>CM076409.1:38023965-38585639 GCA_038363315.1 Mugilogobius chulae | reverse complement strand
TTATAGGTCCTGACTCTGGTTGTCCACGTTTGTCCTGAACTCCTGGTCAGTTTAGTCCTGACTCTGGTCCCAGTTTGGTCCTGACTCTGGGCACCAGCAGGAGGCCGGTCCCGGAGATGGTTCATAACGCACTAACATGTCAGAGATGTACTTTGGTGCTAGTCCATGGAGAGACTTAAACACAAGCAGAGTTTTAGTCTATTCTGAGCCACTGGAAGCCAGTGCAAAGACCTAAGCACAGGACTAATGTGATCATACTTCCTGGTTCTGGTCAGGACTCGAGCAGCAGCGTTCTGGATGTACTGCAGCTGTTTACATCTCGTTTGGATAGGCCGGTGAACAGGCCGTTACAGTAGTCTACCTACTGGAGACAAATGCATGGATAAGTCTCTCCAAGTCAGGCTTTGACACTATACTTTTGATTTTGGCAATGTTTTTTAGATGATAAAAACCTGCTGATGTTATCGACTTGATGGGACTGTTCAAGTTCAACTGTGAGTCCATTATTGAAGAATAATCCTGCTGATGTATATGATGTATCTGATTACCTTAGTCCACTTACAACAGAGACTGGAACCTCAATAAAAGCAGCTTCTGCAGGTTTCTGACAGTATTATAGTTTGAATATTTTTATGGAGATACTAAACCAAGCTGAGATTATTCATTGAGGTTGCTATTTATTGTTGTAGTCTTCCACCTCAGAAGATTAAGGTACAACATGTAACGTTTTAGACAATTTAATGACTTGAGACTTGATTGTCTTTTTTACTTTGATGTTTTGTTGGACTAAAAATGTGTTTCTTTACTCAAAGCAGGCTTGCATCTACTAAAACTAGACTTTCTTGTGTCTGATTGGAGGATCTCCTGCTTGTCCACTATAACTTTGCTGATGAAACATATGTCTGTCTATTGATTAAGAATGTACTAAACTTATTTAATTATATACCCCAGAGTTACACGTTGTTACTATTGTCAGTTGTGAGTTTGAAGCACATTTCTCTCTGTATTTGCGGATCACAGGTCTTTAAACGCAGATACCTTTGCCTCTGCTAAGCCCTGCTCTTCTTTGGCTCCATGTGATTCCTTCTTGTGATGCTCATTACAGAATTGAGTTAGTGCTACAGACTGTGAGAGGTGCGTGTGTTTTTTACTGAAGCCGCTAAAGCTCCTTATCAGAGAGTCCAGTCTTCTAACTTAACCCCAGTTTGTCTGCGGTTAGACTTTTTGTCCAAGTTGAGATATAAGAAGTACATGTGGTCTTTTGCGTTCTGAGAGAAGACAGTGTTAAAGAAATGTTGAATATTGAGTAATAAGTGTGTTGTCTTTAATTACAACTAGGGCTGGGCGATATGTCAAAAAATGTATATCACAATATTCTTGGAGCCAGGTGATGATTTCGATTTTATCACGATTCTTGTAGATTGTTTATTTTATTTTTTTGTCTTTGAGGTAAACACAATTCACTATCAACAGCTAAATCCAGCTGTCAAACGTCGACCAGTGTTGCCAGATTTTCAAACAATAAAAACTTAATAAAAGGATCGAGTAACATTGCCAGATCATGTGTCTTTCTTATATCAATATGACTTTTGGACATGAAAACATGCTAAAAATCTTATAAATACTATATTTTCATAAAACAAACTTGAAAAATGGCTAAAATATATATTTTTTAGACTTAAAAGCGCAGTCCAAAAGAGACTTAAAAAAAAGAAGAACCCCAAAGTCGCTATAAAGACTTGGATTTGGCAACTCTGAAACTAAGAGTAATTGGTTGGAAAAAGTAGTCTTGAACAGACAGATGCAGCAAATAGAGAAAAAGGAAATCACAATGTGACGGTTTCATCTAAAAAGCAGATTGTCACAGAGATGAGCTCACGATTGGATTTTTATCACAATTTTGCCCAGTCCTAATAACAACTGTTTAAAAAAGACAGAAATCTGTAGTTACTTAGTATACAATATTATTAACTGTGATTAGCTGTCTGTGGCATGCTAAACAGAAAAATATACACAAGCCTATAGTAAATATCGCAAATCCAATTAAAATCCCAATATCAAAACTGAAAATTTGCAGTTTTTGTCAGTATCTTGCAGCCTGAGTAAAGTTATTTTGCTGAATTTTAAGTTTTAGCACATAGTTGGCTGACCCTAAACATGCCTTTAAACTCTTAATATTATAATTTTTCAAAATCCTAGTGGGAATTTGTATGGGAATCAGTACATCCGGAACCACAGAGATCTCTCCATAGAGGGACATAAATCTGATTTCTGCGCTTCTGATAAAATTCCCATGTCTTGATTCACACATTTGCCCTGGAATGCAGCTTCGTGCTCAAATTCAAACACATTTTCCAACCAAAGTTCCTATTGGTTTGCCTTCGTAACTCTCTGAATGAGTTAAAGTTGCTTGATTCTATTTTTAGAACTTAATTTCAAGCATTTTGACTAATTTAACCTGATTTATTGTAGAGACATAGATTATTTTCCTTGCTTCAAAGTGTTCCAAACTGATTTCAAGACATTGCTTCTTATTTCAAGTCAAATTAGTTATCGTGGGTAAGAAAACTTACCCCATTGGCATATTTAAGTTCTTATTTTAGGTTAAGTTCTTTTATAATCAGTTAAAATTGTCTTGAAACTAGTGAAATATTCTACATTACATAAGCAATTAATCACATCCAGTTAAAACAGCTCAAATCTAGTTTGAAATTCTGAATCCAAGTCATTTTAGGCAAGTCTAGATTTATAGTTTTTGCAGTGCAGACGTTTCTACTAATCCGGGACAGACCCTGTTTGGTCCCATGTCCCACGAGGAGCATCCAAAACAATTGATTTGTACCAGTTTTGCACAAGACATGTCCCAGGCCAGGTGTCCCAGTTTTAGACCCATTTACTTAAAAAAAAAAAAACAATAAAAATGGTGAATTCTAGTAATTTCTGTGGCAATAATGAACTTATAACACCAAAAAGCACAAAATGTCACCAACAAAAGTCTCTCAGATTACAAACTAACTCACAATGATTAGTTAGAGACTATTGAAAGATCCTAGAATTGACCGAATGCACCATAATAGTACTTTTTAATAACTCACTAGTGCTGGGCAATATATATCGAATTTAGATAATATTGTGAATGTTGTATTCAAGATATGAAAAATTCAACATCAAGAATATTGTGTGAAGCAAACAATGCTACAAAAAAGCTTATAATTTACAATAAAAATTAATAAATGATGATGTGTAGACTTTAAAACAGAAAAGGCAAGCTTATTTGTGTCACAGAATTTATTCAATAAGTTAGATACTGCTTATTTCAGCCACATATTCATTTGTTATCTTTTTTTTTGTAAAACAGAAGAATAAGCTTTAAAGGGGAGATTGCTGCACTTTTGTGATTAATTACATTTCACATTCTTCTGATCATTAAAAGTCCAAGTTATACATTTTTAGACAGTTTTAAGCACATTTATGTTGGACTGACAGAATATCGACCAAATATCGTTATTGACAGAGTGCGATTTGACAAAAAACAGAAGGGGGGATGGGCAAATTAAGGTTTTTGTTACCCCCTCCTACAATTAAAGGTGGTGAGTGATTTTCACACAGCAAACACAATTAAGGCATTAAAACTGACAACTTCCTCCCCTAAATCCTTCAACACATGGTTAATATCGACATGTATTCATTTTTGGTTGCAATTTCTGCTTAAAACCCTCTTTTTACAAACAACAAAGTGAAAATGGAGAGGACCACCCAAGCTCAGCCAATCAGAGAGCTGCATTTGGCTCCTGATTAGAACTAAAATGATTTATTATTCAATTCAGACAGTACTCTTTGGTCTAATTTTCACAACATACTGTATTTATCATATACTTTTTAGTGGAAAACACAAAATTTAAATATGTACAACTAAAAAACTTAGCTACCCCACCTTTAATGCAAGATAAAAGCAGAAACAGGGATGGACAAACCAGAGGGAGGGAAAATCCCCCCCATCCCCCCAGCAAATCACACCCTGGTTATCGAGAAAATATTGACATATCATTTTTTTTCAATATCAGACAGTCCCCACTCCAACTTATGTGTGTCCCCCAGATTCTAAGTTTACATGAGATAAAATCAAAGTCATGATATTAATTTCATTGTCAGCCCTGTAATAATTTGAGCATCACCACCCACTCCTTGTTCATGTGTTTCTCCGGTCGGTTGGTGCTTAGGTCATTGTTTGGTGGGTGTAAGGGGTTTTTCTATGAGAATAATCAGTTCTTTGGAATTCCATTTTCATTGTGAGACTGACTCCAACACAAATAGTCTGTTAAATAGAACTCCTAAAACAAGTATTACAATTCCTTCCTTTGCTGCGATTTCTGGAGCAGATTAGACTCCACACAAACTAAGATCTCGAAGTATACGTTTCAATCTGTTGAACTAGTTTGTCTCTCTCTCAAAAATCCTTCACACACATTAATTTTTTACTCGAGCTCTAAAATCCTTTATTATTCCATCCAAACTGCACACAGTAGTTTCATTTTGTCACGTTTGTTAATGTACAAATATAAAGTCAAGTATTTATGTGGTGAATATACTAGGCACATCACATTAGACATAAACCAGCAGACGTCTTGTTTCTGGGCAGTAATGTAAACATTGTAAACCTTCTGCGTAACTCCCCAATATCAGGACAGCCCTAATCTTTACTGTTGCTGTGGTGCTGACAGACCTCATGACATTGTTCAAATGTGCAGCTGATTATTAAAAGGCCAATTGTTTTTGTTGAGAGTTTGCACAAATTGCCAGCCAGTAGTTAGCATTTGTGGTTAGTGATGTAAATGAGTTGGGCGATATGATGATAAATGTATAGAGGGATTATTTATTTATCAGAAAGCAGAAAGAGTCGCTGCTGATTGATCAAACTGTAGCAGCAACACTAGCCACGGCTGTTGTGTTTATCACTGAAAACAAAAGTTATGCTCCTCAATCAACATTTGTGAATATAATTCATCTTTACGACTCAAACATGTTCACCTTTCCTTGGGATTGGTTACATTCTAAACTTTCCAGTCAGATGGACTCTTGTAATATCTGTGAGTTCACAAACTCTTGAGAACCAGCAGTGATTCGGACCAATCACAGCGAAGCAGTTTGGTTAGAATAGAATAGATTAGAATAGAATAGAAAAACGTTATGGGTGAAAGTTAAATATTAGGATGTTAACAAATATGGTGGCGGAAGTATTTTGGTGTATTTTAACAGAATTATTTACCATTTTGGCAGTATTTTATGCATTGAGGCGCTTTGTATGTTTGTAAAATACATCTGTGCTTTTCTATTGCAACAACTTTATTTCTGTGCGTTTCCACCAATCAGCTTATAATGTTTGTCACAACTCTACCCTTTTCCCGACAAAATTCAGCGACTGGCATCCCAGATGGATCTGGTGTTATTTTGCTTTGGGGTCGAGCTAAAATGTGCCTTTAATTGTGTTGGTTGAGATTCAAGTGGCTCTTGTGCAACACACATATGTATTGCTGTATTACTCAACAAAAGGGCAGGGACTTTGAGAAATGACACTAGATGTTTTTGATGCTTCATTCACATCTCAAAAAGAGCCGTTGCAATAGCATTTGTCTATATGTTTCCCACCCACAGACCAAGCAATGATAAGATTTTTACATATATCTAACATTGCAACACTGACTCATTGTGTATGTGTATTAGTTTAGGTCTATAGTTTCCCACACATGCTTCGCTTCCTCCTTCCAATTTACAGCCGTTCTGTTAAATCTTAATGGCGTATCCAGTACATTCTCCTCCCAGCGTCGTTAAAACCTCATCATTGGCATCACCACCTCCATCAGCTCCATACTTCCTGCTCCCATTGCTATCTCTCTCCCTCCCTCTCTCTCTCTCTCTCTCTCTCTCTGACCTCGGCCAGCGTGACCTCAGCCGTTGTGTTACACCGGGGTCCCTGGTTCGAGGCCGGTCCGGGGAGATCCCATGTTATGCCTGGGTAGACGCAGCCCCGGCCCTGCCTCAGAGGCCCACATGTGGTTCTGGTAGCGGCAGCATTTAATCTCTGTAAATTCCTTGCGGAGATGGGGCTACAGGTGGTTTGAGTTTTGGCGCGGCATCGGAGAAAGAAGCATCTGGCTCTAATCAGGACTTGTCAGGCCGCAGTGACCAAGCAGACTGAAAACAAGAACAACATGGCCACCTTAACACTAACACGTAATGGTTATTTAAATAATTTAGAGGATTATCTTTAAGTCGTGCTAAATGTTTATCTTGTAAGTGTAGGATTTCTGAGGCTATACATAATTTACTCAAATAAAAAGGATAAAGTATTAGCACTGTTAAGAGGACATTTTAGTAAAATACTTTGTCATAGGGCAGGGCAATATGGACTAAATGTTTTGTCATGGTATAAAAGAGAACATTTGCAGTAACGGTATAGTTGACGACATACCTATATAGCGTTTATTGATATAATTATGTGTTTCAGGCCAGTAGTGCTGTAGTCTTTTAGTCGTTTAGCCGTTTAATAAGATAAGATATACGATAAGATATTCTTTATTTGTCCCACAATGGGGAAATTCCAGTGTTGCAACGCACATTTTAAGAACAGGAGGGAAAGAAACGTGCAATCAAACAAGATCATTTTAAAATAGACTTAGAATATATATATATATAAAGTTAAAATAGCTAAAAACTCTTATTTACAGTAAGTGTTATGTGAGTTATGACAAGAGGCAAGATATGACAGGATAAAAAGATAAAGTGGCATCAGTATATAGTATATAATATATGACTAGGGGTGTAACGGTACGCTAAAATCATATTCGGTTCGGTTTTCAGTTTTCACAGTTGTCGGTTCGGTATTTTCGGTACACTTTCAGTTCAGGTTTTATGTTTAAAAGAAAACAATATTGTACATTTCACTGTAAAAGCAACAATATTCTATTAATATTAATTTAACGCTGATACCCTGCAGCAGGAAATCTCAAAGAAACAAAATCTATTTAGATTGAGCTTGTATTTATTTATTATATTAAGAAACTCACTAAATCTGTATTTTTGTATTTATTTATTTATTTTAATTTAATTTAATTTATTTATTTTTGCTTGTATTTGCTCAGTGCGTGATTCTAATGTTGCTGAACAGTGGCTTATGACGTGGTGCAGTGTGGCGCTGAATCAAGAGGAAGCTCATAGAAGCAGCTTAAGTTTTTTGGAGCTTTGAGACAGTCCTTTTTGATCAACACATATCATCGAGCGGACATGTGAATGTGGCGATGGACTTTTTTACAAGGAGCGGTGTTTGTGCAGGATTTTACTCACAGAAAGCCTGTAGTTGTGACTGCGTGTGCTACAGGTGACTGGGACGCGCGGTAGCGGTGAGTTCAAATGTTCGTCTTTGTCCCGCGATGATTCTGAAGTGTTTACGAGCGCGGAGACATGTAAATCCATCAGAAGTATTCACTTGGCATCAAGTAAGCAGCGCGGATGAATAAAAGCCCAAGGAAGACGTTTAAAAAAACACAAAATATAAGCTAGCGCTGCATCACTTAATACTGTCCGTGTAGAAACATGCCGTGCGTAAACAGTTCCGCCCGGTCGCGCAAAATCACATATTTACATAAAATAGTATTGAAACGGTACACACGTGCACCGAACCGAACGTGCTGTACCGAAACGATTCACTACGACATGTATACCGTTACACCCCTATTATGTCAATAATATTCATTCATTCATTTTCTACCGCTAATCCGTTAGGGGTCCGGGTACAATATACGACTATGATTATGTACAACTGCAGCAGATGAACAGAATAAATAACCAGTAATAAATATGAGGTAAAAGTATGACTATGTTTATGTCCAGAGCAGCATTAAAGAAGGTGTAAAATAATAGAGGTAATAAATACTATCAGATAAAATGACATGGGAAGATGTTTCCATGGTAAACAGTATTGCACAGATTAAATGTGATGATGTCCAGAGTTAGCAGTGTTCATTGAACAGTCTGACAGCAGCAGGAAGGAAGGACATGCGGAACCTTTCCTTCACACAGTCGTTGGAGTCTTAGTCGACCAAAATTTTCAATAGTCGGCCCATTCTTTTAGTTGGATTTTATGGAATTATATTAACGGCAACATAAAAGCAGTGAATTAGCTGAAGGTTTGCTTGCCTTTTGTCTTTTTTTTTTTAGATAAACACACTGTTTCTTATCACTTTTCTGTATAAATTGTTTTTGCATGAACATTTTTAGTCTTTTTCGAGGGTCAGATAAATGATCAGCTCAGAAGATATTTTTAGCTTCAAAGATTTAGTTGATTCATTCGGTCGATGGAACATGTCTTTGGTCGACCAAGAAATTCTTTGATCGACGACAGCCCTAAGGCCAGTGTAGTTACAGTGTAAGCTCTTCTTTCAAACGCCATGTTTTATTTCTTTCATCATTTGTGTTTTAGCCTCTGCAGAGCCTCCACTGTCTGAGCATAGGTAACTTTTGTTCAAGGTTTTAGAGAGATCAGAGTCTGCATCTTTATTGGAACTTTGGGCTTCTCTTTTGGAAAGTCACCTATGAATTTTGAGAGTCAAGGGTTTTTCAAGTTTGATTCACGAAAATATTCCTATTTATGACTGAAACAAGGAACGCAAATTGTGTTTTAAAGTCTTCATGATAAGACAAGACGAGATAAGATAAGAAGTATTAATGATGAGACTGTTTGTTTTGTTGTTTAAGAATCTCTGAAATCTGGCAACAGCAGGAAATAGTCACAATTTCTGTTAGGATTAGGATCTAAATAAATGTGCCAGAGGACATATTTTGACATATTTGGCAAAATTATTAACTATTTTGGCAGTATTTTTAGACGTGTTGTGCTTTTGTGAATAAGAAAAATGTCTGTGCTTTTCTACTGGCTTTAGCAGCAACCTTTTTTTCCTGTGCGTTTCAACCAATCAGCTCCAAATGTTCGTCACAACTCTGCCTTTTCTGACAGAATTCAGTGACTGGCATCCCTGATGGATCTGGTGTTTGCTTTGGGTCGAGCTAAAATGTGCCTATAATTGTGTTGGTTGAAATTCAAGTGGCTCTTGTGCAACATGTATTGCTGTGATATTCCACAAAAGGGCAAAACCTGTTTGAGTTATTACACTAGATGTTTCTGATAGCAGTCTTATCAGCATTGTTGTATATATTTTGTCTTTGTCTTAAGAGTGTACCCTTGTTAGTACCTACTCTGCTGTACTGGGCCCTGTTTTTACTAGCCTGTTTCTCTGGAACCAGGTACTGTTTTAGTACATGCTTGGCCTTGGTTCTTAGATCGAATAGTCATATTTGATATTTTAACCTAATATAACTGACGACATGTATGAAAATGTTTCTGTTAAATTGACATAATGTCGTCTGAATATCGTAATCGAGAAAAGCCAAAAAATATCGCAATATCCATGTTTGTCTAGACAGTAGTCTCCAAAGAGCTTCACACAGTAACCCCTCTCGTGACAGCAGCAGACCTGGGGCAGCTCAGCAGAGGCGAGTCGCCTAAACACCGGCGCCTCAACCTCCGACCACCACCAAACATTCCCTAACATGCATGTTATTGGTTGGTGGAGAAACCGGAGTGCCCATAGAAAAACACCCAGACACAAGGAGCACAAACTCCACACAGAAAAAAACGAGCCAAGCAGGAGTCAAACTCAAAGGCCTTCTTCCTACTGCTGCTGCCGAGTGAGAACATGAGAATAAGACAACACGCTGATAACATGGTTAAAAACTTTGGAAAGTAGATTTTGTTTAAGTTTCCTGTAAAATTGTCATTTGTCTGACATCTATAAAAATGTAAGTCTTAAAGGAGACCTATTATATGTTCACTTACCACCTATCACTTGTCTATATTTACTTGCGTTTACTCAAAAACTAGATAGTGAATAAAACATGTAGGGTTCATAATTGTCACAGAGATACTTTCCAACAACATCTGTGGCCTAAGTTACATTTTTACAAAGAAGAGGTGGATCATATCAGTTCTGCAGATTTAAACAGGAAGTCAATGGACCTGTTTCTATTTCTTTGAATATGTTTTAACTATTTTTTGTTTTCTAAAGTTTTTTCTTAAAACTCAAACTCTAAATCACAAGACAAAAAGCATGAGTGGTGAACTAAGGGTAAGTGCAGATGTAATGTAGATGTAACGGATCTGTACTTACTTGAAATTAGAGTTTAAGCTGTAAGTCAGTCTTCCTCAAAGGGAAATTAGTTCTCTGCATGTGACCCATCCTTCAAAGTCTCTGTCAGCAACAATGACCAGCTCACTTAGCATTTCACATTGTGCTTTTGGTTGAAAGGGGAATTCAAGTGCGTCCTGGGAGTCGAACCCGTGACCTCCTGGCTGTGAGGCGAGAGTTATACCCACGTCAGTCTGGTTTGCCTTTGCTTTTTATTGTTGCTACGGGAAACGACTGAAGTCAAACACGGCCTGCTACAAATATGGATGTTTAGTGAATGTTTGAACTTTAGAGGAATCCTGGAGGGCAATCTGTTCAGTTTCAAAGAGCTGTTTTAGGAATGCATCAACGTTCTAATATTATCTCTGAGAGGAGGAGGAATGCTGCTGCAGATGTCTGGACTTTTGTTAATTCAGATAAAAGGCATCAGGTCAGTGAGATCCAGGCAAGCTCTCAACTAAATTTATGCTCTTCAGAAAACAAGCCGCACACTCTCTCTGTTCTGTTATAAGTCTTCTGTTCGTGGCCTGTCCCTCTTCACACATACTGTATATCTCCAATCTGCTCATCCCAGACTCACTTCCATCAACTCAAATTGGCCTAAGCTGTCTGCTGGCATGGACACTTCACTTACATTAATAAAGCCCAGAATAGGCTTCCTACTCTTTTATGCACTGTTTTATGTTTGTCTGTGTTCAAGGTTTGCAACAAGTTTATTAAGAACTAATCGATTATTTCAGTAATTATGAACTGATGTGTAAATCGGTTAATTGTTCACTTACAAGCTCCATAGAAAGTTGCTGAGAGAAGATGTTTTAGGGATCATACAAAAGGTAATTACTTCAAAATGACACTAGACATCTGATGTTCTATCTAATGCAGGGCTGGGCAATTATTTCTACCCGAGGGCCGTATTCAAATCCAAAAAAAATGGAAAAGGGCCGGACTGCCAACATTGGTATAACAAATTCTTACTAGAGCAAACACATATCTGTAACGGAGTATTAAAAAAATGTTAGGCAACAAAAAAAAAACTCTAGGATTATAAGAGTAATAATTTAATAATTTAATTCATAAAGTCAACATTTACAGGAATTTTACAAAAAAAAAAAAGATTCATTGTCGGTAAGTGCTGCAGAACAATAGTGCACAGAACGGACTTCGATGAATCAAACCATGTCCCACATGTGACTTCATTAAAATGTACGGTTTTAATCTAAAAAGTTTATTCTGGTTAAATTATAACTTTTTTTCTCATACATTTACAAAGATTTAAAGCTTCATCTTTATTCTCATAACATTATGAGTTTAATAGTGAAATGTCACAAGTTTCAGCTGCTTTTTACTTGTCCTAATAGTTCGCCATCTATTTATGTTTCTCAAAAACATGTCGAGGACCTGATTAAAACAGGGCAAGGGCCGCATCTGGCCCCCGGGCCGCAGTTTGCCCAGGTCTGATCTAATGTGTAGCCTCAGGCGCGGAAGGTGGCTGAGGACTGTATATTGTGCCTTAGTATATGACGTCAGATAGTAAACTGACCCACAGCCATGGGGTTTTCCGTGGATCCCTGACGCTGTAGGACCAGCTGTAAGAATGCCTGGTCAGATCTAGCATCTTGAGCCTCACTCGATCATGTACTAATCAGAACGACGCTGCTCCGCGCAGATGCACATGACACACACTGTCAACGCCACGGTGATATAGTGCATGCTTGTGTGCGTATGCTTAGTCGCAGCCGTAGCAGGTGAGAGGAGATGCCAGTCTGACCATCCAAGTGGATTTTTTTTCATCACAACAAGCACTTTTAAGCATGTAAATAGGTCAAGAACAAAAAAGCTATGCTGAACTAACTTTGTGAATGAACCTGCTGCGAGTGGACGTGAGCGCGTCGCAGCGGTAGAGATGCAGCCTAAATAAGATTTTCTTCAACACATAAGTAACGATTTTAGTATGATATTGTTGCCAGAGTCCAGAGTTGTCATAAGGTACATGTAACTTTGCGGCTTATATCAGGGCCATGCGTGCAGCAGCCTATTGAGCTGCATTCATAAAATAAAGAAAATCTCAGGTATCAGAGCAGGAGTGGCTGAGACTGTTAGGGAAGAAACGACAGCACCCAGAGCACCACACTTCCCGCGCCTGAATGTAGTAGTACTTGAGACTGACCTTGATCTTAAGACCGGGGTTCTGTCGAGATTGGTCCCTCTCGTATAAAGTTAGTGCTAGAAAATCAGTAATATACAGTATATATATAGTTTTTCAAATGACTTTTGCTAGCCCTCACCCAAACCCCAATCCCAAACTTAGCCGTTGATTTATGCCTAAAATTAGCTGAGTTATTTGTAAACTATTTACCGCGGGAAACTTGGTACGTCACAAAAGCCAGTGAGGGGGATCCATATCGACAGGAGTCCAATCTCGACACCACACTCAAGCACATTTGGTTTTGTCTTAGACTTGAGGGTGTTTTGACTTGGTCTTGTCTTGGTCTTGATCATATCTTGGACTTGGTTTCAGTCTTGTCTTGAACACCAAGACCACATTTCATTACCACTACGCTCTGCTAAACTTGCACCAGGAGTGTGATGTCCTGTCCCAGACACAGTTTGTAATAAGCACCGCACAATAAGATCATATCACCACTGATGATTGTATAAAAGTACAAAGAAGTTCTTGATTTTGTCGCGATGGGGTGTGGTCTAGTTCTCATCTCGATCTTGACTCTCAGTGGTCTCGTAAAGGTCTTGGTCTTGATTAATAAGTCCAGCAGCGTAGCAGAGACCAATGAGTTATTACAATGACTAAAGACACCGTAGCCATGGTAACAACACATGTCCAGTCTAGGCAACACTGGTTCATTTGGTAAAAAGTGTATTATGAACGCAAACCGAGCCAGTTTAGAGAAAAGACACAATGCAACGATGGTTCCTAATAGAGCTGAGTCTGGTTCAGTTTGTGTTGTGAATTTAAACTTATCTGTTGCCGGAGCACTTTTTTAGCGTTTAATAGTTAGCATAGCTTTTTCACTGGCCATGATGTAAACAAATATGACTCGTGGTCTTGATCTGCTCTTGTTCTCGCTGCTGAACGTGTAACAACATTCAGGACTTGAACAACCTCTCTGCTAAATGGTTTTAACTTCTGTCCTTGTGACGTGACAGACACAGCTAAACGCTAAACTAACACTTACCTCATGGTGTCGGTTTCACACGAGTCCAGGTGTTTAATCTGTGCGGATGTGACTTTTGTGCGTCTGTGACAATGTAATGTGCTCACGTGAATGTATGTAGCTCATGTTTTAAAGATATTTTACTCTTAACTTAACGTAGTAGACAAAAACATGTAGATGTATTTGTTTTACCACAGCTTGTCATAAAAGACTTAACTATGCATGAGTTTTCAATTTTTATCTTCATTTGTTAGATTAAGATGTGAAAAAAATGTTGCAGATAACATGAAAGCAGACTTCTTGACTAATGACACAAGGGAGACATTACAAGTGTGTTCTAGTGTATTTTATTCCTGAAGTAAAAAAGATTCAGGCCAATTTATGGTTGCTAGGCAATTTCTATTGTCATTTTAGTACATTTTTAATCATTAAAATAGCTAAACAGAGATGCATTTTGCAAAATATTAAGTAAAATCCTAAATATATGATCTTGGCTATGACAATGTAAAGTGACTATGACAGGTTGTCTTAAAATAAACATGTTTGTGGTTGTGAGCGGAAGAACTGTTTTAAGTAGTGAATAAAACACCAAAGTGGTTTTGTCAAAATGAAAACCTCATCCACAACCACAACATGTAGAGCAAATGTCAACACAGATCTCTGTGTGGAGTTCACTGTGCAGAGACCAGGTACAATAGGAACATGAAGTTTGTGTGGGGCACAAGGTACCATTGCTGAACAATAACAAAAGTTGTCCTTTTTCCTGACAGGGCTGTGGTCCATCAAAGAAATTCAGTAGAAATTAAGCATAAGAGCTCTCTAATAATAAATAAAACATCCCTTTGAATTTACCTTTTAAATTTATAGATGAAAAAATGGATGAAATCCTAATTCAAACTTCAACTCCCACCCTCAGACCTAAACTTACACATTGTTGTGTCTTCAGACCTGAACTTAGCCGTTAAACCAGGGCAGTGCTTCAGCACCCCTAAAATGAAAAGGTCTAATTTTAATCTATAGAAGTGATTAAACTAGAGTCTTTACTCAAAGCCAAACACCCAAACACCAAATATGCACTATCATGTGTTCTTTTGTTATATTTAATAACCAGAGATCATCTGGGTTGCCACATTTGGCCCCATGGGGCTGCCAGTTTCAGACCTCTGCCACAGATAAAGAACAAAGAGTGTGTGGTGCGTTTTAATAGACATAAAGTTAAAAAAAAATTGCACGCTTCATCCACATGTTTTCCTCTTAAACTTGAAAGTCTAGAATCGCCCCCCTGCCCTAAACCCAAAGAAAATGTCTCCAAATGTCAACACCTGTCTATAAGACTCTTCCTGCCCTGTATTAAACACACCAGAAAAGAAAAAACATCATGACACGCTTCAGAGTGACACACTGTCCATGAGAACATGTCAGCTCTAACCCAGTGTCTTGTTTAGTTTGTTGAAAAAAGTATGACATTCATGATAAAAAAATAAAATAAATTTGGTGATTTTGGTTTGCATATTCAGCATTCTTGCACAATGTCTTATACATGTGTAACAGTGAGGAGTAAGACCTACACATGCAATAGTGTGTTCAACAGTTGCATAAGTTCTGATTCTAGTTCAGTGTTGATATGCAAACGTAACAGGAAGTAACAGTCTTCTGCCGAACAAGAAGAACATTTGTGTCTTTAAATAAGTGCTTCACAATTCAAAGGATGTTTCCAAGTGTAGTTTGAAGAAGAAGCTTGTGAAAACCGCAGAGGCCACCCACATGATCCTCCCCCATGTGTGTGTTTCTAATGTCCTCACTGACCATGAAAACACATTTAGGAGCGTGCACAGCCGGGAAAACCACAGCTTCAAACACGAGAGAGGGACAGGTGATTACAGCAGCACACTTAAAGAGGTGTTCATGTGTTTTAGGGCTGATGTAGTCGGACAAAGTCAATATGGATCAAGTAAAAACACGAATCAATTACACTGCAAAAAGTGAATTTCAAAACAAGTTATGAATTTTGGCAGTTGCGTTTTTGGACAAATTGTTAGATGTAACTTTTTAAGGAAAACTTGAGATTTTGGGCAATTTTTCGAAGGCTTGGTTGCTTGTTTCTCTCTAAAATCTGGCAACACTGGTCAGTGCTTGTCCTACTGAGTATGAGAGTGTGGCAACTGGATTTAGGTGAGGCAAGAAATTTATGAAAAAGCAGATGATTTTGTTTCCTATTTGGGAAAATAGTCTACGTGAATCATGATAAAATTGTGATCTTGCTCCAGAAAAAGTGTGATATTCATGTTTTTGCCCTTTCAAGCATTCTGATTAATTTAACCTCTGTTTTTTGTAGAGACATAGATTATTCTCCTTGTTTCAAAGTGTTTTGAACTTATTTCAAGACATTGCTTCTTATTTCAAACCAAATTATTTGCCTTTAGCCCGCAAAATACACAAGTTATGAAAGATGCAGAGAGTGTCGCTGGTGACCGACCGACCACATTTAGCAAAGCTCAAAGCCTTGTTACAACTTACTGTTGAGTTTACAAACTCTTTATTGTTTTATTACAGGCTAAGTTTGTGTATGAAAACGCTAAAGGCTTGCAAACTTCTAATAGAGATTTCTAAACTAGTTCCCTTTTAAGACCCTAATTAACATAAAGTGTCCTCTTTTACATGTTACATGTTCCACTTGCTCTAGAATAATCTCTGCACACCTGAAAAAACGGCAGGAGAAAAGGCTCAGGGCCACAATCGTAGAGAAAAAGAAAACTCCCGCACACTGTCTCACTCTAGCACAATTTATTTGCACGACGTTTCGGTCCTTCGACCTTCTTCAGGTATAAGATAGGACAGCCTCTTCTATTCACTTCTTAAAAGTTAAGGCACTGCTCATAAGGCCAAGTGTCCAATCTACCTCTGAATCTATCAGTTTAGGAAACACAACATAACATCACCAATGTTGTTTAATAAAGCTTCATAAAACACAAATCAGTCCGTTTTGTTCATGGTTTTACTGGTACTGCTTTTTTTACCTTGTTTTATCCATAAAAGTGCAACTTCTGCCATTGTTTTTAAAGGATTTGCGTCGTCACATCTACTGGAGGAATATGGTGTTGCTGTTCGTGTTGTAGCGACTGAACAGAGCTGCTGATTTAATGTCTACTTATTTAATGTCTGTGCCTAAAACGCTGCTATGCCTATACTTCTCTATTATTTTTACTGTTTGAATGACACTTCTCATTTTTGCTTGAGTCAGAGATGAGTCACAGAATTTCCTCTGTTGCACTGAATTTCCACCGGAAAAAATATTTAGTAGAAATATCTTTTTACATCTAGTTGTGTGTTTCTTGTTGAACTTGTAAAGATGTTATGTAGAGTAATAATAAAGAGCTGGGCAATATGTCGAGTTTAGATAATATTGTGAATGTTAGCTTCAAGATATACAAAAATGTAAATAGGTCATTAACAAAATAATTAGTTAGTGTTTCAAATAGACAAGGCAAGCTGATATGTGTAAAGCAGAATTCACAAATGCCTAAAATAAGAGGAGAATGCTGCATTTACAGGTGTAAAAATGTCAGTTTTAAAGTGAATAAGTAGGTATATAACATTAATCTAAATTTGGAGTTGCTTTAACTGTGTTACAATAAGATTTGCCAGTAGAGCAGTATCTTGTATACGCTCTAATAATATATTTTATTTAGTTTTGCTTGTTCCATTGGCAGTTTCATTTTAAGGTTGTCACAGTAAGAAACATCACAGTTACTACTTATTTCAAGCGCTGTTTCATTATTTAAGATGGTATTTTTTCCAGTGTGATGATTTGGCAACACTTCATATTCGTCTGAAAATTAAATCTCTGACTCTCCGCTTTCTGTATTTCTTATTTTATGTTCAGAAGATCGAGTGGCGGCGCACATAATGCGCAGCGGCCCTGGAGGCTCACTCCAAAATGTAATTTTGTTGTACATAAATCTTTCTGTTCTCTGCTCTGTTCTGTTCTCTAGAAGACACATTTTAACACAATAATGTTGGACTGACAGAATATTGTCCAAGTATCCCTATCAAGATATACAACAAAAAATTATTGAGATATACATTATTTTCTATATCGCCCAGCCCTAGTCAAGACCACACAAATCAAGACCAAATTTCTGAGACCACAAAGACCCAAGACCAAGACATGACCAAGACCACTGAAGGCTGAGACCGAGAGTTTTATAGGTTGAAACCAAATCAAGACCACTTTTGTAATTTTATGCAATTATCAATGAGACCAGGACCTTAAAAACCTCTCTCTTACTACTGCACTACAGATGGGACGATTCTGCTTTGTCACGATGTGATTCTTGTCTTGATACATGGCTAACAATTTCTTTGTTTGTGATTTTGTTAAGCCTCAATGAACAAACTATATCATTGTTTTAGTGTAGTTTTTAGAGAATCAAGTTTATTAAGATAATGTCTAAAAAAGTTTATGTTACAGTCAATCCTGGGTCAATTTTCATGAAACAAAAAAGACAAAAGAATAAAACTCAGAATGTAACAACAATAAGCTGCTGTTTTCTTCCTTTGACGGATAAATGACTGAATGAATCAACCCTTTTCCTGGTTACACGAAAATGACAAATCAGAGCTTTGGATGGACCATGGATGTATTATATTATCTGGATTGGGCTCCGCCCCTCTTTCCTGATGCGAGTGGCGATCAGGCCGCTCCGCGGTACTGCAGCGGTTGGGCCCAAGAAAAATTTCCCCATAGACCGTCAATGCATTTTTCGGCACTTCAAACTGTCTGTGCTCCGCGGACACGGCACCTACAGCTTCAACTAAGGTCTCATTTTGAAGGTATTTCTCTCTAGTTTCACTACTTAAATTTTCGATTTTTTTCGTTGGCCCAAACGCTTAAACGGGGTTTAGCCTAGCTTACCGCTCTGCCCGCGCTCTCTCCGCTCCCCCCGCTCCTCCGCCGCTCTCCCCCGCTCAGGCCACCATCGCTCTGATTGGTCAGAACTGATCACGCTGTCACTTTTCTGACGTCACGGTAGTAGGAGGCGCTAGCCCGCATTCAGGAAAGAGCGCGGAAGTAAAAATCTTTTTCGGCATCAATGCGCCACTGAGCAGAAGCCATTGAAAACAACGGGCCGCCATCTTGGGCTCATCTTCCAGTTATAATTATACTTCCATGGGATGGACACATGAGGATAACCCAACACCAGAAGTAAATTGAAACATCACTACTGTTTTGATATTGTCCCATCTCTAATACCAGGTCCCAAACTGTGTCTGACTTTCATTAGGGTTTGTCCTAAACTTCTGAATCCAAATTGTGGCATGTTATTGACACGCACCTTGGACATGGAGCTGAACTCCATTTGTTCACATTTCTGTGTCAAGAAGCGAAGAAAAATTGTGAAGGAAGCAGAGAGCAGACTGTAGTAAAATAATCACATGTACATCTCATATGTGCAGGTCTGGAGCTGGAACCTAGAGCTGTCACTGACCATATGAGCCCAGACACAGTTTTACTCTTTTTGACAATTAAGTGAAAATCTAATCGAACATAAACACAAGTGTCCACAGGGTCCTATTTTTTTTTACATTGATGCATTAAATTAATGTAAAATAAGGTTCTTAAAAAGTATTGAAAAGTCGTACCCAGCGTGTACACTGAGCGCGATTCGAGTCCCACGGAACTTAAAATGCGCTTAAAACCAGTGTACCCGTGTACATTGACATGCGGGTGCAGAAAGAATCTACACAAAGTCTATTTTCTCTCGACCGTAGTGGTCTGATGTGCATGACTTTCAAGTCAGTGTACGAGCATTCTGGCGGGAATGTACTCTACGTGAATCTGACTTTGGAGGAATCCGGACCGCAGCACTTTGCATGAAACATGATTGACGTGAACCGATCTTAAGTTCAGGGAACGCTAAATTTAGCCATTGACAGTGAAGAAGGAACGTTCTGAAAGAGCAGACCGTTCTGAAATGTCGATGAGGAAAAGGAGTCAGAGACAAAAGGAGAAAGTGTTCAGAGGTTGTTTATAGTGACTCATCAGGGAGACAGGCCTCGCGCCTCTGACAAACTCTGTGGGGGAGACAAGAGAGAGAGAGAGAGCTCGTCTGGTTTGGACCTAAACAGCAGCGAGAGGTCAAAGGTCACGCAGAGCACAGCTAAAGTGGCTGAGTTTGTGAGCACACATGTGTTAAAAAGTATGTTTATGAACTGGTTCAAAGCGTAGACGGTATTCAACGTGATGTATTGCACGAGCTTGTTTGTTGTTGGCTTTAGGGGTGAGTTAAAAACAAGCTAGGTGGTCGTTTGGATTTTAACGCTGCTGCAGTTGTTTGCAAATCTGATTCGTTCTTTTAATTGGAGATTAAGTAAAGCTTCCTGCCTCTAGAGAATGATGAAGGCGGATGAACAAGAGGTTTTGTGATGGAGTCAGAATATAACATCTTACCCATGTTGGACTGCACCATGAATCATTTTAATACAAATTTCAATATTAATAGACGCAAGTTTTATATAACCTTAATTTTTTTTTTCGCAAATAGCTAAATGTTCTGTGTTATTCTGACTAAAACATCTACTTCTGAAGATTAGATCTGTAAAAACATGGTTTAAAATACACTGCTCTAAAAAATAAAGGGAACACAAAAACAACACAATGTAACTCCAAGTCAATCACACTTCTGTGAAATCAAACTGTTCACTTAGAAAGCAACACTTATTGACAATCAATTTCACATACTGTTGTGCAAATGGAAGAGAGAACAGGTGGAAATTATAGGCAATTGGCAAGACCAATCCAATAAAGGAGCGGTTCTGCAGGTGGTGACCACAAACCACTTCTCAGTTCCGATGCTTTCTGGCTGATGTTTTGGTCACTTCTGAATGCTGGTGGTGTTTTCACTCTAGTGGCAGCATGAGACGGAGTCTATAACCCACATAAGTGGTTCAGGTAGTGCAGCTCATCCAGGATGGCACATCAATGCGAGCTGTGGCAAGAAGGTTTGCTGTGTCTGTCAGCGTAGTGTCCAGAGCATGGAGGTGCTACCAGGAGACAGGCCAGTACACCAGGAGACGTGGAGGAGGCCGTGGGAGAGCAGCCACCCAGCAGCAGGATCGCTACCTCCTTCTTTGTGCAAGGAGGAACAGGAGGAGCACTGCCAGAGCCCTGCAAAATGAGCTCCAGCAGGCCACAAATGTGCATGTGTCTGCTCAAACAGTCAGAAACAGACTCCATGAGGCTGGTATGAGGGTCATCCACAGGTGGGGGCTGTGCTTACAGCCCAACACCGTGCAGGATGTTTAGTTTTTGCCAGAGAACACCAAGATTGGCAAATTCACCACTGGCTCCCTGTGCTCTTCACAGATGAAAGCAGGTTCACACTGAGCACATGCTAACCCTAACAGCCAGCTCCTCCTATTCTGTTTGAATACAGAAGAGTCTGGAGCCAAAGACAGAGCCATTCACTTTGTCGTCCAAAATTAGAACGATCCAATCTCAAACGGCCGCTCCCCTCCCCTACCCTTCGCCAATTTCCAAACTTTTTTTCTAACCGTTTCAAAACATTCAAGATGGCAGACGTAGCTCAAAGATTTTTTTCTTATGCTCTTGCTTCGGTTTTGAACAATTAGGAACGTATCAATTCCTTAAAACCATGAGCTGCATATTTACAATAACTATAACATTAGTGTGTCACTGTTTCGGTGTAATTTCCGGGTTTTCTGTGATGACTCAGCGCTCAGAAAGCCCGCCCTCGAAATTGAAACCCAAGCGCTCTGATTCTGATTCCAGACCCTCACGTCTTTGTAAAGTGTCTGTCAGCGTGTACAGGGACTGGTTGGTCAGGCAAGTTTCCTCCTTCTAAAAACATTGGGCACCACTGTCAAATTTCCCCTGTGATGAATGGTTTTCTGTCTGCGACAAGTTGGCCACTGTCCAGGGTGTTCCCCGCCTAAGGCCCAAAGTCACTGGGTCAGGCTTTAGTCCCCCGCAACAGGAAAAAACGGTAAAATGAATGAATGAATCTTGCCAACAGAACAACTCACACTTATATAAGCTTGGAAAAATGCGTCAGGCTTCTTTGCTGACCTCCTCTCTCTCTCAGAGGTGTAGTATGTGCTGCATCTGCTCACCAGGCCTGCCCTTTGCTCCACCCTCTGCTTCTCTCTCCGGCCCGAGCCTCAGCCAAAACCATCCATCAAACTGGCATCATCCAGAGCCACACAGCAGCCGCGTCTGCCTGGGGCAATCTGTTACTCAACATGAGATTGTTTAGAAAGTCAATGCGTCATTATGTGTAATTTGTGTTTTCTAAGAAGTAAAAAAAAAGGAATTTGTTTGTTTTTGTTAAGTGAAACAATAGCGTGTCTGCTCTTTACTCCCACTTAACACAGCATTGTTTACCTTCTTGTTAACAAAGCTTATTTTCTGTGAAACAAAAGGGAAGCCACGGTTGGTCTTGTAGAGATTTCTGCGCATTTTAGTCAGAAAGAAAAACAGGAACCTCTTGTGCACCGTGCTGCCTGATTGTCACTTATGACCTTGCCTAGTTTTGTTAAATGAGACAAACCCCATAGTTTTCTGCCTTTTCCTGTCTCGAGTCGGGCCTGGAATAACAAAAGCAAAGCAAAGCAGCAGAGAAAGTTCAGTGTGTGTGTTTGAAAGTAACATTCAGTCCTCCTCGGGGCATTTACGCCGACGTTTACTAAACATGCAACTACTATATGGATGTTTTGTGCAGCTGAAACATAAAAATACAAACTAGAAGTGTCTCGACAAACCGAAGCCTTGAGGCAGTTGTGTTGGGAAGAAGAAGGAACAACACAAGCTTGGTTTTATTGAGTTCAGTCACATTGAGTTCACAAGGGATTCTGGTTACAGTCGATTTCATAACCTATTTACCAGTGAAGAGTAGAGCATTTTACAGTTAGTAGAGTATAGAGTAGTAGAGTATTTTACATTTGTTCATTGTAAAATCCAAACTTTATCTGAAATTATCTAGAAATATAAACAGGATTATTGACTTTCTGTTCAAAACTAAAGAAATGATTAGTTCCTGTGTTTTTTGGGGGTTACATGACATTTTGAGCCTTTTTTACTCTCAATTGAATTATATATTTTGTGAGTAGCCACACTTTATAATAGGCTTCTGCATTGGATTTATATATCGCTTTATATGATGCCCATATGCTGCCCATATATGCTGCTTATTACTCATTAATTTCCAAACTCGGTAGTGGTAAGTAGAGATTGACCGATATATCTGCCAGCCGATATTTTTGGGGCACTCACAGTGATCATCTGAGTACGAGTTGGTTTGGAGAGAAACGATAAAACTTTCTTTTAGCCGTCATTTTGCACTATTGACCACTCCAACCACCATCAACCATTCACACTCACAGAAGTCTGGCCTAAGGACTAAAGACGCATCAACGAGTTTTCCTCTGTTCGTCCCACTGTGACATCTGAGCAAGTTCTCCAGCAGTTGCCCATCCAAGTACTGCCCAGGCCCAAGATGCTTAGCTTTTGAGAGTCAGCTTTTTCTTTTGATGTGAAGCAAAGTCAAGTAATGACATACAGTATTTTAGTCAATTTGTGCAAACTTCTGGTGGCTCTTTATATGCGTTTTAGCTCTGAAATTAAAGTCAAATGCTAAAACTACCTAATTTCCTTGAATTTAAGAGCTAATAATTTTGTGGGAGACCCTGGATCTGCCCTGGAGCAGAGCGCGACGTGACGCAGCAGTTTATCACAGATTTTAAACTTTCTGCAATGAGGGTGACTGTCGTTTGTCGCTCCCTATGTGTTGAGCCATAAGAAAGCACTGGTTTAAAACTTAGAAAAGTAGATTTTACATGTTCCCTTTACATAATAAACAAACATAAGCTGTCTAAAACATACACTATAGATTTTCCAGATAATGTAGTCCAAGCTGACCAAGCCTAGTTCAAGATGTGAGACGTGTCTGCACCTCAGCGCTGGGCCGTCCTGTCAGAAGTGAAGAACGACTCAAATCAAACACAGACGACAAATCTCCCTACAGGGACAGGAAAGTGTACCTATACCCTCGATAAGTGTTTTGAACGCAGCCTAAAACGGCCTATTACAATCACGCTCACAGTGATATCATTAAGAGAACCCATAAACATAATGGCGCTTTAATGGCCTGTGATTGTTAGAAACACAGAGTTTACCCATGAGCACTTGCGCTCTCTTTCTTCCTGTTACTTTCACAACGCGGATGCTTATTTTCTCATGTCTCTTATTGATTCTCGGGGAGGTCAGTCTTCGACCCTGGGTGTGTGCGTCTGTATATTTTTAGTTCCTCTCTGGGTGTTTTAGCTGTCCCAGATGCACCCTTATCCCGTCTGTTCCTCTGAAACAGTGACCGGTGAGTTCAGCAGACATGTGTTTGTTCTGCACGGTTAGAGGATTACCAATCGAGCTCGTTCATACAGTGAGTGAACTGTCGGGGGATGAGTCTGTGACAAGTGTCTGGGGCCATGATGTCATGTGTGGGTTGGAGCTTATAGGACGGCAGATTTCACGTAGGAAAATGTTCCTCTTGAGGATACTGCCGTAAGTACCAAACTGTGCACTGCAAAAAGTGAATTTCAAGACAGACATTGCTTGATTTTCAGATTTTAACCTTAATTTCAGAAATGTTCTATATTCAACAGAAATAATTAATTTTAAGCTTTCTTTATCAGCTTCCTTCACAGGTTTGGTTCACTTATGCGTTCTGTGTGTCTGAAATGTTCTCCACAAAGTTTTTGAGGCTTTTTTCACTGCTGGTATTGACCCTATTTTGTCCCGCCCACTTTTCTAGGATTTGCACTTCCTGTTTACCTCTGTTACGGTAGTTTACATGTTTGTCTGTCTTGTGGGGCAATGTCAAACATATGTCATGACAGTTAAAATAAAACCATCGACTTAAGTCTAAAGGCTAAATGCAGCTAAACAGGAAGTACAATTCCTAGAAAAGTGGGCGGGACAAAATAGGGTCAATAGGAGGGGACTACTTTCCATCTTAATAGATATTAAAGTGAACCCTGGATATAATCACATGTTTATCCTAAAACACTTATAATATCATCACTTATATAAATACAGGACAAATACCTTGGAAGTATTTATAGTTTTATTAAAATAGTGTTATGAAGAAATGACATGGAGGCTGCCATTTTGCTGTGGTTATGACATAAAATAGTGTTGTCAAGGTAACAGCAGTAACAGGTAACTAAGCAACATGAATTCCTGGGTTAAACCTTGTCAGTTTGAGCCGGAGCAAAGCCAAATACAGAACGATTATGTGGAATCTAGTAAAACTGAAGATAATCAAGAGGAAGAGGCAAGAACTGGACACTGTCAGTGGTGTTTTTGTGGAAACTGTTCACATATGAAATTGTGGGAGTAACCATGGAAACACTATTTTATGTCATCAACTAAAATGGCAGCTCCCAGTGGCTTGAAAACAACATGAACAATGACAATTTTATAAAAAATAGTAAGCAGTTTAATACAGTATTTGTTTGTAATTTATTTTAATAAACATGATCAGTACTAGTGTTTTAGCCAGATTTGTCTTCATATCCAGGGTTCCCTTTAAGAATGCTTAGATTGAATATAAGTGTGAGCCCGGACCCAGCTGAGTATTTTTTGCAGTGTGCCATCTGAGACCTGCTGTGTATGAGGTTAGCATGTTCTGTGAGTGAATGAAATGAGCAGGAAAAGGGTGGAGGGAGATAAAGATGAATTGCGAGTCAGAAATAGCTTTGCGTGTTATGAGGTTCTTAAGGGACAGAGAGACACAAGAGTCAATTTACGAACGCACCCAGCTGATTCGATTGAGGGGCCGGAAGTTCACAAAAGTCCAGTTAAATTAGGTTTTAGAAAATGTTATTTATCTGGGAGTTGTTTGGCTGCACGGACGACATCACTCAATAGGATTAAGACATTTGAGCTGCTGCTGTTTGTGGACTTTTGTTTTGGATTTGCCTGGAATTTGCCTTGAAAAGATGCAACATATTTCTAATTAAGTAATAATGACTTGAAGGATGTCAGTGAGCTCGCTGGTAATAACTCACTTACTTACTTATTACTTACAGCACACTGGAGGAGTTTAAGATCTTTTGCAATTTTTAAATGCGTCAAAAAAAAATGAAAGACAGACATAAAGACATTTACAACGATTATCTGTCTCACTGTCACATTACGTGGCAGAAACAACACAGACGAATTATCGTATTTGATCAATAATTCTAAGTCACTGTAAAAGGTATTTTCTTGACTAACTTGAGCTCGCCTAAACTACTGAAAAAACGAATCCAGAATCAGCAAAGACTTCAGAGGTATTCTGTAATATTATTGGTCAACAACAGCACCAACAATTCCTCACAGCGTGCGTCTGCCCCAAACGTAAATACACTACCATGATGTATGAGCAATGATGAAGACATCGAATGAAGGAAAGAGTGAGTGATTCAATGCTTTACTTTACTATAATAAAGTATGATTAAGTTATGTTGATATTATCTTAAACCAGATCGATTTGGGGAAAAAAAACTTGCTGTGTATTGCACTAAAAACAGAAGCGATGTTGTATTTTTTTACCCTCCCAACTGAGTAGAACATATTTAAAAATTAACTTCTGGAATAATTTAGCATAGTAATTGCTCTGGCCCAAAATTAAAACAGTTTGGATGTGTATGATAATTTTTGGCAAACTACGACCATTTTGAAGCTCTGGTACAATAATTCAACATTTCCCATCTGGCAACACTGGAGACGACACAGAACTGTGAAGCGCAGCAGAGAACGAAGAACAGTGTGTGCGTCACGTGATGGAGCGCAGAGTGTTTTCTTTCATGTGCGCGGTTGTAAAAGTGAAACAACAACCACAAAGTTTAAACAAACAGTGTTGGCCATGTTCTATATAGTTGGCTTAAGTCGGTGCTTTTCACATCATTAAAGGAACAGTTGTGTTGGAGATGACGTGTGTAATGCTCGTGAAAACAGTCCCGCACTTTGACCACGTGTTACATTTATTTACAGAAGATGAGGAAATGTTTCTTGTTTATTTAACATTTTAAGAGCCGCTGTAATAAGCAGATGCACCAGATGCTTCTGTTGTAAAGGTCCTCGCGCTCGTGCAGCAGGTGAACCTCATGATGTGTAACAGAGTCAGTGACGCACAGACATAAGGAGAGAAATGACAAAAAATCTCTTACGAAAATCCTTACCCTGACCACGCCTCCCTGAACTCATAGAGGGGCACATTGAGCTTAAAATCGGGCCAAAACTCCTGCACTACAGAAGCCTTTACTGACTGACTTACTTGCTTCCTTACTACTTACTATACACACATTAAATCAAGACAGTGGTATTTGAGTGGAATCCATTTAGAAAAAGAGGAAATTAAAACTGCGTTGAAATGAGACAAATATTTAAATTGGATTTTTTTTTTTATGTATTCTTGGCTTCAGGCTTCTTGGAATTCAAAACTTACTAGTTCCACAATAATTCCTCGAATAAAGTAAAAATTTCAGGTCATGTGCACATTATGACTCCTGAGCTGAACCTGAAGCTAGTTGATTCTTCTTGTACATATTTTTAGAGGAGACTTAGTAATATTGAACCGTAACTGTTTTGCAATACATGCTGACATTCTAATACTTTTGCCATGTTTTTGTAAAAACATGGCATTACATAATTAAAAAGCCTCCTGTATTGTATTGTAATTGTAACTTATTGTGACAAAAGTGTATCGTCCCAGCCTTTGTTAAAACCAGTTCTGAAAACCCAGGACAATTCTAAAACTATCCCTGAAGCGTGTGTACTCATCTGTTTCTGTGTAAAAGTTATTGCCAGCCTCACATTATAAAGCTGACTGTGTTTATGGCAGGTTTAAGAAGCAGGTGTTGACTGGAGCTTTGTTTATGAGATTCTTTTTGCTTCAAACGGGAGGCTCTGCTCTTCGTATCAGACACATCAGACAATCAGTGCCTGACCAGACCTTCCCTGAGGATTGATAAATGTTTAAATTGAGTTTTAGATGTAATAGCTGCGCCGAAGGCTATGGGCGTTATTGTAGGTTTGTGAGGCTGATGCTCAGTCGTAATCAATAATGGCATCTGTGGGTTTAAGCCAAACAGTTTCTGCTCTGCCTGGATACAACTCTGGAGATCTAAAGTGGCTGTTTAAAAGGCTCAGTTTGTGTCTATGTTATAGCATTATTTCCTTCTTGAAAAGATACCCGGAGTTATGTTTTGCTCCTTTCACATATACAGTATTTAATTCAAGTGACAGTGTATTCATGTAATTGCACAGTGAATGGAAAAAATGCAGTACTACATGTCACACAGAAATAGACTGTTATAAATATAGGCTACTCTACAAGTGTCAGGGAGCGGCTTTTCCAGATGAGATAACATATGTCACAAACACATAAGTTTATCTTAATAATCATGATTACTCAATTACACTATTTTTTGAAATCGCTTAAACAATAATCATAGTTGAAATGGAAATTCGATTACTTTCGTAGCCCAACTGTGAGCACGACCTGGTCAAGTTAAAGTTGGAGTAGCTAACTTTTTCAGTTGTAAATTAGTAAACTTTGTGCTTTCCACTAAAAAGTAAATAATACACGCAGCACTTTGTGAAAAAATGAGACCACTGTGTAGTATCTGAACTGAATAATAAAGAGCCAAATGCAGCGCTCTGATGGCTGTGCTTGGGTGGTCACTTCAGTTTCACTTTATTGTTTGTTAAAAGACATTTATAAGCCACGACTACATGCAAAATGAATACATGCCAATATTAACCATGTGTTGAAGGATTTATGAGAGGAAGTTGTCAGATTTAAAACCTAAATTGTGTTTCAGTGTGAAAATCAGCTACACAACCTTTAAAAGTCTAGCCAGGCTGGTGCCACCTACCTCCACTCAATTTCTATTCATTCCAACTCTTACATCAGGTATCACAGGACTGCAGACAGTTCTCAAAAACCAGGAAGTACAGTCATTCAATCACACGAGTTAAGATAGCAGACCTCTATTCATATGCTGCAGTTGCACGTAATCATAGTAATATATTGTACATTATACTATATACTGATGCCACTTTATCTATTTATTCTGTCATATTCTGCACTGTGTCATAACGCACGTAACACTTATTGTAAATAAGAGTTTTTAACTATTGTATCTTTATATATATATATTCTAAGTCTATTCTAAAATGATCTTGTGTGATTGCATGTTTCTATTTTTCTTGCTGTTCTTAAAATGTGCATTGCAACACTGGAATTTCCCCATTGTGGGACAAATAAAGGAATATCTTATCTTATCTTATCTCTATGTGTTCTTCTCCTTTTGACCTTGTGCCAAAAATGAATTTTGCAAGTTTACCACATAGAAATGCCAACTATCACTGACTCACGATTGTTGTGCTCTACTTCCTGGTCGACAAAATGACTAAAAAGTACGGATTGGTTCAAACAAAAATGTCCCGCCTCCTGAGAAGCGAACAAATCCCAATAGCAGTTTCCAAAAGTGAAATAAAACGAGCTGATGCATCAGGCTAAGGTCCATCCAATCGCTAATAAAACATGTTTTGCAGATACTTGTTTAAAACTGTGAAACAATTGTGGCAAAAGAATAGGCACTTTACATGCTACTTCTCTTGCTATGGTTAGGCTAGTAATACCTGTGGATAGTCCATTCTCGTCCCGTTCATTCCTTGTGGAGAATTAGCTGAAACTCTTTAAAATAATTACATTTTTATTTGACGCAAAGCAGACAAGTTACAATCAGATAATAATTTGCAGCATGTTCAGACCTTCACATACGAGGTAAATATATCATCGGGGAAATCCCATGTGTTTATAAAGAGATTATCGGTCGACATCACTTTCTTCTCTATTGCGCATGTCGTCTGCAGAAAGATACGCTGTCCATCTAGTTGGCCGGGGAAACGTCTTTGATTTTCCTAAAGACAAATGTTGACTTAGCAGCATAACTTTTGTTTTTGCACAGTGATTTATTAAAGTTAGAAATGGATCAAATATTGTGATTGTGAATGGTTGGAAAGGACTGGAGCTGTCTGTTTGCCGCGCAGCTAAATGATTTGTCTTCTGTAAATACTTGTGTCTGATTCGAGCGGCTGTAATGAGGCTAATGGGAACAGGAAATGGAGATTCTCAGACAGATGGAGAGGGGCAGCAGAGGAAGTGAACAAGGCAGAGGCCAAACTCAGGGGTAATGTTTCTGCTGTGACTCTGGCAGCTCTGTGTCTCAGTCTCACACTTCACTTCGACGTCACTGCTGGGAAATCTCTGGACAGCTACAGCCTCTGACAGCACATGCACTGCAAAACCGTATTACCTACTCTTGGTTAAACTAGAAATCAGAATATCCATCTTAATTTTTGTAGTTTAAAAAGAAAATGTATTGAAACAAGACAGAAACACCTCAAAATATTAATTAATCTATCAAGTAAACCAGAAAAATAAGATAAAATCCATATTTCAAGACATTGTTAATCTAGACATACATTTTTTGCAGTGTATTGTCTAACTTTGATTTTTGTCTCCAAGTAAATGCAAACTTGTAATTTGTGCTTTTTAGACTGGGCATGTGTGTCAATCTGAAAATTAGATCTGTAAAAAACATGGTTTAAAATATATGTGATCATTTCATTTGTTTGTTTTTTTTTTTTGTCAGGTATTTTGGCATTTAAAATTAGACTTTTAAAAAATACTGCATTTTCTATTAATAAAATATATTCAGTCAATTATTTTTTTTTGTAACTGCAGAACTGATAATAAAATCTTTTAATGAAGAAGTAGGGGCCTGTCCATTATAAGATTTTAATGTAACAAGCAGCAGATTTTAAATATGTTATTTTCATTGTTGTAAAGTGTCTATGCAGAGGCGTTGCTACAGACAGGAAAATCAGGCAATGCTGGCCTAGACAAAGCTCTGCTTGAAATGAAATGATGATAGTGAAAACTTAATTTTTTGCTCCGATAGACTTAACAAAGCAAAGCTAGCGCATTAGCATTAGCATCAGCACCGAGTCACAGAGACTTTGCAAAAAAGTAAAAAAAAAGTAAAAAAAAAAAAGTGAAGATAAACCGGAAGTAATTTCCTGTCTACACTAGTGTGACCTTCATGTCACAGCGCCACAGACTTCAAATTATAGACTTCTTTTTGTGAATCACTCAGATCAACACCAGGAAGAAAAAGTATAATTCAGGTACATTTTCTTATTTGTTTATTTAAGATGAGTGACGTCAGCTCGTGATTTTTTGTAACGTATCGTGATTACAAAAAGTCACGTTATCATTAACATAATGACGTGAGGGTTCACTTTGGAGCAGCCCAAACCGCTCCAAAGTGAACCAGTCCAAAAACACTAGGTAAACTTATGATGAGAAAACACTATTAAGCACGATAAAAACTCAAAAAAGTGGATTTTACATAACATGTCCTCTTTAAGCCAGACAGTACACAGTTTTATTATTCGTGCCTGATTCTGTGGTCCATGTCTGCACGCCATTTTTAACCCCACTGATCTCTCTCCTCTTCTGTACTCCTTCATAAACGAATAATTTATACTCCAGGAATGTTCTCGTCATTAGACATAGAGAGTGTCGTTGTCGCGCTGGCACAATAAGACATGTCTGGATTTACACAGTCAGTGCGATATCCTCGGAGCAGACGCAGATATGAGAGGAACGAGAGAGAAAAAGCCCTTTGTCCCCGGAGTTCAGATGAAACCCACGGCCAGAGCTTCACAGTCGTGTCCCAAATTCCACTGGTGCCTCCAAAATGACTCTGTGTGTTCGCTCTGACAGATATGAATGACTGAGTGCAGCAAGTGACTTTTCCCACTGCTTTTCCCTTTTGGAGCTTTTTGCACATGTCTGATTCTTGTGATTTAGGCAGGGTGTCTTAAGTTGGTTGCTTAGTGGCCAAAATTTGAAGACTTTTTTTAGCATTATGTTGTAGTGAGCTTTTTTTAGGGGATAATGATAAAATGCCTTATTTTAGACAATGTTGTACATGTGTTGATTACACTATATTGAATCTTATAGAATCTCCAATCAAACCTCTGCATTTCTTTGTGGGCCACATTAAACCCCCAGGATGCCAAGTTTGGCCCACAAGCCTCCCTTTGAACTCCACTGCCTTAGATGTTTAAAGAATTAAAAAATGAAAGAATCTTCAAATTAATGCTATCAATGTGCATGTCATTCCCCAATCAGATTGAGTCAATCATGCAAGTTGTTAGTTTTCATTCTTAAAGGTTGTATGGAGGATTTTCAAAAATGGTTTGTTGTCAGTCTTGGTCAAAAACAGTTGCATAGATTTGTAACAGCCGTGTACTTATGCTAAACAAAAAAATAATTATAAAAATATATAAACTGTGGACATGATGAGGCCAGTAAAATGTTGACCAATAGATAACAAGGTACCTTGTTATCTATTGGCCAGTTAACCTGTCAAGCAAGCCCTCAGTGTTCCTAAGTAACTCATTGGCCCAGTTACAGTGAAGGGCGTGGCCCTGGGAGGAAACACATGTGCATCGTTTCAAAAACCGCAAGCAGTGTTGGATTTGAAAAATCCTCCATACAACCTTTAAAGTTGGGTAATTAACTTTTTTTACTTGTAAATGATTCAACTTTGTGTTTCCACTAAAAAGTCTATGATAAATACAGCACTTTGTGAAAAAATGAGACCACTGCGTGCTGCCTGAACTGAATAATAAAGAATTTTAGTTCTCATCAGGAGCTGAATGCAGCGCTCTGTGTTTTTTTGCTCCTCTCCAGTTTCACTTTGCTGTTTGTAAAACGTGTTTTTTAAGCCGTAATTATAGCAAAAAATAAGAAATGTTTCACATAAAATCCATATTTGGAAAGGGTAAATGATGAAAAAAGTGTCTTGCCTTAAATGGGTTTAGCTTAGTCGACTATTTAAGGATTGGAATAAGTCAACCTCTGGGAGAACCATGGCGTTTCTCATGTTCTTTCTTGTATAAATAGTTGTTTTTGCATGGACTCCTGTGAGGTTTTGTCTTGTGAGTGCAGCTTGGGTCAAATACATGATCAGATCTTAGAGATACAGGAAAACCTTTGTCTCTTTCACACTATTTTTCACTTTAGCCGAATGATCAAGAGGCGAGGTAGGCAGAATAATCTAAATTTACAACACTGTTTATTTTATTTTTTTTTCGTAGAATTGTACTTTGTAAAGATACAGTAATTGACTCAGTTTCCTGTCTGTCCCTGCAGCTCTGCTCGCCTGTGCCCTGAGCTTCAACGTGGACCAGAAGAACGGCATGTCTTTCACTGGAGGGTCACTGGAGGACATGTTCGGATACACCGTCCAGCAGTTTGAGAACAGCGAGGGTAAATGGTGAGTGTGTTTATAATGTGTACAAAGGGAAACACAACGGCTGCCAATCTCATAAAGCTTAATGATATCAGTAAAAGTTGACTTGCCGGTCTCGTAAAAGAATGTTGCAGCCAGAATGATTTAGAAACACCCTGACAGTGAGAATGTTGAAATGCTTAAAGTAGTTGAAAATTTGATGAGGAAGTAAGTATCGCCTGGTAAATATTACAAAATTACAATCCGTCACTAGTGTATTCATACTATTCAAATGTCAAACTAAACTTTTGGGTGGCCAACTCCTCGCAGCGTTAACAAAGACTTTCATCACTTCTCTTTCATCATTCTAGGGCATTTACAGTGTTGCCAGTTGACCCATACACTGTGCTGTAAATGGTCTGAGGTGCACAGGTTCCACAACTTCTAAAAATACTCCATTTGAGTACTGGCACTTCTCCGCCCGTTCAGCACATTCTCCCATTAATTTAATACAACCGAGACTCCAAATGAAATTGCAGCACCGGCACTATTCTTGGCTCATTTCAAGCTCTGTCTTTAGAGGGATTATTTGTTTGTAATATGAGGATGCGTGCGAAACTGAACAGTAGAAAGAGCTGCGTCTGATTGGCACCAGCTGTAGCAGCAATACTTGCCAGCACCGTTGCAGCTAACTACAAGAGTTTATCACTTCTACTGCTAAATCAACAGTTGTGAATGAAATTTGTCTCATACACGTTACATTCAGGTGAAAGAAAATACGCTGAGAAAAACTCAGTTTCAAGCTTCAGGAGGGAGACGTTCGTCATCTTTGTGCTTTTTGTGTTAGAAATTGAGTCAGAATAACTGGTCTTGCCTGATATGCTAATGCTGCAGAATGGCTCAATACAAGTGTGGATGAAACAGCGCAGAAGTCGACTTCACTTTCCGCCCCAATGCGCTTGCTCCATGCATCTGGTTTGCTGGGGAAACTTCTTTGAATAAAACAATGAAACGGGACAAGAGCAGCTGTTTCGATCAGATATGAACCAGTCAGACAGACGTCTGGCTCCTGAAGCTTGAGACAGTGATTTTGCCGTTTTTACATTCAGTTGAGAAAAAAACGACAAAAGGTCATAGGGTTGAATTCATTCACAAATGTTGATTTAGCAGCATAACTTTAGTTTTCGCACAGTAATAAACTCATGTATTTAGCTGACAACAGGCTTAGCTCAAGTTTCTCCAGTTTAGTCAATAAGTGGCGGCTCTTTCTGCAAGTCTGGTGCGCAGGCATTGTTTGTGTTAATAAACAAAAATCCCTCTATTCAGAACAGTGTTTTCTGAGGCTAGAGGGACAGGATAGTATTTCAGACAGACCAAGTCCAGCCAGGTTTAGGATTAAAAGTAATAATACAAATTTAGGATAAATATGTCCTTTGAGACATTCGTACCTTACATACTGAAATTATGTATATCAGTAGGCTATAACAGCGTTGGCAGAGCTTGTCAAGCCAAACTTTCTCAGAATTTCAAACAATCAAACTGACAAACACAACAAACAGCCTTAAGCTTCAGTCTCTAATATTGATTCTTGTTTAAACAAATATCTAATTTGAATATAATATCACACTTTTTAAGGCAGCCCTGCTTATAACTGTCTCATCATACATACCTTTGTCCTTATAAACCCATGCAGCTGTTTTTCATTAGAGAGCAATCACATTCCACAGCAGAAAACAAACGTGTCCATGTTTTGCTTGTTCAGTTTGATGGGAAATGCCAGCTGTCCGTCCGCTGAGGGCTGGTACGTTTACGAGTTTAGCCGTTAACCCTAAAACTAGACACGAGAGTATCCACGTCCCAGGCCCGTAAAGGTGCCGACACCAGGCACCAGGGCATTCAGGAACAAAACCCACGTGTTAAAAAGTATTCGTTTGAGCATTACCAGTGCTTCACGTTGCCTTCAGTTTGCACTTTTACTCTTGTTTTGTTCTTTACTGCCTCCAGATGTCGTCTTCTCATGGCCCTACCTGCCCCGAAGCTCTTATCAAGCTCACATGAGATCAGTTACTGTAAAACGCTCACTGTACGTCTGTGGAATCAGCTGGAATACCTAAAACAGGTCCACTTTATCCAGATAAGGCCATTTTGTTCAAGTATGAGCTACATGAAGTTGATAACATTTAGTTTTTTGTTCGAGAGATTAAAAACAGATGAAAGAAGATACTTTTAGGAGAGGAAAAGGGGCAGCTGTAAAACCGGAGATGTGATGTTGCTGTGGGACAATAATGAACAGATAGAGGTGATGTAAAAGTGGAGTCGTTATAGAAGTAGAAAGAGGCTGATGGATCACAGATGTCCACCCCCCAGGCCCGCTCTCCACCCAAACAGGCCTGCCCCTGCACCTCCACAAACCACCTTGGTCTCTGTGTAGCACTAAAACGCAGATATACGATGTGAAAATGCCATACACATGCAACGGCTCTTCTTTTTATGCACCGTGTATGATAAAAAAAAAAAAAATGTTGTCAGTGTGTTTATTTAGATGAATGAAGAGGAGGAAGCTATAGAACAATTGCTTAGGCAGACTGAAAATTGAAAAGTGGACAGAGGCAAACTTAAATTGGGTTGATATTTGACACCTGTTGGTGTTCACCCTAAATGCGAATTCTTTATCAGACATGAGAGGTTGCCTTTAGAGTCGTTCTCTTCACTCACTGCGGTTACAGGATCAGGGAAATCAAACTAGTGCTAGAAAACCAGACACCTAAGCACTTTATAGTTTAAACATGTTAAATGGGAATGTGATGTGGTGTGCACTTTGTGCAAGGCATTTATACTTCTAAAATTCTGTTTATAGTTGAAATGTGCAATGGTCAGGGAAGTGAGCCATGGTTCCAAACATTTGTCCAGCTGCAGACCGATGTCTGTTTACATGAGTCTGAAATCAGATTACAATCGGACTAGGCTAGTTATCCAGTTTTCCTGGCCTCCATGTAAACGCCATGAATGTTGTACTGACCCAGCTTTGTGGAGTACCTGGACATCTTAGAGTTCTTGTCAATGCAGCAGGACACTGTGGTCTGAATGACTGGAGCAGGAGGTGTGTTTGTCAGCACTAAAATCAGCTGCACACTAGAGAAGTTTAGGATTTTTTGCGATTTTTAGACGTTGTAAAACAGAACAGGCCATATTTACAATGATTATTTGTCACTCAGTCGCATCCTCAACGGTTCTCATGGATTGCGTAAAATAGCACGCCATGACAAATTGCGTGTCAAGACGACGCCCTCTGCCTGTTTTGGCGTGCAATTACACGCTTGTTTTTTCTGGCGTAATATGAACACGCGATGTGGTTGAAGATGAGGACAAGCACGAGGTTTTTCAAGGGATTAACGGCTAACTTTAGGTCTGAAGTTGCAAAAATGGGTAAGTTTAGGTCTGGGGCTTGGAGTTGGTTAAGGTTAGGATTAGGATTGCGTTAGCTTTCATAAATAACAACATGTCTTAACATTCACAGTTGAAATGAACTAGGACAGAAACGCGTCAAATACACACGCAAAAAATAGAAGTTGCGTTCATGACACGCTGTTTTCAATAGCGTCATATTGACACGCTTATCCATGAGAACAGGCTGCACAGGAAGAACAGACGACTCGTGGGCGCAGCAGCGAGTGGAGAACAGTCCGTGTGTCATGTGTTCGAGCGCAGTTATAAAAGGGAAACATCAATGAAACACTGGAGAGCGGGCAGTCATTAGACAGGAGCTGTTAGACTGAATTATGTGGGCGTGAATGATAAGGTTCCACAAATGTTGTAGTCTAGTACAGTAAGTGCTTTACACAACATTGATGGAGCAGGTGCGTTGTGTAATGTTCGTTCAAATATGATATAAAGAAGAATTTCGCCGCTGACTAAAATGTTAACAGAATTAAAGTGATGCACACAAAAAATCTCTTATGAAAATCCTTGGCACATCAGGCCAAAAACTCCTGTATTGTGCAGAAGACTTAAGTCAGACCTGTTCCAAAAGTATATTGGACTCCTCCAGGGCTGCCTTTTGTCACCAGTTCTGTTCATTGTTTTTATGGACAGAATTTGTGAGGCGCAATAAGTAATCGAAGCGTGTGTGGTTTGGGACACCAACCCTTATCAAAACTATTGTGCTGAGAAATTTCATAATGATGCTTGAAAAAGTTAAAGCCCATATGACAGACAGATTGTTTCCTGTTTAATTATTCCTGTTTATTCATGTGTTTTCTATCAAACAAGTGACAGACCATGAACCAAAAGGTTAAATTGACAAATGTGTTGTTTTGTCCAAAATGCTCACAAAAACCTTCACTTTGACATATATGTTTCTGAACTTTAAATATATACATAATAAAGCAAACCTGGATAACTTATGGAGTTAAAAACAATGCAGATAATTACAGAAATATACCTGAGACATATTAAACTAGTATCTCACAGACACAATTTCAGATGTGTTTTTGTTGGGAACATGAGTACATTTTGCATATTATTTTTCCTTTAATGAAAGAGAAATCATCCTGTAAAGTCTTTAACACAATAACAATGATTGAGTTGCTGCGATGTAATTATAGCTGCACTCAGAACCAGATTAGAGCCTGTTGTATATTGACTTTTTATGATTAAATCTTTAAACACATTTGAAGCGCTCGTTTTAGCGGTGGATATCAATAATGTTGTGATGTTCTGAGCAGTTCCCCTGAGTCGCTCTTGTTGACCAGGCCCCATTAGATCTGAGGAATGTTAATAAGTGTGAGTGTTCTAGAGGAGGCAGATGACCGGCTGTTTTTAGCACAAGTTTGACTGACACGCTGGAGGAACACATGTGTACACAGTCATGGACACGCAGTTGTGAATGCTAGCACATGGAGACTATTTTTCTAGTATAATGTCTCCAGCACTGCAAGTCTGGGGAAGGTTTGAAGAACAAAAGATGTTCTCTGACTGTGCAACTATTTTAAAAACTACCAGAGCAGCACATCAGCCTTAGGAACTTTGATATTTGATCTCAAGACACCTGGGTTCCTTTTCGGAGAAATTTTAAGTGAAACTTGTTGGTAGAGCTGGGCAATATATCAATTTTTAGATACTATTGTGATAGTTGTTTTGAAGATATGCAAAAATTTTATATTGAGTATCTAATGATAAAAAATGCTTCAAAAATAAGAAAATCACAGCATTGTAAATGTTCAAATAAGTATAGAAGGATCAATTAATCAACCGGTAATGTCTTGAGAAAATGTTTAGAAAGCACATTGCAAATGTAGTCAGAATTTTTACATGAAAATCTTGTTTAGCTGCATTTTTTTTTCAGTTCGAATAGTAATATTTTGTGGTCCTATGAAGGCAGTTTAGATCAAGAAAGAGTAATCTTTTAGTCGACTAATTGAGTCTTAAGTCGACCAAAAATCTCTTAAAGTTGAGGTAGCTAACTCTTTTAGTTATAAACAGTGTTGGGTAGAATACTTTGAAAATGTATTCCGTTACAGAATACTGAATACTTGGTCAGAAAAGTATTCTGTATTGTATTCCGTTACTTGGCAAATTTTTGTACTGTATTCTGAATACTTGGAATACTTTTTATTTTGAAATGCAAATTAGGTGTTAATTTTAACGTGAAATTACAAAGTTTTCGTGTTTCTTCTTAATTCTTAGTTCTGTTAAGTAATGCTAGTAATGCATCTCCACGTAAACAAGCGTTAGAATAACTTCTGAACACAATAACGCGCTGTAAATCACACTCACCGGCTGTCCCGAGAGGAGGAGTTTACTGTTTACTTCAGATTTACACGCGTGTGCTCATCGTGGGTTTAGTCCAACAACAGTTCATTCATCGTGTCGTCCGTGAGCTTCAGAGCATGCTCCAGTGTCACAAATCCTTTGCTAACAGTCCGCCGCACTTGTTGTGAAAGTTTCGTCAAATTTTCATCGCGAAAACAAACTGTTCCTCTTTGAAAAACAAATCCCATCTGTAGTTAAATATGAACGATCCAAACGCTGCGTCTTCTCTTTGTTTATCGTAAATAAAGTCCAGAAAAAGTTGAACAGATGATACAACCGGAGACAACCATCAACAAACTTCTTATGTACCTGTCCATAAAGGGGCAATCTGATTGGTCAGTCTGTCTGCAGGCCCCTATACAACGCCAGATCTGATTGGACAGTGTTATTTCTGTGCCCCTGAAGGGCTGTGAAGCAGTGCAGGTGGCACAGACTGACAGCGCGTCAAGCTGCTGCTGTGAAAACATTACGCATTGGTTTTCTGTGGTGATTTTAACAATGTGTCTACATTTATTTTTGCATGCAATGTAATCCATTGATTTTATAAAAGTAACTGTATTCTGAATACCTCGTTTGAAAGCCGTACTGTAACGGAATACAAGTACTCATAAAATGTATTCAGAATACGTAACGGCGGTACATGTATTCCGTTACTCCCCAACACTGGTTATAAATGACCAAACCTTGTGCTTTCCACTAAAAGTCTATGATAAATGCGGGACTTTGTGAAAAAATTAGACCACTGAAGACGAATGCAGCTCTCTGATTGGCTGTGCCCGGGTGGGTAACTTTAATTTTATTTTACTGGTTTTAAAAAGTGTTTTTTAAGCCATAATTGCAGCTAATAATGAATACATGTCGATATGAACCATGTGTCAGGGATTTAAGAGAGGAAGTTGTCAGATTTAAAACCTAAATTGTAATTGTAGTGTGAAAATCAGCTACCCCACCTTTAAGTCAACTACAGACTAATTTTTCTGATCATTATGCTTCAACTAATGCACTTAAATATCGCTTCTAACAGCTGTACAAAAATGAATGCATTAGACAAAACATTTATACTGATGCAAGAATCTTAAAATTAATTATTTCTGTTTGTTTGCATTTTAAAGAAGCAAATATCATGTTTAGCACCTTTAACATATATAAAACTACTTGAACACTTGTATCTCAAATTACCTTATTACTTTACTGTTAGGGCTTTACAATTAATCAAATTTCAATTTTAATCATGATTTCTGCTTTAATTGGCTACAGAAATTATGTAATCATGATCAAAAATAACACATTTGTGTTTCCTGGAGTAGAAGAATATTCACACCTATATTCACAACAGTCTAGTTTTAGTGAGATATGTCAGTTTTTTTCCCTCTTCACTCTCTGTATTTGAGTGATACTCTGTCTTCTCTTTGAGCAAATTCAGAAGAAGAATTATGATTTAAAATAATCATGATTACAGTATATATTTTTTCATAATCCACATTATTTGATGTGATGTTGCTCTACCTTGAGTAAAATTTGTGGGTCTGCTTATTTTGTTATTTTCAGCAAAGTGCAAACATATACTCACATATATATGTTATTGTTACAAACCTAGAGTTCTAAAAAGCTTTTATAATAACTCCCAGTAAGAACTTAAAATAAAAATAGGCTGCAACAAATGATCATTTTGGTAATCAATTACCTGAAGATTATTCTTTTTTTTAATCGATTACTTATGTAGAACACAAAAGTCACATGAATAGGAGATTTTTACACATCTTGACCCAGACAAAGTTGAAGAAATGTCACTTGAGGACATCCTGGGAGTATTTACAGAAAAAGTACTTGTATATTTAGATGTACATTGCTGTATTGAATTACATTATCATACTTCCCTCTGGTAAATTAGATGCATGTTTACATCTAAATAACCTTGAAGACTGACATTTTGCAGTGGGAACACCAGTACTAAGAATGATAAAGTCTATTAAATGGAGGCAGTTGTGGTGACAATTTCTTCAGTATAACTTCATTTGGCTGATTAAACTTCACAGTGCATGGTTTTAATTAAGTTGGTTAAGGTTACTCAAGTGAGTGTGGTCAACATGGAGCTCCAGTCAGTCGATCCAAGTCACACTTTGTTTTGTTACTTAATTCACATGAACAACATTTTAACACAAACTCTTTCATTTTCAGGATTTTGATTGGGTCGCCGTTGTCGGGACAGCCTGCCAGACGCACTGGAGACGTTTACAAATGTCCTGTTAATGAAGGAGAAAATAAATGTATCAAGCTTGAATTACCAAGTAAGTCAAACCTTTCTAAGTGAGTGAGTGGTGAAACTGAATGAGAGTCAATACAGTATTCTGGTTTAAAAGTCAAAACACTGCTAGAAGTGCTAAAACAGCTTCAGACTGATAATAAATATAAACAACTACAACTACGGCTAAGTATTGAGTTTGTATGTGACATGTCAAAAGAGAGAAAATCAGGTAAACAGTGGCAGAAAAGCAGAAAAACTACAACAACACCTCTTTGGGATCACACACAGTTCAACTTGTGATGTTTTTAGTCTGTTTTGTAAGAGAATTTCTTTGCTGTACATCAGTAAAAATGTCATAAATCTAAAAGATGGTGCTTGATAGTCAAGCCCGGAGGGACCAAAGTTGCCATAGTAATGATGAGTTTATTCCTGTTTCTAAACTGGCTAAACTGTCCTTAGCTGCTAATGTTATATTGTTAGTCATCTTGTTATTGTGTCTATTCAGGTGGAAGGGAGTCCGCAATGTCCTGTCTCCATCTAATAATGTCTCGTTTGTTCACCAAACTCTTCGAAATTGGTTTGTTCTTGTTGTTGTAGCTAACTTCAATTAGCATACGGTCACGTCTCACTCCTAACAGCTATGAAAAGAGCATAAAACACATCGCTGAACAATTCCAAAGCATTGCATTATGTGAGTGAGCAGAACATTTGGACGGATGTAGGAAGTTTAAATGTATAAAAATATATTTGTTTACATTTATAAGGAAACAAAAATTGGATACAGTATATTTAAGCAATCTACAACTACCGTTAGCCAACAAGCTAGCTAAAGTCTGCTCTGTGGCTGTCATTGCCCACTTAATACCGGAAGAATACTTTGTACCTTCAGCTTTACCTCATTACGTTGTTTTATTGGGTTTAAATTTTGTAAGTTATTGTAAAATGAGATTATCACTATTTCAAAGCAGTAAATGCCTGATCAAGCTAGTTCTGGCTGCTAACTGTTATAAATCAAAGTGGCATTTTAGGCTCTCTGTTGGCAAACTTTTGAGAGATACATTCATAAATATCAATATAAATAAATCATATCAACTGTACACTTACAAGTTTTGGGTTTAAAAGACGTAATTTCGGCCTGTATGCGTAATTGCGCTAAAAGGTACAAAGTGGGCAATGATGACACTGTCCCTAGCTGCTGTATCCTGTTAGTTAGATAACTTCTAGTGTGTGAGTGAGTCCATAATGTCATGTCTCCATCTAATAATGTCCCCTTTGTTCACCAAACATTTTGAAATGTATCTGTTCTTGTCGTGAGTGTTGTGGCTAACTCCCCTTAGCATACGGTCACATCTCACTCCTAACAGCTATGAAAATGGCTTAGAACAATTCAAAAACTCAGAATGCCTTAGGTAAGTGAGTAGAAAATGTAGACTAGTGTAGGAAGCAAAAATTTATTAAAATATATTTGTTTACATTTATAAAGAAGCAAAAAACTGGAAATAGTACTTTTAACCAATCTCCAACTGCCGTTAGCCAACAAGTTGGCCAAATTCTGCACTGTTGCTGTGACAAAAGAAACATTTCTGCCAACCAAATGCTCTCCAGGTGTTCTTCTCATACTTTTGCCCCTGAGAACGCTGAGGAGCTTTTCTCATATAAAAGAATGTCTGTGCATAACCTTTACTCTTTCTGTATATAGCCTCTCTAAATTTGGCTGTCATTCGCACTGAGGAAGTTGAGTTCATCCCCGCAGGAAAGCAGTGAATAAACAATTCTTTCGTAATTACATTTTAATTAAGCAGATAAACAAACTCCGTCTCTGTCTCCACGTCGCTCTCTGTCTAAACTGTATTTCACATGCGGCTGCTCGCTGTGATTTCTAAATGAACACTTGTCAACATAAACGTTTACATCTCGTCCCTGTCTGCGAATAGGAGACGACGCTCTGCTGCCAAATGATCGCTTACAGTAAGACGTTAAAACAGTAGTTAGCGGCGCTTTGTTGTTATCTGGGATGAGTCAGATAGAAGCGCTCAAATCTTATAACATCAAGTTTAGTCTGCTTAAGCTCCACTGGGAACAGCACAGGCCTGGCAGCTGGAGCCAGAGCTGTGAGAGAAAGACAGGGAGGGGCACATGATGACAACCACAGCACAGCCAATGCAAAACACTGCATGGACGTTTAGCAAAAGCATGACTCAGCACCTGTGTGAGCCTATATGTACAGCACAATATCAATATTTAATGTGACATGTGTAATCAGCAGGCCGCTTTCTGCCACCAAGCTGATTTACATGCTTTTTCACATTGAGTCATAGAAATGACTAGAGACAGTGTGGGTTCTGTTCATAGGTCAATTATAAAATCTAGATACAGTATTGCTAGCTTGTAGCTGTTACAAATCAAACCAAGAGGTCGCTCCCTTCACAGGCTAGAAAGCCATTTTTCCATAAAGCGCAATGCAAACATAAAACAAAAGTTATGCTGCTATTCAACATTTGTGGATGAAACTCAACCCTACGACCCTTAAAAATTACATTCAGGTGAGTGAAAAAACGTCAAGAAAAACAGTGTCTCAAGCTTCAGGAGACAGTTTGTCAGACCGGTTCAGACTTGATCGAAACAGCTTGTTCCATTTTGTTGTTTTGTCCAGCTAACCAGACGGGCAGAGTATCTTTCTGCATGGAGCATGTGCAGTAGAGTGGAAAGTGACGTCGACCGAAAATCCCTCTATAAAATGGCACCATGTATAAGGAAGCTAAACTGTTTACCTCTTTTAAGATGTTTTCTGGCGGATTAAGTGTATTTTTAGCACAACTAATTCAAGTCAAGTTACAACCGGGTGGAGGTTACGGATGTGGCGTGACGTCAGAAAAGTAAACAGAAAGTTAAAAAGATACTACGCCAGGCGCTGGCATTACGTTGGCATTTAGCTCGCAGCTACTGTTAACATTGTTAGATATATGTACATACAAGGTTGAATCACTTTATTTATCCCCATGTCTTCTTGTCTGTATTTGTCACTTAATATCTCATAAAGTTCACATTTGCTGTGGTAGTTGTTGAGCGGTTAAAGCTGTTGTTCTGATTCACTCCCCATGTTAACTTTCCCCCTCGAAGGTCCGTTAGTGGGCGTGGACTTCGATGCCGACTGTATCTATTAGTTTGTGTGACACAACATGGCTGCTGGAACTGAACATTTCTTGCTATGGGTTACCATGGCTACACTTTGATAGTCATTATAAAAATTCAAAGATGACAACCACAGCACAGCCAATGCAAAAGACAGCATAGACTTTTAGTAAAAGCATGACTCAGCACCTGTGTGAGCCGATATGAAGCACAATATCAATATTTAATGTGACTTGTGTAATCAGCAGGCCGCTTCTTTCTGCCACCAAAGTGATTTACGTGGTTTTTGAGCTACAAGCGTTAGCCAAGCCACAGCGGGTAGAGTGAAATCTGTGGTGATTATGTGGCAATTGTAGGTTGTGTTTTCGCCAAAATCAATTATGCTCAATGGGAGTTTCTTCCTTGTGTAAACAAAATTCAACCGAAATGAAATTTAGTGGTGAACGTCTTAAAGGTCCAATATTATGTGAGCATTAGTTGTGCTAAAATCTGACTTTAGTAGGCATTTCTATAGGCTATCTTCATTCTTCAGTTTGAAGATATATTAACCTTGAAATTGTCCTAAAATTAGATTTAGGACCATTTCAAATGGCATTTGAAATTATTTGTTACTTAAACTTATGTGAATGAAACAAAACAATGACTCTGGGTATTATTGTGATGTTGAAATAACATTATGGCATGCTGAAGATCAAAAATGAATATTGGCCTTAAAAAGGTTTGTTGCAAGTGAAATATCAAAATAGGTTTTCTATCTGTGACAAGCTTTTGGTCTCTGGGTTCAACTTCTTAATGTCTTGGCCTGGTTTTATAACTTCATTGACAAAAGTTCAGACTGTGATTCCAACTAAGGCTCTGATTGTGCTGGTTTTTCTCAGACAGGAGCCGTTTTGCGATGTAATCTAAGAAGCAAAGAGAACAGTTAGATATGATTTGCTCTGCTTCCAAAGAGAGTCACAGTTTACTGAGGACAAGACTTCATTATCTGCTGCTCTGTCAAAGCAGCTTTCTGTCCAACACAGCTTCACTGCTTCATAAACTGACAAATTACCATAGTGTCCTCATGTTTTACGATGAACTATGTGTTCGATATATTTACAACAGAATAAAAGCAGCATTCATGTGATAAAAGGTCTTTCCTTTAGACAATTCAAAGTGTGACAAGTGTGGCTGAGAGGAAATATGTGATAAGATATGCCGTGCCTATCGAGAACAATACTTCCTACAGAGTCACTGACATAAATCTGGAAGAAGAATAACTGAGAAAATGAGTTTCTCAGCTGTTTGGGCCAGATAGTTTGTGGAGCTTTTGTTTCACAGAAATTAGCTTTATGTGACAAAACAGAAACTGAAAGTAATGAATCTAATGAATAGTGCTAGGGTCTCATATTAGTTAGAAATGTGTTAGAGGAGGTTAAATGTCCTTCCCTGTCGCCTCATTGTCGCAACACAATAGGTGAATCAAAATAAATAATGAAAAAAATCCTCAACAAATTCACAGGTGATGTCCAAAAACAAGCCATAGTTTGGTTGATGACAATAGACGTTTTGGTAAACTTAAGGCTGTTTTCCTCTGATGTGCAGCGGCTGTTTTTTGCCACACTTGTGTTCGGTTGGTTAAAATTCAGGTTGCGGATAACTGTAGTTTTCCAGAGCACTAACTTGGTAACTTAATGACTATTAATTATTGTGTGTACAGACTTGCTTTTTTTTCTTTCCTTTCTTTTTTTTCTTTCTTTCTTTCTTTTTTCTTTCTTTCTTTCTTTCTTTCTTTCTTTATTTAATTGACTCTGTGCATTGAAGCTGTTTACTTTCCAATTGTCAACTTTAGCGTTAGCATTGACAGACAAACACGTCGTTTTATAAACACACTTTGGTCCTTTGGTGAAATATTCTCTTCTTTTGTAAAGTATTTAACATGTTTTCAGAGAAAATCACCAACTGCTCACTGTTCACTGCCTGATCTTTAGTAATTTTTCATTTTAGGCCGAGGCAGTGAAAACCTCATAAGAATGAACTAAATAGGAAATGAACCTGCCGACAAGCATTTAAAAAAAAAAACTCTTGTGCACACAGTCAATTTCACAAATTGAAAACACTTTGGTTCAGTTGTTGTTGTAAAGCGGTATATAAATAATGTTTGATTGAGTGATTGATTGATAGCTGAAACTGTGCAATGCTTAGTGCATTTGGAGATAAGAACTTTTTAAACAGACTCAAAAACTAGGGGTGTCAAATTATAGTGCATTAATTGAGATTAATTATTACAGACATATTAATCGAGTTAATTTTTTTAAATCGCATTAATCTATTTTGAAATTTTTAACTGTGATGAGTGGCAACGAGACAAAAAAAAAAGAAGCAGGCGAACGTTATTGGACTGATGAACGGGAATATATATGTTCAAAAACTTTCTAAAGTCTTAACTTTTGCAATATATTAATATTTCCCATCTGCAACATTAATGTAATGAATTAAATTGGATAAAAACAAAACAAAAACACTTAATTGAGTGTTTTTCTCAGCAATTTTTAGGTGAGATTAAAAATAGATTAATTAATTACAGATCATAATTAATTAATCTCTCCGTTTTTTTAATCGCTTGACAGCACTATCAAAAAGATCTTATTTAAGGATAGAAAGATAATGAGTTCAACTATGTGTTTTATCCAAAACCTGTGTGAGTGAGAAATGTGAGAGAAGCGTTGGTATCCCTGTTGAGTATTTGCTATTCTAAGGTTTACTTAATTTACTCTTTTAACATGTATTGTTGTACATGTTATTAGATTGTAGCTGCTATTTCCTACTTTGTTGTTTGGTTTTGAAGTTTTTCAAGAAAAAGTATTTCCTCAAGGGCTGCAACTATTAATCTTTTACTAACCAACTGGTTGAACAATTATTCATTCAATTAATAATTTAATTGGTTACGTGAGCTTTTTTTGTTTACACAATTTGTACGACCTGTCAGTTTAGCGCATTTGAAACTCTATATTTACTTACAAAATAGTGTTACCATTAAAACATTTAATTTTGTGAGAAAGCCTGGAGAGAACCACAGCAACACAGGCAGAACGTGCAAACTCCACCAAGAGAAATACGGATAATTTGGTCCGATTTGAACCCACGATCTCTTTATTGAGAAGCTAACCACTCTGTTCCTTGCACCCCTATGCTTATTTCAATTATCAATTTGTTGTGATTAATCGATTAACTTGTCGCATCCCAAGTTTCCTCATGCATTTTTGCCACTCACTGCTGAAATCTAGACTCCTAATGCTCGCAAATGAGATTGAGACTAAAATCATAGCTTGTCTCTAATTGAAATCAGTTGAACATCTGGAGAAACCTCTTGATGTTGCAATTATGTTCAACACGACTCTATAGAAAGTAAGAAATCACTGCATTGCAACAGCGCGTCAGCAAATCTTTGGAACGGAGCGGAGCATATCTGACATTCAACCCTCCTCCTCTGGGACAGCTTTCACGAAAACGCGTCCAGCTGTGGTTCCTCTGCTCTGCCCGGGATTTACACACTGTTTATTCATCTATGTTTTTTTCTCTTATAGAAAACACAACAGTTCCCAACCTAAACGAAGTGAAAGAGAACATGACCATGGGAACTACGCTGGTGACCAATCCCAATGGAGGATTTCTGGTAGGTTGGACATTGAAAAAATAAATGCACTCGATATTTTCCGTGCCAAAAACAAAAGAAGAAGTATTTTTAGTGTCTGCTACTGGACCTTTGGACTAAGTGAGCCTTTCCCAGTGCGGTTATGAGAAAGTAGTGTACATGTGAACTCTCTTTGCATTTGTGTGTGTGGGCCAAACAATCTCATGAAACAGTCATTAATTACATCTGACAGCGAGTTCTTACGGTTTTATTTTCCCTCTGATGTGACTTTACACCAGGGCTATTCAAATACAGTATATTCCCAGTGGATAGATTTGTTAAAAAGCTGTGGTCTGAAGCTCGGACTTTAAAACTGAAATGCAAATGTATTTTCATGTACCTTCAATATACAAACAACTCAACTGTTAGAAATTAACTATTATCACAAAGATACTGTAAGTAAGGAGTAAACAAGGAGGATCCGTATGTTAGTTTTACGCACAACATGGAGTCTTATTTCTAGGCACCATAAGAACTGAGATTTTCCACTTCAAACTTGTAAAAATGCGCTGAAATGCTACAAAAACTGGTAAAAACGGGAACCTTATTTTGTTACGTTACTTTTGTTTAGCCTAAAGGTTAGCATTAGCCATACTGTTTTCATACAAATTGATGCAGGGTAGCTAAACTTATCACCTCTTTAAGGACGTTTTTGGCGAATTAAGTGTATTTTTAGCACAGCAAGTCAAGTCGAGTCACAAAACCACATTTAAATGGAGGTTGTTGGTGTGGCGTTATGTCGGAAAAGTAAACATATCAGGTGGCGCTAACATCATGCATTATTTAGCTCGCAGCTACCGTTAGCATTGTTATTTGGACTGTTGGATCACTTTATTCATTTCCATGTCTTGTATATTGACACAATATATGTATCATGTTAACTTTTCCCCATGGAGATCCGTTAATGGGCGTGGCCTGATGCCGACTGTATCTTTTTAGATTGTGATTTAACTCTTGCCGGAGTGGCAGGTGCGTTTAGCATTTTAACGGTCAATGCTAGAATGTCGGGTCCAGAGAGACAAAGATTAAGTTTCGAGGAATTGTTAAGTTTAAGAAAAAGGTTTTAAAGGTTAAGATAAAAAACATAACAGTTAAAGCCAATTTAGCAACAGAAAGAAACTCATTACCACGGCAACTAGCTCCCTTTCGTCCCTCCGGTTCTCTAGCACTAACCTTTTTTAACACGTCAGTTTGCATTGGTATTCTCACAAGACAGAATGTAAACAGAATTTGGCAAAAATAATCCAGTGTAATCAACAATCAGTGAGACTAAACTCAAACCTAAATCATGAGAATACAACTTTATCTTGATTACATTAGACATAAAACATATCTTGAACAAGACAGGTCACAAAATTAAACCAGGATTAAACCGCAATATGAAGTCTTTTGAACCCCCCATTTGAACAGTCTTGCTTTACGTTGTATTTCAAATGTAAGGGAAAAAAAAGCTTATTGTGTTTAAATTGTGTGCAGCTGTGTAGAGTCCGAGTGAATCTGTAAGCGCTCCATAAGAACCGACTCTATGGATCTTTCAGTGTTATGGCACTGTTTCTGAGCCATTACTTAACACAACGCAATTAAAGTAAGAAGTTGAACAATTACTGCAGCCACAACAGCCAAGATGTAATAAAGAAAACTATGTCTGTAATTGTTAGCTTTCCTCCCAAGCTCTTGTGGCAAAAGAAGCAGAACAGAGGAAATTGAACTGAAAATTTGATTCACCTTTTTGTTTACTTTTAGAGTAAAGGGAACATATTATGGAAACTTCATTTTTTAAACAAAGGTGCTATGCTCAAATTTTACAATTGAATAACTTACAATAAATTCCTCATAGCACAGATGTCTTGTTACTGTATTTATTCAGGTTAAAATCAATCTGCTATGTCCTGTCTCCATCTAATAATGCCCCATTTGTTCACTTACTGAAATTCGTTAAGTTCATCTGTTGTTGTTGTTGTTGTTAGCATTGTGGCTAACTCCCGTTAGCATTCCGATACGTCAGGCTCTCAACAGCTGTGATAAACGCCTAAAACACATCGTTATGAACAATTTAAAGGCTCAGAATACATTAGGTAAGTGAGCAAAGCATGTGGACTGATGTAGGAAGATTAATATCAATTAGTTCAGTTTGTTTTAAAGGAAGCAAAAATTGCGTATAGCATTTTTAGGACAGTGTTTTCTCATCATTAGTCGTCAATGTTGAATCTTACAGTCCCATTTTCAGCCATTCTAGATTTATTGTATGTTTTTTTACAGTGACAAAAATGTAAATTACGTATCTACATACTACAGCGTATATTACTAAACACAGGAGAAAAAGCCCCAGACCTTGCTCTTACTCTTTATGACATTTCCTTAATGTGGGCACTTTTGAGGCACTGCAGTCTTCTCTGGAGTCATTGTTCTTACATGTGTTTGTTTCCTGTCTGTGCAGGCGTGTGGGCCTCAGTACGGATACATGTGCGGACAGCAGCAGTACATCTCAGGCGTCTGTGCCAATGTCAGCGCTTCCTTCCAGATTCTTAACTCCATTGCCCCCGGAGTGCAAGGTAAAGGTGGTGGCATGTCAAATGTTTGAGTAACGATTGTTACAATATAAGGACTTGTTTTAGTATTACATCTACCATAACCAAACTGTAGTGAAATCTATTATTTTCTATCATTCTCATTGTCTAACACATCACTTTTTGTCAAGTTTGTTGAAAGAAAAAATGCAAACACAAACTTTTGCTTCTAAAATAGACATGTTTAGGGATGGGGATTTTTAGTTTTTTTTATTACCCCTAACGGGAACAAGTGGTATTAATTAATTAATATAAATAAAAACATTGTACACACAACAATGTAATTTGGAATCTGTGACATATATTAGATTTTTTTGCTTTTGCTTGCTTCTGTTGCCAATACTGTAACTAAGATTTTAACAACAATCAAACTTATCGAGAAAAGGTGGGATACCTTTCACACTGCAGACAGGATTTAGGTTTTGAATCTGATAACTTCCGCTCACATATCACTCGACACATGGTTAATTTAGATAAATATTAATTTTACGTTGCAATTGGGCTTAAAAACTTCTCTTTACAAACAGTAAAGTGAAACTTAAGTGAACCTAAGCACAGCCAATAAGAACACAGCATTCGGAGCTGGAGTAGAACTAAAATTCTTTATTATTCCATTCAGACAGTACTCAGTGGTCTAATTTTTTCCCCCACCATCAGAAAAAAAAGTCGTCAAGCATATAGAAAAGAAGATTATGTTTTTCTTTTGTGCAGACCATGTTCTCACTTACAGTGATTCAGTCATCAAAAGTTTAAAGAACAAAACCTCAGTTTCAAAAAGAGACCAGACATTTCTTTGGGCTGTAAACGGTTCAGAATAGGGCTGTACTTGATGTATTGATATCAGAATATATCGTGACAAACTTGCTGGCAATACGCATATCGAGACAGTAAGGTGTATCGAGATAGTATCGGAATACTTAAACTCATAAAAATGTTACACTTTTGACCCTGGACTGGTGCTTTATGGCTGAAACTGTTGAGCTAAATGTGACTCAACCATATCAAACATAAAAAAAAAAAAAAAAAAATACAATTTGTCTGCATTTTGTCATTCTACATTACAATCTTAACATTGATTTTAAGGAGTCCTGCACCAAAAACATCTTGAAAACATTTTTACAGGTAATCAACAATATTTTTTGTGTATCTTTAAGTATCGTATTGAGGGAATTGTATCAAGATTTACATATATCGAGATACATATCGTATTGTAACCTCTATATCGGGATATGTATTGTATTGGAAGGCTTTTGGCAATACCCAGCCATAGTTCAGACATGGTTTCAGTTTGGATTTTGACTATTTTAGTCAAACATTTTAGAGAAAATAGGAGAGTTGTTGTTAAGGAGTTGACCTAATAATCCAGACATCCCTAAAGGTAAACCACTCTGACTGCCCACAGATCACATGTTGCAGGATGTGACGTCTGAGGCACAAATGAACCGTCTCAGAGATTTGAGATTAGGATCTTTTGACAGTAGCTCCACCCAAAGACCCCCGACGTGCCTCTGTCTGAGCAATCAGCAGATTAGAGCATTCTTCTCTTCTCCTTAATGTAAACGAGAGCGTGACCCCATCGCGGCGCGTTGGCCCAGCCCTGCGCTCTGTGGTATGCCCAAGTTTGGAGACGCTTTACGGAGGCTGCTCTGTGTCTCCCTGCAAGGAAACTGTGCAGAGGCGAGCGCAGTGTAAACAGTCTATGCCTCTTATGTCCTGACTTCACATTCCTGGTATCGTCCGTGGACCGTGATCATCTGCGCAAGTTTGTAAATGTTTGGACAAAAACTCAAAACGAAATAGATTATGACACACGTGGATAGAGTCGTTGCTTAAGCTGCATTTTTACTTAAAAATTTGTCAACAGGGAAAATGATAAAACTAGTTAAAGTTCTAGCTGATGTGGTTGTAGTCAAAATAATGGTAGAAGAAATCCAATGTTACTTGTACTGTATCCTGAGGTAGTGAACGTACTGAAGTTCACTACTCAAATAAAAGTAAAAGTTATCTGTGTAAAAAATGGTAAAAGTCCTGCTGAATATCATTTATTTGAAAAAAGTACACAAGTTAAGGTTTGTAAATTTACTTAAAGGTGGTGTAGCTGATTTTGACGCTGCAAACACAATTTATGTTTAAACAATCCTTCAACACATGGTTTATATCAACAAGCATTCATTTTTATTTGCAATTATGGCCAATAAACTTCTTTTTACAAACCGCAAAGTGAAACTGGAGAGGACCACCCAAGCTCAGCCAATCAGATCGCTGCATTCGGCTTCTGTTTGGAACTAAAATTCTTTTTATTCAATTCGGACACTATTCTGTGGTCTGAATTGTTCACAAGTTGCTGCATTGATCATAGACTTTTTAGTGAACAACACAAAGTTTACTAATTTACAACTAAAAAAGTTAGTTAGGCCAACTTAAAGTAATAGTCCAAAGTACAATAACACTGCCAAAACCACTAGAATCCAAAATATTCATCTTAATTTACTTATTTTAGCCAGATTAGAATGAAAATGGTAAAATTTGGAAGCATAATTCCCTTTTTTCAAGACATTTCTTTCTGTTTTCAAGAGATTTGAACTTGAATCAAATTTGCCACTGTCTTACACGATTAACATCATTAATAATTTGGCTTGAAAAAATAATAAAGTTATTGGCACAAGGCAGAAACATCTCAAAACAAGTCAAATAATCTAGGTCCATCAAGTAACATCAATTTATCCAGGAAACAAATATAAAAAATACAGATTAATATTCAGATTTTGAGACATTTTGACCAATCTAGAAATATATTTTTGCTGTGCACAAAGTTGGTTTGTAATGTTGTGGAGTGAGAGAATGGTTTTACACTGTATAGTTACAGTTAATGTGTTTATGGCCCTATAAATTAAGTAACCTTTAAAATTGTAAGGAGTAGAAAGTACAGCTATTTCTTGAAAAATGTAAGAAGGAAAAAAGACATCTAGGGATAAAAAAACCTGCAGTTTTGAACAGAAAGTGACCAGTGTTTAAGTGATCTTTCTCGTTTGATTTCAGAGTGCGCTAAGGAGCTGGATATTGTTATTGTCTTGGATGGATCGAACAGTATCTACCCCTGGTCGAGTATCACTGACTTTCTGGTGCGCTTTCTCGAAAAGATTGTCATTGGACCCAAACTTTCACAAGTAAGTTCTGCTTAAGTTGTCAGAGCCTGACTTTAACACCCAAAACACACCACATGATAGTCCGCTTGTTTTCAGCAGAAGCACCAGAGTCGCAGCCAGAGTCACTCATTTAACCAAAAACTATGACCTCAGTTCACCTGTAATGTGTGTCGCTTGTTTGTAACTTTTGTGAAAGAGTCCGTCCTTGTCCTTGTCATGGCTTTACCTAAAGGGACATTAAGCACATAGATAAAGTCGGCATTGCGTCATATTTGGGGGCGTGGCCTGCTGTGGGGAAGTCATGTGGGAAATACAATGTTAAGACATGGAAAGCTCAACTTTTTCCTCTTTTAAGAAGTTTCTGGCGATATAGTGTATTTTTTGCTAAGTTTAACCCCCACGTTTAAATGGTGGGTGTTGATGTGGCGTTATATCAGAAAAGTAAGCAGAAAGTTAAAGTTGGGGAATCTAACTTTTTTAGTTGTAAATTAGTAAACTTTGTGTTTTTCAGTATATAGTAAATACAGCAATTTGTGAAAAATTAGACCTCTGAGTACTGTCTGAACAGAATAATAAGTAAGTAATCTTTATTTGTATAGCGCATTTCACAGACACAGAGTCACAAGCGCTTCACAGTGAGATGAACCCCTCCTCCCCACTCAGTGATAGTAAGCTGCCTGGGGCAACTCAGCAGAGGCGATTCACCTAACACTGGCGCCTCAACCTCCGACTATCACCAAGTGTTCCCTAACCTGCATGTTATCAGTTGGTGGGGAAACCGGAGTGCCCGGAGGAAACCACCCAGACACGGGGAGGAACATGCAAACTCCACACAGAAAGGTCCGGGCCTGAGCGGGAATCGAACCCGCGACCTTCTTGCTGTGAGGCCAGAGCGCTATCCGCTCTGGCCTCACATCTTATTATTCTGTCTGCCGAACAGAATAATAGGATATTTTAGTTCTAATCAGGAGCTGAATACTGCACTCTGATTGGCTGAGCTAGAGTGGTCCTCTCCAGTTTCACTTTGTTGTTTGTAAAAAGACGTTTATAAGCCATAAATGCAACCAAAATTAATACAGTACATGTCGATATTAACCATGTGTCGAAGGATTTAGGAGAGGAAATTGTCAGATTTAAAAAGACGCTGAAAACACGCCAGGCAGCGCTAGCATCACGTTAGCATTTAGCTCACAATTATTGTTAGCATTGTTAGATATATTTTCATTGTTGAACTGTTGGATCACTTTATTTATCTCCATGTCTTTGTGTCTATATTTGACACAATATATTTCCTTAAGTCCACATTTGATGTTGTAGTTGTTGAGCAATCAGAGTGAATCAGAACACTCTGATTCACTCGGATTACTCTGAATTTTAGCTTTTCCACAGAGGTCCTTTAGTGGGTGTGAACTCTGATGCAGACTGTTTTTATATCAACAATTTATTTCACTACGACTGAAAGATTTCATTCATAAATACTAATGACATCACACGGTGGAACAGACTATTTTCTGTTCAAGAGCAGCTACAACATAAAATGTGTTTTCTATTACTCATGTAAAAATACTCTAGAAAACTGCTTAAGTTTAGTACTTGAGTAAAATATTTGTTACTTGCCATCTCTAGAGCAGCAGTGTGATTGGTTTGACAGCAGATGTTTGTGATTAGCACACAAGTCCAAGCTGATGTCACATTGAGTCTAGAAATGACATGGCCTTGGCAGTTTTTAGTGCAAACTCATTCAATTTGCCCTAAAATTGCCAAAAATGACTGAGAATAGAAGGCAATGTGTTTAATCACATAGACAGTTTAACAGCCACAAAAAATATCTTGTATTTGTGTTTAGCTTCACTTTAAAATGATTGAACACGATGCCCAGAGTGAATTTTCTGGTTCCAGTCTGCCGTGTTTGTGTCCGTTTGTGTCAGAGCGGTTTGGTTTTATTATGGTTACATGGATCGTCTTGGAGCAGCTGCAGTTTTCCAGAGGGCAAGCCTGGAAAACTGTCTCACCGCCGCTGATTCTGGCGGTCGCAAAGTCACATCTTCCATGGCTGCTGTCAGTCCTCTGCCCACTGTGTAAAAGACATTTATACATATTCAGTCCAACAGACGCACCCACATCCTCTGTCAGAAAGAACAGGCGTGGACCAACAAGAAAAGGCCAAGACACGAGGGAGAAATGGAAAAGTTTATATTTAGTTCTGCTCTGATTATAACATATTTGCGTCTTGTTTTTTTTTTCCAGGTGGGCATTGTGTCTTACGGCGAGACAGTGACTCATAACGTGAACCTGAGTCAGTTTGACAACACCGTGGACCTGGTGCAGTTTGTCAAAGAGCTTCCTCAGCAAACCGGATTCAAAACCATGACATTTTTGGGCATCGACACAGCCAGGTAATGAGGAGCAGACTGTGCCACTGGACTGGGCACATTTCAGACCCTCGCCGAACAGTTTTCACACACTTCTTTGTGGTCGGGCTGGTGGACCGGCTGGTTTATGTGATGGAGTCTTTTATGAGCGCTGTGGTACCAGTGTTACTGCCATAAAAACAAGTTCTTAGTATTTACCATCCAATAACAATTACATGGCAGTAATTATGGATAAGTTAAGTTTAATAACATTTGGGAAATTGCTTTTTTTCAATGGCAGCAAAGAACAGAGATTGAAAAGAAAGTAAAAACAAAATATGAAAAAGATCTATTAGGAATCATCTGTCGCCAAATGGGCTAAAAATACACTATATTTAAGTCTCAATTGCTCAATAAAAATACGTTTTTCTTTAGAAAAGAGGCGTTCATGGCAGAGCGCGGAGCTCGATCTGGAGTGAAGAAAGTGATGGTGACTGTGACAGACGGAGAGTCACATGACTTCTACAACATGAACAAAGTCATCGCCGACTGTGAGGAAGATGGCATCGAGAGATTTGGCATCGCTGTATGTACAACCTAAATCTAGTTATATACGTGAAGGTTGAACGTAGCAAATTGTTTGAATAATTTCATTATCTGTGAATAGATTAGCCTTTATTGTCTCCTTACAGGAGGAGTTCGTCTAGGACATCAGGGACAAAGCATACATTACAATACATATCAACAAATATGATTAAACCGAGAGTAACACAGTTCACAAGGAACATAATTCATATCCACAGTGACAAACAGCTACTGCACATGGCCTTATAGTACTGATTCTATTGCACTCTCCCGATGGCCTAAAAGTGCAGTTAATAATGCACTCTCCTACTTAACCATGTGGAAACTGTTCCTTTTGAGGAATAAATTAATATATAGAGAGATTTGTCTTACATTGGGGCGTCCTGTACCTTTTGCCTGAGGGCAGTAGTTCGTATTGGTTTGACAGAATGTGAGTAAGATCTTTTGTTATTTTTTGTCCCTCGTGCAGGTTTTGGGAGACTACAATCGACAGAACAAAAGTTCAGAAGAAGTGGAGAAGTTTATTAAAGAAATTGAATCCATCTCAAGTCCACCATTACAAGACCATTTCTTCAATGTAGCAGATGAGTTTGCTCTTCTGAGCATCGTCGACGCTCTGGGAAGCAGAATATTTGCATTGGAAGGTATTTACAAATATATTATAACTGAACCATGTTACACTATTAATATACTAAAACCACTTCCTTCCTCAGCTACAACTGGTAACTTCACTTCATCGTTTGAAATGGAGATGTCTCAGACTGGCTTCAGTGCTCACACCACCTCAGTAAGTGTCATTATGCAAATATACTACACTCCACTACACTTCTGCCTGATCAGCCTGACAGTTATCTCACTGGGTTCTTCAGAGAAATTACGTCTTGATTATCTTTCATTTTCAAAGTGCATTTAAAATGTTTCATAGCTATTTTCTTCACTTGTTTTCATTGTTTTCAGTTAATTTGTTCTCATTGTCAGCAGCTCTGACACAAAGACAATACAAACATTTATACTCAGTTTATCTATAGTGTACTTTATCTTTTCGTCAAAGCTTTCCAGAGAAACTATAAAACCCTGTGAAGAAAACGTCACCGCAGTGTTATCTCTGCTTCATTATCAGTTCTGGGTGATTCAGACGGGTCAAAGTTTACAGACAGAGACTCTTTCTGTGCTGCTCCGGTGTCATGACAAGTTCAGCGATGAAAAAACTGAGGTTGAATCACAAGTTTATTTAGACAAACAGCAGCGTTAAGGTCCACACATCCCTTTGTGCGTCGACACTTCCTGCTCCTGATTCATGCGGAGCGGCTATTGTTGAATTACTGCTAAGGCTACACTCATTCAACACTAGACACAACACGAAAAGGCAACTACAAGGGAGGAAGTCAGTCCACGCAATTTACTCTGACTAATGAACAATGCAATATCCTCCGAGACCCTCCTCTTCCGCTCAGATAAACAGAACAGATATTTCACTTTAATTATATTTGCTTTAGGTCTTTGCTGCTTCAGAGGCTTTCGTTTTATTTTTTTGGAACTAGAAATAAGATATTTTGTTTTAGTGTTACGATTATTGCGTGACATAAGTCAATTCTCTTTTAATTTCTTTAATTCTCATTGTCAAACGCATCACTTTTTCTCAAGTTTGTGGCCAGTTTTATGAAATCAAACTTTGTGAATGACAAAAATGAGACAAAATCTTTTAGATGGATTTGTTTTGCTACATATTGTTTGATAAACCCAAAGTGCTAATTTTAGCTTAATTTGATTGGTGAATGCCTGTTGCAGACATAAAATTACACAATGATTTTGTGCAGGAAAGATTGAAAATTTCACAAAAACACATTTTTATGACCTAGTTAACTATATATTGTTTTTAATTTGAGTGTATTTTTGTTGTCTAAGAAAACTCTTCCAAGTTCAATTCAATAATTTCAATTTATTTGTATAGCCCAAAATCACAACAGCAGTTATCTCAGCGAAGTTCCGACCCCCCAACTCGGAGTTCTACTCGGATACTTGAAGAGATTTTTATATATATTATATATATATATACATATCTCTGGTCTCTGGTCTCTGGACCAGAGACCAACATAACAGACACATAAACACAAGCCTAAATGCAAAATATACCAAAAACAAGACATGAATATTTGCTCTGCATAATGTTTACTTTAATACAACCGTGCACTTTGAGCACATTTTCAAGAAAACCTCTAAGATTTCCTTCAAAACGGTTAAATTGCTGGTCTTTTTAAAACAGGTTCTTACTGAAATGTGAAAGCTCTTCTCACTCTGGAGAAGAACAGGAAATGGGGACTTGGGGTGGTTCTGGAAGGATCTCGGCTCGTTGTGTAGAGCTTCTTCCAGTGCTGTAGTGTCTGGTTCTTGAAGAGCTGACAGGACTGCGTCAGCTGAGCTATTTTGCTCTATTAGGTGTTTGGCTGTCTTTTTTGCCAATTTTTTCAAAATCTTTTAGTCCGATCTTCTGTTGTCTGTCGACAATGAGGTGCATCTGAATTTTACTTTGCAGCCTCAAAATAAGTCCAAAATTGTACAAGTCGTCTGAACCAGCCTTTTGATGTACTTTCTAACAAAGGCATGTACAAGAAGCAAAGCCTCTGCACTGGACATACTACGAGCTACATCCATGTTTTCTGGGGCAGGCATTTCTTCTATCTTGCCCTATGGTTCCTCTTCTGGTTGGGTAGAAATCTTTGAGAAACAACACAAAGTTCTTCACTTGGAGACTCTATGATGCAAATGGCTGGTTCTTGTAGAGCTGGTTCCTCTGTTGGAGTAATATTGTCAGTTGCTGCGGTTTCTATTTGGGTTGTTTCTCCTCTGGCTGTGTGATGGCATTCCTGTATCTGCTGGATCCTGATTCTATATGGTACCACGTACTGATCAAGCAACTCCTTTAAATTCTCTCTGGACACGTCCTCCAACTCCTCCTCGTCCTCAGTGTTGGTCAGGTCCAGCTCCTCTATGTCGGACAGGTCCTCTTCCTCCTCTATGTTGGGTATTACCTCATCCTCCATAGTCGTCTCTTCTTCTGGCTGATTGGAGCTTTCTTGTGGAACAATGCATACTTGTTCTCTTGGTGTTCCATCAGCTCCTTGGGTAAAATCAGTCTCTGTTTTCTCAATAATTCCTGGTGGTTTGCAGCTCTGGTCTTCAATTGTATTCAAGCAGGAAACATCTATGGTCTCGTCTGTACTTACCTGCTGTTGAGCAACTGTCACCTGCTCTGTTGGACTTTGGACCAGGGAAACTGCAGGTTCGCTTTGAGCTTCCAGGGACACTGAGAATCTCCCTGTGTGACATCTGCTTTGACTGTGTCTCTCATTTCAGTTAAGTTTTCTGATCCTTCCACCACATCAGAAGTTGTTTTGTTCTCTTGTGGCTGGGTTGGTTCACACCACTGGACTCCACCATTGTTTTCCTGTATCACCCCCATGGCAGCCAGCATTGGTAGCACATCAGGATGAAGTAGTCCCAGTAGTTCCACTTGTGATGGGGCATCTTGAGCAGCTGTAGTGGGGGTCTCCTGTGTCAGACCAGCTGGATTTTCTTCAGAAGATGTCACCTCTACAGGCTCTGTATTCTCTGCTGAGAGCTCCTCCTCTGGGTGCTTGGGTAATTCCTGAGCGACAGGACTTATTTCTTCTTCTTTTGGGGTCTCCTCAGTCGGTTAGGAAACTTTTGGTTTTGGCTGTGGCTCAGAAACCGGAAAATTGTATCCAAGGATGTTGAGCATTTTAGCTGCGGCGTTCCTTTTGGCCTCAGCCTTGCCTTTCCCCCGTGCCACCACTGTCTCTCCAGCTGCTACAAGCTGCATAACAAATGCATGAGGCGAAGTCTCCTCTTCCACACTCAGAACAGAGTATTCTGCATACTTACCTCGCAAGTTTGTTAGAACAATGTCCAGGCATGTTATTGGATTTGCCTGATCCTTAAACTTAGGTAGTCCTTGGGTGCAATTTTGCCTTTCTTTCTCCAGAATTCTCTTTGCTCTTCATTGGGAAGAGGAATGCGCCTTAAATCTGGTAATATGTCCTGAGCTGCCTGCAGTTTGGCCTGGTAAACTGTTTGTCCTTGACCAATACCAGAGTGTACTCCAACTGTCAGACGATAGGTAAAGGTGCAATTGTCAATAGGGCCATCTTGGCTCATCCGTTCCCATGATGCTTTCAAGTAATGTTTGGCTGCCAGCTCAAAGGCTTCACAGATCTCATTCTTGTAGTTCACGTCTATCTTCTTGTGCCAGTACTTTGAATTTGCCATGTTTTCTGGGTTGTGTTTAGTTTGTACGTCTCTAAGATGTTTGTACGTCTGTAACTCGTCTGTGTATGTCTTGGTCGGTCGCTGAACTGTTTTCTGTGACTTGTCTCTTCAAAGTTCTGCTCTGAATGACAAGTCTCGTGACGGTTCAAAGCTCTAAATCCACCCTTCCACTGGGATCAGTTTAATCCTGATTTTTTTGGATCAGAATGATCCTAATCCGCCAAAAAAGTTATGAAAAATCCAAACTGGAGGTTTGATCTGGATCAAAACCAAGATTAGATTACTTGATCTAATCTGATAATGTAATCCTTTTTTTCCTTTTGAGAAACCCATTTTCAAGATTTGATCTGATCCAAAATCCGAGCGATGAGTTTTGAAAAACTGGGCCCAGGTTGGAGTTATGACCTCCGAGGACAACTGGAACGAATTATTAATCCTTAAAAGTTGCTAAACTGGGATGAAGTTTGTAAAATGTTTTAGTAAACTCCTAAATATAATGATCTTAATGACATTATAAGTCACAACCTCTAGTATGCACCTTACCTTTGTGTCTAAATGTTTTTTATGAAATAAAGAGTTACTTCTCTGTGATTTTTTTTTACACTGCTGCAACCATTACAATATATTGCCTATTCCTAATGTCATTACAATAAACTAAAATATTTATTTTTGGGTTTTTTTTAAATTGGCACCATTATTCCTTTGTTCATATAATTATATTGTGACTTGAATAGTAATTAACCTAATGATGTTGACTTCTGTGTTTTGTGACTTGTGTTTTCTGTGTGTAACTTCCACAGGAGGGCGTGTTACTCGGGGCAGTGGGAGCGTATGAGTGGAACGGGACGGTGGTGATGCAGACGGCGACTGAAGCTGTAGTTCCTGATAAAGACAGTTTCTACAACGCAGAGACGGAGACGCGATACGAACAGTTGGCCGGATACCTCGGTTTGTTCAACTCTCAACTCTGTCTCAAGTTTAATCATCCATTTGATTAGTTTAGCAGAAAGTGACTCATTCATCCTGTTGCATAAAGATAAACATAATCTGAACCCTTTGGAGTGTCATACTGCGTTTACAGCATCTTAACATGTTTTAGTTTTATCAACATGTCATAAAATACAAAGTCTGATCTTCACAGTATGTAAACACAGTCCCAGCTCCTGCTTTTATCCAAAAATGGAAAACCAGCCCTCATCCTATTTACTACTGCTCAGAAACTAAATATAAGTGAATAAATATTGATTTCTGTTGGTGTATTTTGCTGTTTGTCTGTAGGATATGATGTTCAGTCTGCCTCCACTCCCAACGGTGTCCTGTACATCGCTGGAGCCCCTCGTTACAACCACACTGGCCGTGTTGTCATTTATCGTTTGGATGAGAGCAACAACATTGTCATCTCACAGATTCTCAAAGGAGAACAGGTCAGAAACATAACTACACTATAGTTTTACTGCAAATGTTATGACTTTTATACAGAAGTGCAGAGAAATAAAATCACTGTTCAGTACTTAATTTGTTGTGATATGGTATAAGTGACAAGAAGTGACAATATTTACAATGGAAATAATAAAAAAATCCACCATAGATATATTTAGGGGAGAATTTCATGGTTAAAGATCTATAAGAATTCTGCATAATTCTCCTTCTTTTAAGACGCTTGCTGGCAATTTAACTGTATTTTGAGCACAACTATTTCAGGTCAAGTCACAACTAAGTTTTAATGGATGTTGTTAAAGTGGTGTTTTCTCAGAAACGTAAACAGACTGTTCTGTAGATGTGGAAAAAACACCCGGAGGCACAAGCTAGTATTTAGCCCATAGCTGCTGTTAGCATTGTTGGATATTTACATTATTAGACTGTTGGAACACTTTATTCATCTCCTTGTCTTCATATCTATATTTGACACAATATATTTCGTTAAGTCCACATTTGCTGTTGTGGTTGTTGAGTTGTGAGTGATAAAGCTGTTGTTCTGATTCACTCTTAATGCTAAGCTTCCCCCTCGGGGGTCTGTTACCATTAGTGGGCGTTCCCCCAGATGCCGACTGTATCCATGTTTCTTGTCAGGTTTGCAGAACTTCCTTAGGAATACATTAGCAAAAACAATATAAAAAAGTAAAGAAAACAGCCGTGAAACAACCCAAAAAACTGCTGGGTCACTACTGCTAAATTTGTATGTCAGTCTGTGGTATCAGAATATGCTTTAAATAACACTATTTTCAATATTTTGCCATTTAGAAACTCTTTTGGATTACCATTAGACCATCTGAACATTCTGCTGATATGTGAAGTCATGATCCTGAGCCTTTATGAATTCTATTCACCTTATAGTAGGCTATACCTTCTTTTCACAATTCACAAATTCTGTCAACGCTCTTGTAGAAGGTAGCTAACATGTGTTAGCTAGTCTGTATTGCTGTGCAATCTAAAATAGGAATAACAAGAATTAAATTAAACCCAGCAACTGAATTCTACAGTAACTAAGCTTTCAAATAAAGTACAACATGTGTTTATTCTCTGTATGTGATCTTTTGATTTGATGTTTGATTGTGGTTAATGTAACTCAGCTAATTGCAGCTAAGTGTGATGACATAAAAAATGGGCAAGGCAGAATAAAATGAATATGCAGTAGTGATAAGTTACAAAATTCACAATTTCAATATCTGTACTTTACTTTTGTACGTTGTGTGCTCTTGTTTTTTTTTTGTTTTCAAGGCCAATGCTGGAAACTCTCAGCATTATATCCCATATTTTAATAAATATGTGTTGTATTGTTTTTCACTGTGAGCACTTCTGACCCGGCTGGCTTCTCGTGTCTTGTTGTGACTGAACAAATATTGGTTAAACGTTTTGATTATATCCACAGATCGGGTCCTATTTTGGCAGCGTCCTGCAGACTGTGGACGTAAACAGAGATTCCTACACTGATCTTCTGTTAGTTGGAGCTCCGATGTTCATGGGCAGTGAGAAGGACGAGCAGGGTCAAGTGTACGTTTACAAGATCAACGAGGTGAGTCTGAATTATCTGTCATTTTACAATCATATGCGTGAGACTGAATCATACCTCTTCTCTTTGCTCCAAACAGGACGATCGCTTTGAGTACCAGTTCACGTTAAAACCCATAAACCAGTCTTGCTGCACTGCTCACTCTGAGGTTTGCACTAATAAAAATGAACCGTGTGGGGCTCGATTTGGGACGGCCATCGCTGCAGTATCAGATCTCAACCTGGACGGCTTTAATGACGTCGCCATCGGGGCACCGCTGGAGAACGACCACAAAGGAGCCGTGTACATCTATCACGGCGAGGAAGGGGCCACTCTCAAAGAAAAATACGTTCAGGTAAAAAAATACATCAAAAGTAGCCTGCAACTAAAGATTATTGTGGTATTTCTTTTGGTTAGTCGCTCAGTTGTTTGTTGTTTGATGGAAAAGGCCGGTCAATGTGAGGTTTTTGTGAAATTTGACTCAACTGACCCAATGCTGCAAAGAATTTATGTTTAAGCAAGTTAAATGTCTTGAATTCTGCTTAATAACTGGAAGGACATTGTGGAAGAAATTTACTTTACAAGAGAAACTTACTTTACATTGACGTCTAGCGCGTTGAAATTTGCTTGTTCAGGCGTCTGCTGCCGCTGCATCTTGCAAAGTAGACGCTCAAACCTGCGGCGGACGCTTTGGACTCCTCATCAGATGTCGACGCCTGAGTTGGGCTCTGCTCAACTTTCTGTCAAATCAAGGGAAAAAGAGGACTGTTTACTAAAGTCTTTAATAACTTCTATTAACAAAAGGTTGCTTGTTCTGGGCTTTTTTCAAAGGCTTTGTCATTCGTTGCTCAGAAAATCTGGCAACACGGCAAAACAAACCATATGGGACATGATCTGAACTGACAATGCATTCATTCATTCATTCATTCATTTTCTACCGCTTAATCCCGTTAGGGGTCGCGGGTGACTCGAGCCTATCCCAGTAACTTTGGGCCTTAGGCGGGGAAACACCCTGGACAGTGGCCAACTTGTCGCAGGGTTAGACAGACAATCATTCACTCTCTCATTCACTCACTAAGAGAAACTTACAGTGATGCCAAATTAACCTAAACATGCATGTTTTTGGAGGTGGGAGGAAACCGGAGTACCTGGAGAAAACCCACAGTGACACGGGGAGAACATGCAAACTCCACCCAGAGAGATCGTGAGATGTTGACATGGTCCGACCCGGGAGTCGAACCCACGACCTCCTTGTTGGGAAGCCAGAGCTTTAACCACTTGGCTACCGTGCACCCCGGACTCACATAAAAATGCTCATTGCCGTGTTTAAACCACTACAGTGCGACGTGACACTGGACTGGAGGAGGACAGAGACAGCAAAATCTAGCAGGAAGTCTGGTGGTTCAACACAGTTGGTCAAACAGCCCCATTTGGCCCCTGGGCTGCAGTTTGGGCAAGCCTAATTTAAATGCATATTCTCTTGGTTTGAGCAGATTTTACTTGTCAAGTAAAGATATCTGCCAAAAGATCAAGATATGTCTTTCTTGATCTGGGTCACATACAATTTAGTATTAGTTTTTAAGAAGGGGAAGAATAGGGATTTTCTTTTTTTTTTTAGTACTAAAAGTCCATTTGGAGAAAATGTTATTATTGAAATAATTGCTTAGCTGCGTTTAAACAGTTATCTTGTTACAGCTCTCATCAAAAGACTTAAATGTTTCACGTATTTGTGTTGTTTCAGAGGATTCCCGCAGGTGGAGACGACGACAAAATAAAGTTTTTTGGTCAGTCGATACACGGAGTTATGGATCTAAATGGAGACGGGATCACTGATGTTACTATTGGAGGTCTGGGAGGAGTGTCTTTGTTCTGGTAAGTAACGTCACAATAAAATACACTCACGACTCGCGAGTATAGCTCTTAATTTTTGTGTTTGGTTGTTTTGAAAATGTCTTAAAATTCTTAAACCTCTCCATCCCTGTAGAACTCCTTTTACTGTAAAAAGATGATTAATTTTCTTGTGTAAACTTGAACTAATAAGTTTTCATGTTTGAACACATTTCTGATGCACTGACTTAATATAACTTGAATACTGAGTTATGCCAAAAAAAGAAAGAAATCAAAAAATCCATTTTTCCAACATCGCCCCGCCCTTTTCCTAAAATAGCTCATTCCTTTAGCGAAAAGCTGAATATTAAGCATCCTGTTTTCCATTGTCCACGTCGCGTTTGGACAGCTGTGTCTGTCCCTGTGGGCTTGTAAGCTGGAGAGCAAAAGCTTCCTAATGATGGCTCCCTTAAAGCTCTCGTCAGATTGTTGGAGACAGACCTCAAGACTTCAGCCCACAAAGTTTTCAAACACCAGCCCACATGTTGTGATTTAGAGTCCCAGGCCTTCCCTCTCCCACAGACGAACCAGGCCAAGACTGTGTGAAAACTACATCTCCCATGAGGCCTAGAGTTTAAACGGATCTGGCAGGAGGTGATTGCTCTTCCCGGATTGTTTGGAAGATATTTGTGAGTTTGGAAAAGAAAGTTATGTACATTAGACACGCCCACTTGTTGTGACGTCCTGTGAGAAAGTAGAGACGTTGTGTAAAGTTCTGTGCATCTGTTTTCTGTTAAATGTTGACGAGTTTATTGTAAAACGACAGGTCCAGAGATGTGGCAGAGCTCCGTGCCAACATGACCTTCGACCCTCCTAAAATCCGACTCCAGCAGGCTCAGTATCAGTGCGAACACAACAACCGCGTGTCCGTGTGCGTGACCACAGAAGTGTGTTTTGTCTACACGGTCAAGTCTGAGAACAAGGACGACACGGTCAACAATGGTGAGTGATAAAACGTATAATTACTGTGATTATTTGCGTTTTCTGATTTGTTTTATTTTGTATGAACAGATATTTACTATAATCTGACGGTTGATGCCCTTCGAGCCAAAGCCAGAGCCTCGTTTCTGGACAAAGAGGGTAAAAGTGACCGGAGGATTAGACGCCAGTTCTCCATCAGTGACGGAGAAAGAAAATGTTCACAGGAGACCTTCATGATGTCTGTAAGTAACATTTAAAGGAGAGCTATTGTGATTTTTTTGTATATTTAGGAAGAAACCATGACATGTAGATCGATTGTTCACATTTTGTTTGTTGGAAAAAACACGAGTTAAAACGACTTAGAAATAGAAACAGGTCCATTGACTTCCTGTTCAAAATTGCAGAACTGATAAGCCCCGCCTCTTCATTGTAAAATTTAACTACAAGTTTCGTACAGTTATGGAAAACCTGGTAAAGTCATGGAAAATTCAAATTATGTTTCCAGACCCTGGAAAAGTTATGGGATTGTCGTGGTTTTGGAAACGTTTGGAGATATTTGCAAATATTTTGTGTTAAAACTAAAATTTAACCTATTAGAGCTATATTATTAGACTAAATTGCTGTATAATTATTTTCTCCAAATCTATCAAGCCCAAAATGTGATTTTAGAATTAAATTAGATAAATTATAGATACATTAAGACTGGTTTCACAGCTAGAAGTACATACACATAAAAAAAAAGAAAAACAGAATGGTAATTTTTTAGATGTTTACTCATATGAATATGTAGAATTATTGCACTGATTTGAATCTCTTTATAAAATTGGCAATTGATTGAAACATGACATGAACAAGTTACACAAGATCATATAAAAGTTGTGAATGGTTTTGATTTCATGGAAAAACTTCAGTTCAAATGTACGAACTCTCACTTTAATAAGCCACAGATTTCTTTCGATTGTTTGTTTGTTGTTGGAAAGTGTTTACGTGACTATTTTGAACCCTACATGTTTTAATCATCATCCAAATGTTTGAGTAATCGCAAGTAAATACAGACAAGTGGGCGTGGATAGGTGGTAGGTGAAGACAGGGATTTTCTGAGCACTGGCGCATCAACTACAGGACGATACAAGATTACTCAAACATGCACCAATCAATCCAAATACAATTTTGGTAAACTAATGATGAGGAATCACTGTAGTAACATGATTAAAAACTCATAAAAGTAGATTTTACATAATAGGTCTCCTGTAATGAGTTTCTCAGTTGTTTAGTCTGACTGTAGCAGTTTGGCAACAGAGGGACTTCAACCGTCCAGAAGAAAAAGCTTGAGGAAAATGAACACAAATTATTTTTTCTTGGCCAGCTGCCAGAAAGTAAATGTTAAAGTTGTGAGGGTCTGACTCAGGCCGAGTGACTTCCACAATAAAGTGATTCTCATCCAGATCAAAGCCTGATTAATGACTTCATAGCTCAGTTATGACCCTTCTGCTGACTTTTGGAGTCAGGAGAGATGAAGCAAAGTCGTTATGAAGCCATTATGCAGTGGCCTTGTAATAAAAGAGAACACATTATGCACAATTGAAGTTTTTAGGGAGTTTAGTCCGGTTCTAAAATTGCTTCCTCGTCAAAAACACAGCCATAGTTCTGTCTGTTTTGTGAAAAATAGTTTTAAAAGGAACAGATCTCTGAGATCTTCTGCACTGAGTCCATAAATCATCCAGACTTGAGCATTTCAGCAGCATTAGCATATCAGTAAGATTGTTTTGCTTTTCCGTGTTTATTTTCCTTAGTAAGAAGTAGATGGAGCTCTGACTCTCATCGTGACATGAGAATCATGACTCCTATTAGTGCTTAAAGTGAAGCTAACCACCTAAACTCCACCCACAAACACATTTCAAACACAGCAAACTCATTGAAAACCACTGGTAAAAGGAGAGGTCTCGGTTGAATCAAGCCCTGGAGCGGTCCAGTGTTTTGTGAATGCAAATGAACAGAGAGCAAAACAAAACCACAAAGTGAACACTGACGTGATTAAAGCTGAGACACACGTGAGGCTCAGAATCACAACAAACAGCATGTGTGAGATCGATAATGAGACAAATAATACACAAAAACACATGAAAGTAACTGGAGAAGTATAGGGGATGATTCAGGTATAATTAATTATGATCACATGACCGTATATCACCGTTTTCTCTCATTATTTATAAAAATAACAAAGTTAGACCTTAAGTGGATAAAATTGCCTGTATTTATACAATATTTATTTATACAGCTAAGTGAGCAGATGACTGACCTTTTAGAGTCAGAGTTACTCAAATAGATGAACATTTTGTTACGTTTTACTCTGGCCAGCCCTCCTCTTGTCTTCTGAAGTGAAAGTCCACGTTGTCTTCGCTCCGACACTTCGTCTGTCACTCACTCTGGGCTTGTTAATGTGAGAGAAGTTGTGGGATAGATCCATAAAGACACAAATATTTGGTTCAGCAGTGTGTTTGTTTTCGATGTAGCCGTAGCCGCTGATGTAGCAGAGAAGTCGAGTGTTGTCTTTGCTGCTGACGTAGCGTGTTTCAGTCCCACAGCGCCACTACAGGCGAGGAGCAGATATGTCTCTACTGCGCTGGTTGGATTGGCAAAAAGTGTATTAGGCTGCATTCACTTTGTATTGTGAATGCAGCCTAAGACACAAAGTCACATTTAAAACAAAGCCACTGTTGTTAGTGCTCAGAACTTGTATTTTTATCAACATTTGAACAGTAAATAAATAGTAATATTTAGTCTCCATAATAGAGTTCCACCCATCATTTGTTAAGGCAACATAATAATGCACCTTCAGTCAGGTTTTGCACAAGTTCACTCTTTACTTTATCATATATTGTGACTATTATTGTATTATTATGTGTATTCTACAACTATAGTATGTGTGTCATGGCTGCATGAGCAAAACTGATTGATTCTGGCCTTTCTGTTCGATCACTGCACTTCGAACGATTGTCGAAGTTGTTGAACTCTTTCCTATCCCTAACCCAACCACAACTTTGAGTAAACTAATTATGAGAGAACACTGTTATAGCACGGTTAAAAACTCCCCATTAAACTAAATTACATCCAAGCATCTCTTGGCTCTGTAAGTTGTGTGAGTTCCTCTTCCAGCCACTGAAGTTGGTAATGCATTTTTGTGATTAAGAATCCCGGGCTCCTGGAGGAGGAACTAATCAGTGTGAACAGCTGTTGGTTCAGTGTGGCTTCATGAATACCTGCTCTGTTCAGATACATCTAACTGTCTAGTTTTATCTCACAAATATGCATCACTTATTTGTACTGGTGTCAAACTGAGCTAAACAAACCAAGGACACACAAAGCTCACATTCAGTTAAAAAGTTAAAATTGTAAAAACGCCATTAGACACAGTAAAAAAAGACTGGAAATATCTGTATTAAATGACAAGACACACAGACTGTTATTGCTCACTCTTTGTCTAATGTTGCCTTGTGCAGACCAGACTGGACTTCAGAGATCCTCTGATGGTCTCTCTGGATTTTGGGCTTGTAAATGAAGACGATGGACCAGTTTTGGACGAAAACCTTCCTCGCGCCATCAACAAAACGGTAAGATCATCATGTTATTGATTGTTTTCGTTTATTAAACTGCGTATGACAGGTTTGACAACATTTTTCAGTAAAACATAGGGGGTATTCCATGAAGCGAGCTAAAGCCAAAGCCTGGCTTATTTGGCCAATCTAGGCTTATGAAATCTCCATTTCCGTTCCACTAACGTGGCTAACCAGAGGTGACGCTGAGTTGCCGCCAGTAACAAGTGCACAGACATAAACCTGGTCGGGACCAGGCTAACTGTCAAGATTATTTTATCTTTGTCTCAAAAAACGTCTAAAAAAGACTTACATCTCATGTTTATCCTCTCACACTTCCACAACTGTGTGAAATCTCTCTGTCTGTCCCAACACAACTCATAAAGTCACTTTTTATTTACTTTTATTTACTTGGCATTGGCACCAGAGAACCGCTCTGACCGTTTCTTTTCATCCTTTTTTGAGCCGCTCTCGCTGTGGAGAGACGTGTTTGTAAGAGCAAACGTCACATTGGCCACATATTTAACTGGAAAATTAACTTGTAGGTTACTCCTACGTGCATCTAACCTACGTAAGATCTCCCACAGACATGCAGCTATTTCTCTAAAGCATGAAGCAATGAAAGCAGGACTAAGGTATGAGAATAAGCCGTGGAGTCGTGCTGCTGCTTTTACGCTCAAAAGCGCTTCATCGCATCTCCTTCCCTCGTCTCTGACCCCCCTGTCACACCACGGACACACATCCTCTGCTCTGATTGGTCAGTTCTGGTTGTGAAGACTTACGCTCAGGTTACGCTACAACTTTGTGACAACTTTACGCACCGGGACTAGTCCCACATGCGGAGTGGAAAACTGTGCATTGCATTAAAAAACGATGAGCCTACTAGTCACAAATACGATGATAAATCCTCTGGATCTCCGCCTCGTCTTTCTCCAGCAGTGTACAGGAGGGGAGGGGCTGCCTCTCGCTCCCCGCATCAGAATAAACCACTATAAACTGAAAACTTTTGCGATGCAAATCAAACTATAGTCCGTGTGCACTTTGGCTCCTCTCGTGTTTCAGTCAGATCATGTAAAATATGCGTTTTTCTCTCTCATTCTCAGTGATGTCTTCGCTCCATTGATCTGGCCTCGTCACATTCAGCGGGAGCGCGCTCACAGCCCAGATTAATCTTCAAGCTTGAATTAGCGTTGTTCAGACCCAGGCTTATTTCTTTCATGGAACCACTTGAGGCTTAAGTTGGAGATGAAGCTAGTTTCAGCTCAGGATTTTAGGATAAGCCTAGACTTGTTAAGCCACTTTCATGGAATACCCCATGGTGAACATTTAAGATTTCAGTAAACATTTACCTTGTTTTCACCTTGTTTGGTTGTTTTAATGAGGTTTATAATTGTAATTTGACATCGTTTCACAAGTGTTACTTAGCAACCATATTGTAAATTAACTTGTGAATGTTAATAATACCTTGAAACACTTTCATTTTGTTAAATTATTGTTTAAACTCTCAGGAAGCTGTGTTAGTTTCGTGTAAAAAATCTTTGGTGCTTTTTGTTAGATTTGTGAAGAAATTTTGTTTTAAGATTGAAATCACTTCCTGTAATTTCTTTTATTGGTCAATTTCTTTAAAAATAAAATGCCACTTAAAGAGACTATGCCTGATTGTTTACAATAAATTAACTTAAAATCAATTTCTCCCCAGCCGAAATATCTTGTTGATGTATCTATTAAGGTGGAAATCAGTCTAGTGTTGTTGTTGTTGTTGTTGTTGTTGTTGTTGTCATTGTTGTTGTTGTTAGCATTGTGGCTAACTGCCGTTAGCATATCGTCACGTCTTGCTCACTAACAACTGTCTAAAAAGCACATCTTTCGGAGGCTCAGAATGCTTTAGGTAAGTGAGCAAAACATGTAAACTGATGGTAAGAAGCTTAAATTATTATTTTTAAGGAAGCAAAAATCAGATAAAATCCCATTACCTGTTGCAAAACTGTAATAAACATTTACCACAAGGACAGTCACACAAAATCTTAAGTCAAAACTAGAAAAACTTGATAATGTGACATATGAACTTTAAGTGTAAAAGTTTGATTATCAGAATAACTTTGTGCAGACAGAAAAGTTCCCACTGTATTAGAACATGCAACAGCTGCGGATCATCAGTCAACGGTTCTTTGGGGCGGCATTAGTGTTTAGCCCCATCTGGCATTAAAGTCTTCCCACACTCAGGCAGGCACAGCAATCTAACAAGATGTTTCCATAGAATTATTGGTGTGAGTGATACGTCCTCCTGATAAGGTGCAGAAACGTATCCGTATTTACATAAGAACAGAGCTCTGACACGGCAGTTTAAAGGGACTGTATTACACGCGTTTTTTGTTTCATTGTCAAAAATATACCTGGAGTTGTGTTATACTAAATTTAAATATTTTTATCCCACAAGCTTTGGATATTTGAACTGTGTTCATCACTCAAGTTGAAAACACTCTGTTTTACCTTATGACGTCATTAAGTAGCAATACAGGAAGTATCCTTCGAACATTAGATTTGTCTGACTTTGAAGCTACAACTAATGTTTTAGTTTGACTTATTGACGTAACATTTGTGATAATCTCAACTGAACAGGCACAACAAGGTAAAACAAAAAATGTTTAACAAGAAAAGGTTTCATTCTGTTGTCAATGCTAACATAGCCGCTTTTTTTCTTCCTTAAAATGTAACCACACAGAAATAATAAATTCCACTCTTCTTACATCAGTCTACATGTTTTGCTCACTTACCTAATGCATTCTGAGCCTATACATTTTTACCACAATGTGTGTTTAAGCTTTTTCACAGCTGTTAAGAGCTTGGTGTGCTAATGACAGTTAGCCACAATGCTAACAACAACAGATGAACTTCATGGAATTTGGTGAACAAACTGGACAATATTAGACATAGTCAGAACATTGCAGACTAATTTCCACCTGAATAGATACATTAACATTAAAGTTATTTTATTGTAAAAACTCAGGTATTGTCTTTTTAATTAAAACATTTGCAACTAATGACATCACAAGGTGGAGCAGAGAAGTTTAAGATTATTGCATTTTTCTTATTTTGACCTAATTTGGTGTGATAATCCTTGTGGTAAATATTTGTCTTTTACAGGGGTTAAGTTGAAAATTATGAAGAAATTGACAAACAAAAGGTCAAAATTACAAGAATTTATTTGGGTTGAGTCAAAAAGTGGCAAAATGCTAAGACAATTTACACAAGGATTAAACAGTCATTTAACAAAATCAAAGCGTTACAAGATATTATCATCTTAACGTCTGTGTCATTTATGTAAATTTAGTCCCATAAGTACTATGTGGTTGCTAGGTAACAGTTGTCATAGTTACTGGACAAAAGACAATTATAAACATCATCAAAACAGATAAATTGGGCAAAAACATACAAAATGTTAAGTGAAATCTTAAATCATGTTCACTATGTTTTACTAAAAGAGAAGGGTCAATTTTTTAGGTTATATTTTTGAGCACTTTCACCCATTCAACTCGAAACCAATTTTTAGTTTCGAGTTGTTAATTGCAATGAAAACAGTGGTAGATTGTGATCACTGTAAAACCCTTGGATACAGTGCAGCAGAACAAAGACCTAGAGCAGAGTCTGTTTTTGTTATTGGAAGGAAGAGAAGGGGACACACAGCAAAAGGAAGTCATCAAACGGAAGCTTACTTTTTCTCAGCGAGACATTGTGCTGTTGTACGTGATATTCAGGGCTTTCTGCTCTCAGTTTTTCAGTCCTGTGGGAGACGAGCAAAGTAAAGAGGACATTAGAGCACTTTAGGACATGATTTCATTCAAATGCATTATATTGTATGTTTATTGTTTGTTATGATTCATTTAGATCCATTAGTGGATTGTGGAAGTGACGAGAGATGCATCACGGATCTGTCTCTCAAAGCAGAGTCAACTGTAAAAACGTAAGTGATGTGATACTACTCCAAAGGTTTTGTTTTGGTTAATGCTAGAATGTCGGGTAAGGTTAGTGGAATGGGTAAGTTTTGGAAAAGGGTTAGCAGTGAGAGATTGACTTGACTTAACTTAAGGCTTATGACTTATGATCCTTAAAGACTTGACTTTACTTGTGATTGACCCTTCATTGATTTGAGACTTCACTTGACTTATGACTTGACTTGATTTGTTACTTGACCTTTCATTGACTTGAGACTTGACCTTTTGTTGGCTTGTGACTTGACCTTTCATTGACTTGAGACTTGACCCTTCATTGACTTGAGACTTGACTTGTGACTTGACCTTTCATTGACTTGTGACTTGACCCTTCATTGACTTGAGACTTGACTTGTGACTTGACCTTTCATTGACTTGTGACTTGACCTTTCCTTGACTTGAGACTTGACCCTTCATTGACTTGAGACTTGACCTTTCATTGACTTGAGACTTGACCTTTCATTGACTTGAGACTTGACCCTTCATTGGCTTGAGACTTGACTTGTGACTTGACCTTTCATTGACTTGTGACTTGACCCTTCATTGGCTTGTGACTTGACCCTTCATTGGCTTGTGACTTGACCCTTCATTGGCTTGTGACTTGACCTTTTATTGACTTGAGACTTGACTTGATTTGTGACTTGACCTTTCATTGACTTGTGACTTGAGCCTTTATTGACTTGAGACTTGACCCTTCATTGGCTTGAGACTTGACTTGTGACTTGACCTTTCATTGACTTGTGACTTGACCCTTCATTGGCTTGTGACTTGACCCTTCATTGGCTTGTGACTTGACCTTTTATTGACTTGAGACTTGACTTGATTTGTGACTTGACCTTTCATTGACTTGTGACTTGATCCTTCATTGACTTGATCCTTGACCCTTTATTGACTTGAGACTTGACCTTTCATTGACTTGAGACTTGACCCTTCATTGACTTGAGACTTGACCTTTCATTGACTTGAGACTTGACCCTTTATTGACTTGTGATTTACCCTTTATAGACTTGTGACTTGACCTTTCATTGACTTGAGACTTGACCCTTCATTGACTTGTGACTTGATCTTTCATTCACTTGTGATTTGACCCTTTATTGACTTGAGACTTGACCTTTCATTGACTTGAGACTTGACCTTTCATTGACTTGAGACTTGACCTTTCATTGACTTGAGACTTGACCTTTCATTGACTTGAGACTTGACCCTTCATTGACTTGAGACTTGACCTTTCATTGACTTGAGACTTGACCTTTCATTGACTTGAGACTTGACCCTTCATTGACTTGTGATTTACCCTTTATAGACTTGTGACTTGACCTTTCATTGACTTGAGACTTGACCCTTCATTGACTTGTGACTTGATCTTTCATTCACTTGTGATTTGACCCTTTATTGACTTGAGACTTGACCTTTCATTGACTTGAGACTTGACCTTTCATTGACCTGAGACTTGACCTTTCATTGACTTGAGACTTGACCCTTTATTGACTTGAGACTTGACCCTTTCATTGACTTGAGACTTGACCTTTCATTGACTTAAGACTTGACCCTTCATTGACTCGTGATTGACCCTTTATAGACTTGTGACTTGACCTTTCATTGACGTGAGACTTGACCCTTCATTGACTTGAGACTTGACCTTTCATTGACTTGAGACTTGACCCTTCATTGACCCGAGACTTGACCTTTCATTGACTTGTGACTTGATCTTTCATTCACTTGTGATTTGACCCTTTATTGACTTGAGACTTTACTTGATTTGTGACTTGACCCTTCATTGACTTGTGACTTAAACCTTCGTTGACTTGAGACTAATGACTTGATATGACTTGGATATGACTTCTACTGAAAAACGCAAACCACGAAAATGTACAAAGTTCAAATTAATGGAGAATTTAAAAAATAATTTCATTTTTTGGTGACAATTTCAATATTATAAGCTAGATATGTCTAACTAACATAACTTATTCTAAAATAAATTAATCATTTTTAATTCTTCATTTAAGATGGAGTAAAGCTTCAAAACATTGCAATAACAAATCAAATGTGAAGGAAAAATCCAGATTTTTATTTTACTCAAATGTTAAATCAATGCATTTTTGCTTTGCACACTAAACGAGACAGGGTGGAAAAAATATATACAGTTTTACAAGGCCAATCAAACAAATCATGTCTTTTTTTTTGTGGTTTTAAAAATGTATGACTTGCTATGACTCGATGCTAATACAACGAAGTGACTTGACTTTGGCCTACTTGGCAAAACCTATGACATGACTTGGATGTTTTGACAATTAAGACTTACTTGTGGCTACTTACTTACTTAAAATGTGTAAATTTAGGATAAGGATTTGGGTAAATGTTAAAGTAAACCAATATTCCCGTTAAGGCCAGTTTAGCAGCAGAAACGTATTATTACCATGGCAACCAGCTCACTTCCGTCTATCCAGCGCTTGTTTTGGACTTTACATTCTGTTCAGTTTAGTGCGTTACTGCCTCCCTCTGGTGCAGCGTGTCTATTACATCTGTGTTTCATGTTCTTGTCTTTTGCAGAATGATTATAAAGGCAAACAAGGAGAAAATAGACGTGAAAGTCAACATCAAAAACACCAAAGACAACGCTTACAACACGAAGCTTATCGTCAGCTTTACACCAAACATAAATTTTGTTAAAGTGGAGGTAAGAGAAGGCAGTTTTCTTCATTCTGCGTCTGGTTTATTTGTAAGTAAATCTATGTTTGTGTTTTTTGCAGCCTGAGAAAGATTGCACTTTGAACAACACAAAAGTGGAGTGCGCTGTTGGATATCCGTTTTTGGGAAGCAATGTGGAGGTAAGAACAAAAACAAACATTGTCCACTACTACTACTGGGCTGTTTTGACAAAAGTAATATCTCACTATTTTTGGGCATGACTATTTTCAGACAATATTAAGTAATTCCTATAGAAAATGTGTTAAAATAAGTCTATAAACACATTAGCTGAGATTTGCACTGAAAAATAAAAAAAATAAAAAGATAACAAAATCATAGAAGCTTGAAATAACTGGTATTTATTTAGTTCTGTGTATTTTGACTGTTAAATATGCTTTTCTAATGAAGAAAGCACAAAATATCTTTTATATTTTTTTGTTCATTTCAGAAACAAAAATACTTGTTTTATTATAAATACATAAAAATATAAATACCTACTTGCAATTTCAGAAATGTCTTCACTGATAAGGTTAATACAACTTTTTTTCATTGAGTGCAAGACAAATTCTTATTTATTTATTTGATATTGACAATTTACTAGTTAAAAATATGTATTTAGGTGTTTTTTTAGCATATGAGCTTGTTTGTGTGTAATTATTAGATAAATGCTGAAATGCTGTTACTACAAAACAACATACTCAGTATTTAATTTTTGCATAATTTCTTAACAACATTGACAATATTTTCTTAAATTCAATGTACAGTATTTACCTGCTCTGTGTAAATGTATATGCTCTATGTAAAATGTTTAATTTTCTGTAGGAAAACCTGGAAGTGAAATTTGAAGTGAATCCGGCCCATATCCAAGATGAAATCCAAATCAATGTGACGGCGACAAGGTAATGGTTTCAATGCTTAGTATAAAAACACTTTGTTGTTTTGTTGCTTTGTAGTGAAGCTCTGCTGTTTTGTTTTGTGCCTCAGTGACAGTGAAGAGTTAGAATCGACTTTACATGACAACACGGCACAGATCTCCATCCCTGTGCAGTATGAAGCAGGACTCATTTTCACTGTGTAAGTGACTTTGTTCAAAACCCAACAGGCACAAAAAGAGACGCTGAGCCACATGTGAGAGAAAAATAAACACAAATGTGTAGCCCAGACTTTAAAGGATTCAAAGCTTCTGCAATATTTTGTAAAGAGAGGGTCTGGTCACCACTTCCCCCTCTGCGTCTGAGATCAACTCTACAACAAATCGTGCAGTTAAAGTAGCTTAATTTAACTTAGATTAGTTATATTTATTTTTGCTGTAATTTAGAACAAAACTGAACTTCACTCACTTAACATTAAAATATATCTTTTTTGTTTTGCTTGATTGAGCAGAAATCCTTAATGTTTTTCAGTCCCTCTCTTATATATATGCATATATAATTAAAATCTTTTTTTATTGTAAGCAGCCATATTTCATACAGTATACGTCTCTGATTGGCTGATCCATTAGTCAGTCACACCCACTGAAACTTATAATCAGGGCTGTATGAATTTTTTTTCTGTTGTGAAACTTGGCTTGGAATGAGTTGTATAGATTTGTAGCAGCCTTGTACTTATTGCATACAAAAAAGAAAGATAATGCAAATACTTACGGTAATGTGGGACTAAATACAGAGTCAAAGATTTACTCCGCCCACAACTGCACCTCAAACAAAGTCGCAAAGATTGTAGAAGTCCGGAGGCCTTTTAAGAGACAACCAGTGGGTGTGAACAGACATTGATTGACAGCACCAAATATGGACAGTGAGCTTAGTGCGTGATGCGAATTTTGAGTGGAACTTGCTTACTTGCACTTCAAGATTTTTTTTATTACCTTTGCAGACTCATGTATGAAACTTTTTCTTTACATAAGCACATGAGCTCATGTGAGTATTTTCAAAAATTGAAATGAGAAAAAAGAAACACTTTGACCCCTTGCACCTCATATCAGCGCTGATCTATTTCAGCCAAATGACTGATGAGGTCATTATGCAGCGAGTGACCGCTTTACATCTCACCACAGCAGCAGTGTCAGGAGGAGGAGGCTGTGGCGTCAACTCAATGTGACGTGGGATTGTACTGAAAATGCACTGACAACATTTCACCATCATGGCAACACACTTGCAGTTTTTGCACATTTACTGTAACTGCAATGAGTGAGTTTGCACAAAAATGTAAAAAATAAAAAGCCCAGAAACAGCCGTTATTTCAGTTTTGACCTCATGCACACAGTTTGACAGTGAAAAAAGTTGATTCTCCATTTAGTTTCACTTTAAACTGTGGACGTGGTAGAGCCAGAACACTTCTGACCAATAAGAACAAGGTTTTCTCGATGCCTATTGGCCTGTTAGCCTTTGTCACAATGTTTCTAATGTAACTGCCTGTCCCATTTGCGCTAAAACTCTTTAAATGCAGACAATGAACAGATACAATGAAATGATTGTTGACGCCAAATAAAACCAAGACCAATAATTTACAGCTCATTTCACTGAACTAGATTGTTGCAAATGTACTTTATAAGCTACTTTAAGTCAATGTTAAAAAATCCTGATTACTCAATTACACAATTTTTGTAAACTATTATAATAATCATACTTAAAAAGTGTCTTTCCTTGGAGAATTTCACATACAGCCTTTAACAACAAGAAGAAAATCTCATGGAATGTGTAGTTTTACAAAATCCACCACGACAGGTTTAACTGGGAATTGCTGAATGTTAATTATCACTGTTGCTGTTGCTACAAGCGTGTGTTTTTTTCTGCGCAGGTGGCCAGCGGATGAACATATCATTGTTAAAGAAGGTGAGCAGTTTGCATCGGTGTTCAACGACACCAACATGATCGGGGAGGAGGTCAACATCTCATTTACAGTAAGTTTTACCACAATTATTAGATGATTGTGAAAATAAAAGTCTCAGTAAACCATTCTTATACTGTGTTTAGGTGGAAAAAACAGGCAATATTGCGACTCCAGACCTTGATCTCATAATAACCTACCCTCACCTGTCTCCGATGAAAAACAACTTACTGTATTTGACTCATATCGACTTCACCTCGCAGGTACAAAGTGTTGCTCCCTCTGAAAGTATTTTTAAAGGACTCATAATGACCTCTTTTATTTTCTTTAAAGGTTAGATGTGATGCTGGGCGATTGCTGAACTCTGAACAGCTAAACCCAAACATAGTAAAGCCAAACCCTAAAAGAGAATCTCTGGGAAACTATGTGTTGGTGAGTTTGTCTGTGGAAATAAGTCGTCACTGTTTCTGTATTTGTGTTTCTTAAATGTTTTTTGATATTTTTCAGAGCTGTGAGAACCTGCCTTGTGCGTCTTTCGTTTGCACTATTCCAGAGGCAAAAAACAGTCAAGTCAATGTAACTTTCAGAGTTTGGAAACCAACTTTCATCGTGGTGTGTTTAAACTGTTCTGATATCATTTACAGTTGTCACACTTATTATTACAAAAGTTACATGTTGTCATGATTTTTCAGGCTGAATTCTCCAATCTGCACATGTTTGTAACGGCTACTCTGGAAGTTAAAAACACAGACTTGTTTATACTTAGTAATTCTAGCAGAACGAGAAGTGTAAGTAATTTTTTTGTTATTATGTTTGTATCTAGAGTTATGTGGACACACAATGATATATTTTGTCTTTGTGCAACAGATGAAAGTTCAAATTTCCAAAGAAACTTTAGGAGGCATCCCTTTTTGGATCATCATCATTAGTATTTTGATAGGACTGTTGATACTAGCACTCGTAATCTTTATTCTATGGAAGGTAAAACAAACAGAAAAGTCTAATGTTGACTCATTTAATATTTTTTTAATGTATGTGATTGATTTCATGTTTTTCCTTTTCAGATGGGCTTCTTTAAAAGAAAACCTAGAGAGTTTTCAAAAGTGGACATGATGGACTGATGAAATCAGCAACAAATGAACTTGACATGTGACACGCGCTTTAGAAGCCATAAGACTTAATCAAAGACAATCTTTTAAACCTAAGCCAACTCCAAAGAGTGAGGAGATGCCATAAGAACCATAACAATGCACAACATGCCTGTTTTAGGACTCAGCAGCATTCAGTTTGTCACAACTGGGATTAACGTTTGACCTGGGTCGGCCTGTGTAGAAGTCTTTTTTTATTGGTTGAGCTCCTGTGACAGTCCTCATGTTGTAGAAACCATCAGTGTTTCTATGGAAACGTAAAGACACATCTTGTTGCTTTTCCCAGCGAGCTTGCAAAGCATTTTCCAACCCCTGGGAATCCACTTTGTCTAAAGAAGAACTCAGGTGCTTTAAGCAGGAAGATCTACAGACTAAAGACTCTTCTGTGTTCTGTGTTTTATCCATTTAATATAAAAAATTTATTTACTTTGCAAAAACAATCTATGAACTTTGGCTCTACTTGATTTGATCGTGAGAGAAACACTGTATTCATTTTACCAGCTCTGGTTCTGATATTAGACCGTTTTTACATTCTTACATTGTCACTTGGCACATTGACCTCCAGTTTGACCTCCAACACTGCTTCAGTTCAACAAACAAAGGTGCTGCAGAGATACTTCCATAGACCTGCTATAATTAAGCCAAAAATCTGAGTATCCAAAGTCAAAATTTATATTTTTGTATCCACTGTGATGCAGCTGCCATCGCCTAAATACAAAGACAGAGATTTGTATAATTTTGAACATAAACCTTATTTTTATTGTAAATAGTTGGATGCTTGTGTTGTAAAGCCTTGTGTACAGAATTCATTTGCTAATGTTTATAATTTAATTTTTCTATTTTTTTAGTGAACAGTGCTGAAAACTAGATTTTACTCAGGTAGTCTAATTAATTTTGAAGCTCTATTTTTAGTCTTCTCCACAACAAAGTCTTCATTTAAAACTACAATGTTTTTAGTGATACACAGAAGGCTCCAGATGACATAATTAAACGTTAAATTTAAGCAAAAGAAACAAATAATGTGTTGATGCTCAAAGGACTCTCTGTTTACTCAATGACTTGTTCTTGATGCAGAAGTTTAATTCAATGTAATTTATTAATCGTTCATTTTCTTTTCTGTATAATATTTCGTGATTGGTGGCTTGGTAACCTAATCTAGAAAAGAGCAAAAGCAACACTCCAGCTATATTGTGAGCTACATAAAAATACATGGACCTCTGCCAGTGTGTAAATGAAGTTTGAGTTTCTGTTCACTACACAGATAGATTTGGTCAGGGTTTATTTTCACAAACAAAAGAGACAAGGCATGCTGTGAGAGCTGAATGCTCCTCACATTCTCCACTGCTGTGAAGTTTTCACTGTGATGCACTGGTTTGTTTCCTCATCAGCACAAAGTAAACGTCTTATGTTGAGTATGATGTTTGAAAATAATAATTAAAAAGAATTTATCACATGTTGTAGTATGCTTCGTCTCTTTTTGTACTTCCTGACAGATAATTGAATAAGTAGTGCTAATTATAAACCAATAGAGGGCAAAAGCTTATTCAGTGGTTTCTATCTACTTGTCTTGACTTTTTAACAATGTTCCAATAGTGGTCTTCATTGTTAGTTTACACAAAGTTGTATTTGGATTGATTCGTGTATGTTTGAGTAATATGTACTGTGCTGAGGCTGATGCTCTAGTACTGCTCAGAAAATCCCTGTTCTCACCTACCACCTATCCCCGCCCACTTGTCTGTGTTAACCTAAGGCAAATGGGGTTCAAATTTCCTCCGAAACCACATTCACCACAATTTCACAATGAAGAGTTTATAAGCTCTGCAATTTTGAACAGAAAGTAAATAGACCTGTTTCTGTTTCTAAACTATTTTAGATAAATGTTGTGTTTTACGATTAGCAAAATGTGAATTACTGATGTCATAGTTTAACACTAAATACATATAAAACAACACAGTAGGTCTCCTTTAATAGATCTATGATTTCTACTCGCCTACGAGACAAAACTCAGGGCGCAAAGTTCCGTAGATTTTGTGCAGAAGTGCGCCGCCTAGTGCTGCGTGCGCCTGGGAGGGGAGCTGAGCTGGACTAGCTACTGTAATATTGAGCTACTGGGCTCCATCTTGCATGAAAAAGAAACGAAGGTGAAGGTGTTTAAGTTTGGTGCTTGAAAAACTGTATCGTCCTCCGATCTTCGCGCTGGGGAGCCCAAGGAGGGGCTGTGCCACTGTTTATAGGATGTCCCGACATGAAGGTAAGTCCAGAAATAGGGCCACAACTTCTCTTTTGGAAGCTACATTTCCACGGAAGCTAGCTGTTAGCTTGCTTTGCTAAGTGCATATTCAAGTGAGTTGGCTGTTGCGCCTTTCACATAGAAGTTATGAACATATTTTTAACAAAGATAGTTTCCGTCGGTCTCATACTATGTCTGCCTCAGGTATTTGATGTGGCGATTTCTCTAAAACGTAATTTGAAGCTTTCTTTGACAGTCAGACGGCAGCACAATGCTTAGCATGAAGCTAAGTTCTGTGCATTCGCCGTACAGTATGCTAAATGCTAATGATGCTAACCTGGGAGGCTGTCTATAGTAACTATAACATGTTACTACTGACTTTGACCTGCCTAAAAGACGTACTTTGTACACATGTGTTTGTTTTCTGTGTAAATGGACCCATGTGTCACATGAGCGCTTTGATTTGCTGCTTTGTGCTGTTGGTGAATGCACTGTCATCAAGAAGAAACCGACCCAAAAGTCTGAGGCCTCTGTCCAGGATCATAAACTCAATCATGACTGTCACTCAGTTTACTGCCAGCCTGACAACAACAAGCTTTTCACCAAAGTAGAGTTTTGAATAATGTTGTAATTCTAGTCTAGTAAAACTATTTTTGAAGTTTGTGATCCCTGACAACATGAAACTATTTTTGATCTGATCTGTTTTAGATGCATGACTGTGCCTAACTTCCCTTATGCCACTGTCAACTAAACAGGCCTAAAACTGTGAACAAGTCTGTTTCACATGTGCAGTTTTATCTGGATTTTGAGCCTTAGATTGGTTTGTTTATTACTCTATGTCGTTAGTGTTTGTATAGTCATGCTGCAGCTGGATGTAAATAGAGTAGTTGTTTTCTCAGCTAATTGCCCCTATTGTCACTTCTATTGTATAAGTCAGTAAATTTACATACAATACACTCAGGACACTACAGTAGAGATGATGTAGTGATCATGTTTGAAATGTAATAACAGTGTAATAGATCAAACATACATATTCCTTTGTTTTTGATTGGGATTGTACTTTGTTAAACTATTTTTCCTCTTCTCCGCAGGTGTTAGCTGCGATGCCTGTTTAAAAGGGAATTTTAGGGGAAGACGCTTCAAGTGTTTAATCTGCTACGACTATGATCTGTGTGCGTCTTGCTATGAAAGTGGAGCCACAACAACGAGACACACTACAGAGCATCCCATGCAGTGTATATTAACCAGAGTAGACTATGGTAAGAACAGCTTATATATAGATTACAAGTTACTTCAGTATAAGATTATTGCTGCACTTTACTAGTATTTGCTTCTTTGTATTATTGTATCATAGATTTAGAGATGTATCTTAAAGGTTCTGGTGGTCCTGAAAGGTATTAAATTGTCTAAAATTGTCAAAATTAGGACTTTAGGTCTTAAATTTGAAGTAACATTGTATTTTAAGTAGTTTTTATCAAAGTTAAATGAAAAATGTGCGTGTTTATTGTTGGAGATAATGCATTTGCTTTGATGCCTGTCATGTAAATAAGAGTCAGATGAAGCGCAGAACAGGTGCGTGCCTCAGAGCGCAGGAGCTCACTGTTAACTTAGCACAAATCGCCTCACAACTTTAGCCCTAAGCAAGAACTATTCACTTGACCAACGCAAAGGCACGTTTCATTTAGCGAGCAAGTTTTAAGGAAAGCTCACTGCGGTTAAATACAAATCCAACACTTCTGACTGATATGTCTCCTTATATTTGTCATCAACAGGTTCACTTCTTAATATAACTCACTTGATCTATAATTCAGCAGCATTATCGCCTAGGTCACTGACATCAACAACTGTGAAAAAAGTAGCAGCGTTTAGTTAGAGCTGGGCGATATTGACAAAAATGAATATCTCTTTCATTTTATGGCAAATCTCGATAACGATATATGGACGATATTTTGTCAGTCCCACATAAATTTGTTGAAAAAACGATCTTCAATCTCGTTACTATATCGGAAAAACTAAATGTAAAATTGATTGAATAACTTTTTTGAGTGTTTATAATGATTTTACTTTCTTAAATAAGGATTTGCCAATAGAACAAGTACATTTAGTTCTTATTTCAGAAGGTTATTTCAACGGAATTAATGTAAAGTGTGTATTTTTCTTTCACAAGGTGTTTTCTGCTTGTTCCATTTACAATCTTAGTTGAAACCAATAAAAATGAACTTAAAAGAAGTAAAATACTACTTATTCCTGGCACATATTGCCTCGTTGTCTGATGGTTAATTATCAGACATATTTGTCAGATTAATTACAAAAGTGCAACTCCCACTATAACCTCATTTTTGTAAAGCACTTATCTACAAACCCTATAAACTTACTTTGTCTATTAAAAAGTTTACACCATCACCTAGGTAATTTTTATTGTGAATGAGCTCTTTTGTAGGATGTTTTTACTGCACGATATACTCGATATTCAATTTTGCATATCTTAAAAACAACATTCACGATATTCTCTAAATTATATTGCCCAGCTCTACGTTTAGTCTGGAAATTCAAGTAGATAATGTCATGTGTAATAATTTAGTTTGATTTGACATAAAATACAAATATGCACAAGCTTTATATGTTGACATTTATATTGTGTGTCTGTAATTAATGTTGCTATGTTGGACTAAGTCAGTGTTTCTCTTTAAAAGAGATTATGATAGCTACCGGAACTCTATAGTCTAATTTTTGCCTCCTGAACAATGTAAGCAATGTAGTTTGATCAGTAGAGGCAGTATGTGACTTCTTTACTCCAAAATTGTTCTAAATAAATAAATTCTAACATGGACCACTTGTACTACTAGATTATCTACATAAGCCTTTGGGAAACTAGTTAAGACATGTATTTACACATTAATGTACAAAAGTATTTATTATATGTCTTTATTTTTCCGTACAGATCTGTATTATGGAGGCGATACGTTTTCAGTAGAACAACCTCAGTCATTCACTTGTCCTTACTGTGGGAAGATGGGCTTCACGGAGACGTCTTTACAGGAGCACGTCACAGCAGAACACGCAGAAACCTCCACCGAAGTGGCAAGTATCAGCACAAACAAACTATTCTCTGATTTCTGTTATACTGCATTATTTACACTATTGTTATGGATAGGTTTAAAAGACATGTAGAATGTGATAGTGTCAAAATGAAGGTCTTAAAGGTGCACTGTGTAACTTTTGTGCTAAAAATAGACTTGAATAAGACACGTTTTTGCTCCAAATAATGAATAAGTTTACTTTGAGTAGGCTTACATGGCCACAAAATAAACTATTACTTTGCCCGGAAGAGGGCCTACTGCTGTTTGTTATAATGGATGTTCATGCAGGGTTCTCACGCATCCTGGAAAACCCGGACAAGCTGAAAAATATTTAGCCAATTTTCCAGTCATGGAAAAGCCAAACGTCATTGAAAATAAAATGTTCTCCTGGAAAATGATTTAGTCTATCATATAATAATACCCAAATCTATTTTTTTACTCTCATTTCTGATATAAATGACCAATAAAGATAATGTCTTATACAGAGTTTGGTTGTAATTTAGAAGTCTATAAAAACTTTTCTTCACTGAAACTGAAACATAGAACTGGTGTAATATTATCTGATCTAAAATCTTATTATTCAGTGTTTAATCAAATAATATGTTGTCTACTTGGTCAAAATTCAGAATGCAGCAAATATGATCATTTCGGGTCAAATTTTCCTGGGGTAGAACTCCCAGACCCCCCACTTTTTAGTGTCCACCTTTTATGGCTATGAACCTTTCTGGCTGTTACTAAGTGGGTTTTACATTGACTTTCCAATCGATCTAAAAATGCCTTCAATCCTCTTTGGGAATGTCCTGGAAATTATTTTGGAATATGAGTGGGGAACCCTGTATAACACACAATTATCACTATTAAGTTTATTATATTACTAATTTATTTTATTTTTTTTCTGTTTTCTTTAACTTTCTATTTCTTCTGTATTGTGTAGTTGAGCGTTTACACAGTGCATCATTAAAACCACTGAATTCTACAAAAACAGCGTTAAGTTTCAAAGCCATTTTAGATTTTGTCTCTTTTATTTGGTTTAGTAATGATATATATTTTTTTTTGGGAATGAGTTTTCATATTTTACATTTCTTGGTTAATTTTACTGACTTATCTTTACAACAGTACAGCTATGATCGTAGCTACTTGTCTTAAAGTATCAACACATCTTGATTTGTGAATGTTATTATTTATACTATTTTGATCACCAATTTTATTTGTTTGCATGTGTTGGCGTTAAAGTGTCTGTGCTACTTTGAGAAGATCAAAAATCATCTACGTAAATCATATTTTAGAGTGTTTTTATGGTGATAGATGTGTTTAAGGCTGTTGAAAGTAACAACATTGCCATGAGATTAAAGAAGGTCATCCTCTAGGCTCTGATGGGAAAGTTTTTGGAAGATGCAGGCTTACTCATAGAAGAGGTGCACATTCACCTGCAAGGACCACACCAAAACAAAAGAATGTAATTAAAGATGTTAATTGATTATTTATGGACAGATGTTCATTCAGCTGACACTTGCAGATGAAGATGTCTTCAGCAGGAGGACAGACGAGACGTGGGGTGGGAGTGTGGGGGTCAAGAGGTCACTGAGACAAGGACAGGCCGGTATAGAGGCATTATCGCTCTACTGCGCATGTCGCCTACAGAAAGAGACGCTGTTCATTTAGTTAGCTGTGGAAACTTCTTTGATTAAAACAACAAAACGTGATGAGAGCTAGCTGTTTTGAACAGGTTTGATGTTGGGCTGTACTTGATGTATTGGTATCGAGATAAATTGTGACAAACTTGTTGGCTATACAAGTATCGATACAGGGAGGAGTATCGAGATACTTAAACTCATTATAAATGTTACACTTATGAACCTGAACGACTGCTTTAAGGTTGAATCTGTTGAGTTGAAAAATGACGTATTCATAGGGCCTTATATAATACAGCAAGGTGAAAATAAGATGCTTCTGCATTTTGTCAATCTGAGTCTTTATTTTCCTCAACGCAGTTATGCTGCTTCCTGGTTAGCTTACCTTTCCCAAATCTTTAAACGTAACCAAATTAACTTAACCTAACTCTAACTTTACCCAAATCCCAAGTAAATACTTTAAAATATAAACTTTTGCTAGCATAGCCACCAATGCAGAGTGAGGGTGTATGGCATAACTGGGTTGGAGAATAGAATCAGGCTGTCAATCTACATCTAGAGCTGTACTTAAAAACATGTTGAAATAATTTTAACAGGTAATATACTGTAATTATCTGTAAAAATTGTTTTTAATTTTTTATATTTTGGTCAGTAAAATATATAATATATGATATGCTCTTGATATGCCTTGTATTGAGGGAATTGTATTAGGATACATATCGTATCGATAGGCTCTTGGCAGTAGGCAGCCCTATTATAAAGGACGTCTGGCTCCTGAAGCTTGAGCTAGTGTTTTTCTCTCTGTTTTTCACCTGAACGTAACGTGTTTAAGTTGTAAAGACAGATTTCATTCACAAATGTTGATTTAGCAGCACAACTTTTGTTTTGCACAATGATAAACTCTTGTAGTTAACAGCGCTGGCCAGTGTTGCTGCTACAACTTTTGTTCAATCAGTTGAGGCTCTTTCTGAATTCCGGTTGCGTGCGCATTCTACGTGTTGATAAACAAATAATCCCTCTATAAGTAGAGGTTTCTGGGTAATTGGAGGTGTGGCTTAAGAAGCGAGTGAGGCGTGGTGGTGAGAAGGTTGGTGTGGTCCTGCTCCCAATTTTAAATGATTTTTAGTTCAATCAAAAAAATGCCTTTCGTCAAGTTTAATGTTTAGTTAGAAAGTTACACGGTGAATAATTGTAAATGAGTCTTCCTAAGCGTTGTAGTTATTTATACTTTTACTGACTCCTATTGTTTTTCTTTCAGATCTGTCCGATTTGTGCAGCTTTACCCGGCGGTGACCCGAACCACGTTACAGACGACTTCACAGCTCACCTCACACTTGAACACAGAGCGCCAAGAGATTTAATATCCTTCACTGTCTACAATGATTCTGATGATATGTGCCTGTTTATGTGATGCTCTTGTTTTTGGTCGTTTCCTTTAACTCTTTGCTCACGACGAGTCCAGCAGTGTGCGACATGTACGTAGGATGTTTCACCCGGGCCGAGGGTTAGGAGGTCCGAGGGCGCGGCGGACAAATATGCACTTTACTAGCGGTTCCACGGGAGGCCTGTCCTCTTCGTCGTCACAGAGCTCGACCTACACGCCCAGCAACAGGGAGGCAATGGACCCAATAGCAGGTGAGCGTTACCCTCAGTCTGGGCTGGTCTGAGAGAGTGTTGTCACCATACTTTTGATACCAAGAAAAAATGTATTCTCGTTACTTCTGCTAGTTTTATACATTTGTAGATCCTTCCAAAACGGTTCAGAAAAGTCCAGATTATGTACGTATTTTATTTATAAGTTATCTGCGCAGTACATTACATTTACATAACAAAACACAATCTAATCTAATATTAAAAGTGAACTGATTTTTACACTGCAAACACAATTTAGGTTTTAAATCTGACAACTTCCTCTCATAAATTCTTTGACACATGGTTAATATCGACATGTATTAATTTTGGTTGCATTTATGGCTTATAAATGTCTTTTTACAAACAACAACATGAAACTGGAGAGGACCACCCAGCTCAGCCAATCAGAGCGCAGCATTCAGCTCATGATTAGAACTAAATATCTTTATTATTCAGTTCAGGCAGTACTCAGAGGTCTCATGTTTTCGCAAAGTGCTGTGTTTACTACATACTTTTTACTGGAAAGCACAAAGTTTACTAATTTACAACTAAAAAGTTAGCTACTCCACCTTTAACCTTACAAACGTTTGTCATACTACAAATAATAGTCTCTGTATTTGATTTAGATATAAATGATTAAGTTTCAGACAAATCATTTCAACAGGTTATGACAGCCAGATTAATCCTGGTGCTGCTAATACAAGATTAAAGTAAACCTGATCAAACCTGGAGGGCTGCATAAAATGGATTAGAATCTGGTTTTCAATACTTTTGACAACCGAATGTCAAGATTATTGGGCTAATTGATTTTCCAGTCACAATTTAATCATAAAAATAATAAATAAATAAAGGTTCCAATTTAAGAAACAAGATTTAATCCTTTTAGGTCATTCTAAGGAAACTATGAAAGGGTAAAATATCAGTTCCGTTTTAGCACCTGATTTACAGAACAAAAGATGAACGTTCATGTGTATAAATATTTTGTTTTGTTTTTATCTTGTACTATTGGGAAAAGTAAATTTGCAATTTAAAAATGTAATTGGTATCAGAAAATAATAGGTTAAAAAACAGAGAGAGATATTGGCCAAAAAAATAAATAAAAAGCCTATGCGTAAACATGACCATTTTAGAAACAACATTCAGCCTTTCAATCTTTAGAAATGTTTTAATTTTAGAACAAAGTTTCACCCTTTTTATTTAATCTAAATTGAAGCAAAAGCATGTTTGTTTTTTTTATTCAAAAAGTCTGAAAGAGAAAAAGTGACGTGTTTGACAATGAAATTGAACAAAAAAGAAGGATTTGACTGTTATTTGTTCGAGGTAACTGCTAAATCGTGGTATTTTGTCTTATAATTATCGCAACAGTAAAATAACTAATGAGGCTTTATGAATGTGACTTTGTAATTAACATGGAGTCATTATATTTAATCTATAATCAATGTTTTTGAACTGTAGTGGTTTTAAGGGACTTTAACATTCCTAAAATTGTAAAAAATAAATAAATCTTTTCAGTTTTGGATCACTTGTCACACTACAATCTAAACTTACTGGGACACTCGTTAATCTCCACTGTGTGACTTTAACTGTTGATCTGTTTATTCTGTGTTCGATGCAGAGTTATTGTCCCAGCTGTCCGGGGTACGTCGCGCAGCAGGGGGCCAGATAAACTCCTCGGGGCCTTCGGCGTCGCAGCTCCAGCAGCTCCAGATGCAGCTGCAGTTGGAGCGGCAGCAGGCTCAGGCGGCCAGACAGCAAGTGGAGTCTGGTCGCCACGCAACTCGCCGTAGCAACAACCCCGGCAACACTGGCACCACCATCGCCCCCCCAAGCACAACCGCCACCAGCACGGCCACCGCGGGCGACAACAACCCCTCGTCCTCCTCCCACAGCTCACAGTTTCTATTAGCCCGGTGAGTACAGGCGTCTCTGTCGCATCAGCTGCACCAGTACAGGTTTCTTTAATACTCATATAGATTTAGATTTTAGTTAGTGTTAGATAGTCTGATTCAGAGGGACAGAAGTGATCTGGTTGTCATGGTAATGAGTTTATTACTGTTGTTAAGCAGGTCTAAGCTGTTATATTATCATCTTATCTTTACCCAAACCTCTTTCCTAAACTTACCCATTCTCCTAAACTTAAACACCGTCCCTTCGAACCCGACGATCTAGCGTTTACCAATTAGAAACTTTAGATTTAAGTATCTAAAGTTAAGTCGATATCAGCCGATACTAGTGCAGGGAATCAAATTACCATTTTTATTCTTGAAACATGTTAAAATGTGTGGAAATAACTTTATGTGATTAAATTGCCAGACATTATAACAGGTTCTGGGTAACATTAGCCAGTAAAACCACACCCTGAAAAAGGCTGTGGCAAGAGAAGCAGATCAGCACATGTTTTTAAACAAATAATATTTTAACAGTGAAGAAGCCCAGAATAATAAAGGCTTTTTTAACTTTAATTGTATGAAGAGTGAAAGTAAAACCAGGATCACCCAGATCGTTATCATGGGACGATACTCGATTCAGTAAAGTGTCTTGTATCGGCGCTGATATCTCATCTCAGGATTGGATCAGTGCTGTTTCTTTCACCTCACAGATACAGGCTGTGATATAATAATCTGAACCTTGCTGTTTTCTCAGGTTGAATGAACCTAAAATGTCTGAAAGTGAGCGTCAGTTGTTTGAAGGGGAGCGAGCCGACCGCAGTCTGTTTGTCCAGGAGCTGCTTTTGTCCACTTTGATGCGTGAAGAGAGTTCCTCCTCCGACGAGGACGAGCGGCGAGACTTCGCTGACTTCGGAGCCATGGGCTGCGTGGATATCATGCCTTTAGATGTTGCGCTGGAGAACCTTCAGCTCCGAGAGAGCAACTCTATGGGGAAGGAGCCTCCCCCGCCTCCTCTTTGATGTCCAAGCATCAAGTAGACTGTGTCCACTCTGTTGCTACTGCCAGTGAAGGCAGCCGCAGCAGCGCTCTGTCCTTATCCCTGTTCAACCCTTGATTTTCTGAGTTTGTTTTTGGTGATTGTAATTTTGGGCCTGTCACCAATTTTGTTACATTGTAAGCAAAATAAACGAGAGCAAGTGGGATAAAAGTGCGAGTGCGCATTGCAACTGAGCGAATGAAAGAAGAGAAATATATAAATATATATATATAAATATATATTAAATATATATGGAATTGATAATCAATTTTCAAACATTTTCTTTATCAGGTTGTTGTTGCAGGCAGCTGTTGCAGACCTTTGCTTCCTGTGACACGCATATAGCTCTCCTAAATACTCACATTAAAAAAACTGAAGAGGAAGGACGTTCCTCCACTGAAGCTGCTGTGTGTGTTCATAACTATTACTAAATAAAAAGTGCTTGGTTGGGTTACAATAAGTACTGCATGCAGTTATTTACAGGTGCATGACATCTAATGACCTTGACATTAAAAAAAGATCTTTCTAAAGCGGTTTAAAGGGTAATTGCATTGATTACTGCTAATTCAGTAATTTACACAAATAGAAAAGCCTAAACAATTGTATTTGAGATTTTGATGAGAGGCTTGTTGTGTATTCTTCAGCAGTAACGTCTCTTTGTGGCAGCCTCCAGGTGATCATTCTCTGTAGTACTGTAATCATAGACGACTACCTAAAACTCTATGTGGATAATCCATAGACTCTGTTCCTGCTTCTCTGAGTGGCTGTGACGCTGTACAACCGTCGATCACGTGAGCAGACGCTCTGGTCCCGGCTCATCATGTTTCTGTCAAACTGCAGAGACTGTTCATGCTTATTATGAGCACTTTCTATTTATTCTGATTCTTTAGAGCCTTGAGATGAATCATACCACCTTCATGCCTACGTTTATCCTCTGTACAATATATGGAGATGTAAATTAAATCTGTGCATTAACTTTCATAATGCGTCGAGATGGGCAGACATTTTTTTAAACTGTACATTTAGATCAAAATAAATATAAACTGCGCAGTGCTTTTGCAACCAAAACTCTCTTCCATGTGGACTTGTTTCTTTTCTTCATGTGTTTGATAATTATTCCTCATATTTACACACTTTTAAGACATATTTTAAAGCAGAAATAAGGTAAGTTACATGCACAAGAGTGAGTTTTGGCGGCCTCTGGTGGTGAAGCTGCAGGTTGTGTGAGCAACTTCATAGTTTGTACTTTGGAGTTGGGTCTGGGAGGTATTTTGGGCAGCTGCCCTTGTCACTTCAGAGGTTATTGTTAGAAACAAACGGCCGTCTTTCATAACATGAAAAACAATCTTCATCTTTCCTTTTGTAAGAAGATCCCACCGCTCTGCAGTTACACTTAAACTGAAGAGATTATGAGAGTAGGACTCTAGATTAAGTTAGTACAGTAGATAACAACACATTATATAAAGATGTCACAGAAATGTCAAAATGGACAAAAAAATTAATTAAAGCCTTATTTAGAAGGGTTCTATAAACTGTAGCTATATTAAAAGAAACACCTGAAATTACGTCACAAATTACACACTTTCATATCTTACAGCTATATATTTATTTTATTTTTTAATCAAGTCAATTATATGAAAAGAAATTCGAGATGGTTCTCAAAAATGTTAGTCTGGAGCCCTGAACAATGCTCTGATTTGGGATAATTTGCTTTGGCACAGTCCCACTCCTGTTTAGTTTGGACATAGAAAAAGCCAAGCTAAATAGAGTTCCTGTTGTAATTGGCTGTATTGTAACATGAATCAAGTTTAAAACATTTTCATTTGTTATGTAAGTTTATAAATCTGTGAAATTAATACATTTAGTGCTTAAGTTAATGAAAACAAATATTTAAGCTAATTGATGTGTGAATAAGTCGTGTGAATAGGTCATGGAAATGTTGACAATTGTTTTGGAAAAGTCATGGAAAATCATAAAATACAATCTGTACGAACCCTGATATAAGTAAATGAAAGACCAAACAACATTAATAATATTGTTAGACAAACCACCTTTATTAAATGCACAGTATCACAAGGAACAATTCCATTACTTGTGGATAAGCTACTCACAGGATGCACAAAGCATTGAATTGATTGATAGATCTGGCTGATTAAAGCAGGATTAAATCTGCCAGAAGAGCACGCTCACAAACACACACTTGTTTCACACACACTTGTCTCACACACACACCAACTTGTAAGACCGGTTAAATGAGGACCTCAAGCACAGCGGTGACATATGGGGACCTCACTTTTCTGAAGGAAATGACGTCACCAAAACCAGTCTCATATTTTTTTCTTGAACATAAAAGCCCAGAAAAAAGTGAACCAAAAACTCCATTGTTTTCTTTTTTTGGAGTTTTTCATGCTTTTGGAGATTTATGAGGACTCTCAAATACACACCCAGATGATTTGCTTAATTAGTGCTTAGTTTAACTCTATCAATATTTGTTAAAAACTATTATTATTAGTATTTAAAACAAACATCCTACACTACCAAGTGTGACCATGTGGGGACCTGGTGACACACACTAGGTTCACTGCACTCACACTAACTCATGTTTAGGGTCCTCTGGGGACTTTTGAGTAAAAGGTCATGTGACCATCTCCAGGCTGTTTCCAGCCCATTAGAAGCATTGTGTCTGTGAGGACCTCAAATGAAGTCCCCACAAGGTTTTAGGTCCCCACAAGGTTTTAGGTCCCCACAAGGTTTTAGGTCCCCACAAGGTTTTAGGTCCCCACAAGTCTGTGAGCAAACAGGGTCATGTCCCCACATGACAGGGCTTGCTAGAACACACTTGTCTCACACACACTTGTTTTACACACACTTGTCTCTCACACATTTGTCTCACACACTCTTGTCTCACACACACTTGTCTCTCACACACTTGTCTCTCACACACATTTGTCTCACACACTCTTGTCTCACACACACTTGTCTCACACACACTTGTCTCACACACACTTGTCTTACACACACTTGTCTTACACACACTTGTCTCACACACCACTTGTCTCACACAGTATTCACAGAGTAGGTCAGCTCCATTGACTGCACGGGACTGAAATGTCTCATTTTCCACCAGATATTTACAAAAATAAAACACACAAACTGAAAAAAACCTCTGTCCAACATTCAGAAGTTTATCCCAAAATCAGTCCTTTACATTCAAAATGATACGATTCATGAAGTAAAGTCACAGTAGTTCATTTGTAAAATAAAAGAGGCTACAGTCAGTCAGGCTGCAGTGAAGGGAGTGGCCCAAAACAGCAGACACCCTTTTCTTACACTTTAGCCCCACATCACAAGATTGTTTTTGTTTTTCTTCTTCAAAGAAAACAGTTACAGAAATTCCTTAGCAGATGAAAAATTCCCAAAAAGATTGTTTTCCCACTGGAATTATTATGAACAAGCACAAATTAAGTATACAATGCAGTAATAAAATCTTATTTACAGTAGTATGTATTGCCAGTGGCCCATAACATGTAATTTCCATATATGTCACACAGTTTTAACATCTGCTTCAAACAGATTATACTATATTAAACATAGCCTGCTGTGCATATAGACAAGTATCAGAACTGTACAGAATGGACACCGTTGTATTTACAGCAGACATCAGACTTTTGTACAATTGACAAACAGAAACTGGGCAAAACAGGAAATCCAGGACTAAATCTTTTTTTCTTGAAGATGGGAAGTTTTAACCATTTGAAGAACTCATTTTTTACTTTTTTTTGTTTAACATGTGAACGAAGAAAACAACACAAACACATGTCAACCTTTTAAACTTTGGAGGACCCGCCAGTGCAAAGGTGCTTCAAACGTGAAAGAAATCTTCTGCTTTGTGGCTGTAGCGACAAAACGACAAAACGTGAACGATCAAGCTTTCGTACAAATGCTTCAACTCAACCGTGAGACAGTCCCAAGTTAAAGGTCTTTTTGTGATGTAACGCTGGGCCACAGAACGACTGAGATCTGCTAAAAATGACATTGCTGGTGAAAATAAAACCAGCTGTGCTCATCTCCAAAGACAGGCACAGCTCAACAAGTCCTCATTAGTGTGCTTTAGGTACATGAAGTCATCACCGCGGAGAAAATAGTCAAAATAACAGCTGAGTTAAACAAAAAACGACTCTAGAAATAATAAATTGTGTTAAAAGTGCTTGTTGACTGTATAAAGGTTATGCAGAGACAACAGCATCTACTTAAATGTGTTTCTTAGATATTTTTTGGTCTAGTTTTGTCTCCTGGGAGCGTTTGGCAGAGATTTTATAAAGCAGCTTTTCTGTTGTCACGGCAACGGTGCAGACTTTAGCAACACTGGAAAGAAAGACCGGATTAAAACAGGTTAAAAATACTTAAAACACGTTAGGATTTAAGTGAATATATCTGCCAGTGGGATAAGCACATGTTGATTTAACCCTTGTGTCATGTTAGGGCCTTTAACTCCAAACAAGTAAAGTTTAGATTCACACTTTATATGAAAAATGAACCATTTTGTGTCACTTTTTTTTATCTGGTATTTTTAGTCACAACAGAAGTGGATTATCATTTAAACAAAAAAAGTTTGAAAAATAAACGATCTTCTGTATTTTTTATAATCATCAAAAAAGGTGGAGTAAAAGGCTCTAACAGAACATAAGGACATGACTCTGGGATCAGGGAAACTGAGTGGATTTTTTCAAACTACGGTTTGTAACACAAAAAATTATTAAATTATCTCCAAAACTGAAGCAATGTAGGATAATTTAAAAATGTAAAAAAAAAGTGTAGTAAAACACCCCAACAGGACACAAAATACGACTTTTTGACTTAAAAGGCTAATTTTCAGTAATTAGTAATTACTAGTTTGTACGAAACAAGTAAATGTGTATAATCTCTGTTTTTGTCTTTACTTAGATCAATTTTTGTCCTGGTCTAGTCCTGGATTAGATCTGTTTTAGTCCTGGTCTTGTTCTGGTTTAGATCTGTTTTTGTCCCGGTTTAGATCTGTTTTTGTCCTGGTTTAGATCTGTGTTTGTCCTGGTCTAGTCCTGGTTTAGATCTGTTTTAGTCCTGGTCTTGTCCCGGATTTGATTTGTTTTAGTCCTGGTCTAGTCCTAGATTAGATCAGTTTTAGTCCTGGTCTTGTCCTGGATTAGATCTGTTTTAGTCCTGGTCTAGTCCTGGATTTGATCTGTTTTAGTCCTGGTCTTGTCCTGGATTTGATCTGTTTTAGTCCTGGTCTAGTCCTGGATTAGATCTGTTTTAGTTCTGGTCTAGTCCTGGTTTAGATCTGTTTTTGTCCTGGTCTAGTCCTGGATTAGATCTGTTTTAGTCCTGGATTAGATCTGTTTTTGTCCTGGTCTTGTCCTGGATTAGATCTGTTTTAGCCCTGGTCTTGTCCTGGATTCGATCTATTTTTGTCCTGGTCTTGTCCTGGATTAGATCTGTTTTAGTCCTGGTCTAGTCCTGGATTAGATCTGTTTTTGTCCTGGTTTAAGTCCTGTTTTTGTCCTAGATTATTTCTGTTTTTGTCCTGGTTTTAGTCCTGTTTTAGTCCTAGATTAGATCTGTTTTAGTTCTGGTTTTGTCCTGGTTTATTCTAGCTTTAGTCCTGCTGCAATATTAGATCTGTTTTTGTCCTGGTTTAGATCTGTTTTTGTCCTGGTCTAGTCCTGGATTCGATTTATTTTTGCCCTGGTCTTGTCCTGGATTAGATCTGTTTTAGTCCTGGTCTAGTCCTGGATTAGATCTGTTTTAGTCCTGGTCTAGTCCTGGATTAGATCTGTTTTAGTCCTGGATTAGATCTGTGTTTGTCCTGGTCTAGTCCTGGATTAGATCTGTTTTAGTCCTGGATTAGATCTGTGTTTGTCCTGGTCTAGTCCTGGATTAGATCTGTTTTAGTCCTGGTCTAGTCCTGGATTAGATCTGTTTTAGTCCTGGATTAGATCTGTGTTTGTCCTGGTCTAGTCCTGGATTAGATCTGTTTTAGTCCTGGATTAGATCTGTGTTTGTCCTGGTCTAGTCCTGGATTAGATCTGTTTTAGTCCTGGTCTAGTCCTGGATTAGATCTGTTTTAGTCCTGGTCTAGTCCTGGATTAAATCTGTTTTAGTTCTGGTCTAGTCCTGGTTTATTCCAGCTTTAGTCCTGCTGGAATATTAGATTTGTTTTTGTCCTGGTCTAGTGAAGTCATAGTCTGATTTAGACCTGGTCCTGGTCTAAATTAAAGATGTATTTTATGTCGATCAAAGCAAATAGTTTTAGTTTAGATTACCTACGTGTTCAATACATAAAATATTGATAAATGTTAAGAAAATATAACTTTATTCAAATATTGGCTTGAGATTTCCAGTATGTCTTGTGCAGTGTAGCCTGTTTATTAGCGGCACAAAAGTGTTCATGTTGTTTTTCTGCTTTTCTGCCACTGTTTACTCTTTATACAAACTCAATATTCAGCAGTAGTTTTGTGACCGTTTATACTTATTTCCCGTCTGTAGCTGCTTTTCACTGTTTTAGTCTTGTTTTGAGTCGTTACAGGAGCAATCGTAATGTGTCTCCAGTGGCTCTCATTTGATTTTGCCTCTCGCTGCTGACTTTTAGGAAGCCGTGACGTCGTCTGCATAACCTCTAAACACAAAAGGTCAATCCTCAGAGCTGTGTACATAAATAATTAAATACTTTTCGTTTAAATGTTGTGTAAAGAAGACACATTATGCAAAATTATCTTACGCAAGCTTTCACCTACCACCTAGCCCCGCCCACTTCCTGTACTAAACTGCATTAACTGAAGAAATCTAGTCTCAGGGTCAAACTTATTGGCGTCAGTCAGTCTATGGTTCTAATAGTTTAAAATAGACAAAATGTAAAATAATAACCTACATGAGTTGATTCTACTTTCAAAGGTCTATTTATTTATACATTTAGATTATTTTTCTTGTTTCCAACTGTTCTGGTCTTGTTTGAAGGCGCCAATGGCATAATAACATTTTATTTAACCTACTGGCAATCTATTTTTTCATATTTTAAGTCAAATTCTCATAAAACAGGTCAAAATGTCTTGAAACCAAGGAAATCTTACTTAAGCCAGTCATTTTCAACACGAGAGTGCCTTGAATAATCGTAGAATTTGATTTAAGGAATTAACATGTTGAACAATTTCCCATTTTGAGTGTCCAGGGCTAAGAAAAAAAAAAACATTTTAAATAATAATTTGTTTCAATTTAGTGGCAGAAACTAGGCCCATGCAGTATTTAAACAACAAATTTAGCCAGTTTTAGTCTTTTAGGCTTTTTAATGTTCTTTTTAACATGGTTATATTTTAAACTCAACATTTTAAGAACACTCAACGGTAAAGACATAGATCTAGTGTTACATCTCATTTTGTAAAATCATTTTTGAATTGTCTCTATTGTAGCAAAATGTTCTTCAATGCAGTTACATAAAACCATTTGGGGCATTTTTATACAATCAAATAGATTACAAAACCTTACATTTACAGACCTTCTAATAGGCTGTTTTTAACACTGTTTTTTTTCCACCTAAAATTCAGAATTTGGTGTTATTTAAGTTGCCTGTATGTTGTGTACAACTAAACAGCTTAAATCCTTTTTCTTTTTTTGCAGTGTAGTTGAATGCCATTTCAAGTAAAAATGCATAATGTGTCTCCTTTAAGAGTTTAAATATGTGTGAACTAAGGCTGGGCAATATATCGACATATATACAGTATCTTTTATCTAGATATTTTCTGAACAAGACATACATGTTGTCATATTGTTAATATCAAAATATTATAATTCAGGTTAAATTGAGTTGATAAAACTGATTAAATGACAGAAAGATTGAGAAGACGATTAGATTTATATTTGTTGTAAAAGTCACATTATAAACTTGTGTTATGCATTTACTTTTGTGTTTTATGTAGTTTAATGGCCAAACCAGCTTCTCAAAGCCTGATCCTGTCATATCTCAGAAGCTAAGCAGGTTGGGCCTGGACAGTGCTTGGATGGGAGACCGCTGGAACTGCAGATCTCACACTGGGACCAGAGTTGCCAAGTCTGCTTCTTTACAGCTCCTTTTTTTTTGGAAAGTCGCTTATGCAGGTTGCATTTTTTGGGGCTTGCTCCTGAGCGGCACTTTGACTTCATGTACAAGGAGATTTTTGTGTTTTTTTCATCTTAGATTTACAAAAATATACCCACCAACGACATAAATATAGACTTTTAGTATATTTTCATGTTTTAGAGTCTTTATTAATGAAAATACTATTTAAAACCTGCCAAAAACATTAACCGTTGTTTTGCTGTGACGTTTAATGTTTTCTTTTTTTATTGAGGGTCTGAAGTTTTTGGGTTTTTTTTCAAAGTCTAGGTCACTTGTTGCTCTCTGAAAACCTGGCAACCCTGAGTGTAGAGTGAATGAATAATGCATAAAGTGAAGCATCTTTGTGTCTTGAAAAGCGTTTTATAAATACAATTAGGGCTACAACTAACGATCATTTGCTAATAATTGATTGATTAGTTGTTTGGACAAAGCTGAAGTAAATAAAGCTAAAATAGTTCTTCAATTAAACAAAAAAGGCTTAAAATTATGTTTAATTACATCCTGAGTCCATAACTGATTGATTAAGTCGCATTTATTTTAATTTCAGCCTGGTTTTTTCAGTTCATGCTTGTTTGTGGACCAGCTAACGATTATTCGATTACTAAATTAGCCGACGATTAAAGTCAGTAATCGATTAGTTGAGAGTAATCAGTAAAACGAATCATCAGGAATTCAGATTTCTACTTTCCAGATACACATTTTTGTCCATATCGCCCAGCCTTAGTGCGAGTTAAATGTTTAGTTTTTTACCGCAACAACATTATAGTGCCTGTAGTTTGTTCTCACTTGTAAAACGTGTCTGAAAATGTTGATTGTGACTGAAAAAAGACAAAAATAACTTCAAATTTAAGGCTTTTCTCTATGTAAAGAGGACATAGACATTTACAATTACATTTACAGCTTGAGACTGTACAGGTTTTCTCTCACAAGCACCACAAATGTCTCTGTCTCGTTCGCACAACAAACATTCAAACAGAGGTCCAGCTCGCACGCACACACACACACACACACGCACAGAGGACAGGTACATACAGCGTCCCATGATGCTTTGCTTCAGCCCAGTATGTCCAGGTACACGGGCGAGGCCTTGGCCAGACTCTGGAGCAGCGCGTGGATCTCCCTGATGTTCAGTCTCATGTAGGGCTCTCTCTGCCAGCAGCCCAGCATCAAGTCATACACCTCCTTTGGACAAGTCCGGGGCCGCTGCAGCACACGGCCCTGGGTTATGCACTCGATCACCTGACGCCCAAAAAACACACAACCACGTTTAAAGATCAGGCCAGAGAACGCAGGAACAGACGAATATAAAACAAAGACATACTGATGTTTAATCTAGGGTGAACAGACATCTTCTTTTTCCCAAACTTGTCCTCATTTTGTGATCTAAAATGTCTGGGAGAAATTCTAAACCAGACCTGGGCAAACTGCGACCCGAGGGACAGATGCGGCCTCCACTGTTTAATCTGGCTCTCGACGTGTTTTTGAGAATAAGCATTAGTCTTTACACTGAAAAGCCTTATATTAGTCTAGGTTAAACTCCTAGAATCAGAATAAACGTGTAACTATTTGACGAAAAAATAAACTTGGTTAAAATCTTGTTTTTGTAATTTAGATCTTTGTTGCACTAAATAAACATAAAAGCAGTATCTTTTCTTCAAACAAGCTTGCATGGCCACAAAATGGACAGTTATTTAATCAATTTTGTGGCTTCTCTTGTAAATTTCCAAAGAAAACTTGCTCTTTTAGTTATGTTTTTTTTTTTTACAATGTGACAAACATGTACATCTTCATTAAGAATGTTTTGTTTAAACTTTCTCTTTCTATCAAATCCTTAAGTAGACTTTTCACCCCCAAAAGCTACACGGTGTCATCAAGGCATTGGGCTGGGCCCCTAAATCTGACTCTATGGAGGAGAGGCTTTTTGATTTATTGACTTATGTCTTTTAATTATAGTAAATTACATCACATAAGAAAAGATACATCTAAAAAACTCAAAATGCATGAAATGCACAAACTTAAAAATTCTCCTGGGGAAGCTTCCCCAGACCCCCTGAATTACATCAAAACCATGTAAATAGAAAAATATAACATGGTTGTAGACTACAGCTTACAGTGTCTGATTCTATGTAATTCAATAAAAATTCAGCTCTCAAATTCAGCCTCTTCCAGTTCGCCCCATGTTCTAACACCTATTGCATTTCTTCCTCCAATAGCATGTATTGTGAATGAAAAGTGAATGATTATCTGTTTGGGAGCTGCTTAAAAGGTAGTAGAGATATTTTTACTGCAAAGCTTAAGTAATGTTGTGATCCTGAGCTCAAAAATGCTGGACTCTGACCTCGTTGTTGGAGAGCTGGTACCAGGGCTGTTTGCCGTAGGTGAAGATCTCCCACAGCACCACGCCCAGGCTCCACACGTCGCTCTCTGTGGTGAACCGCCGATACATGATGCTCTCCGGGGGCATCCAGCGGATCGGCAGCATCGTGTGACCGCCCACCTGCAGCCACACAACACTCACGTCAGCTCAACTGCAAAGTGTACAATACCTCTGACGCAGCAGGAGACACAGTCAAGTCAGACACAGCTTCAGAAACAGTGAACAATAAAATACTCCATTCATTTGCTTTAAGAGTTTTATAAGCATTACATTATACTGTAACGGTTTACATTGTAGGGCTGGGACAATGAGAACTGTAGCACAAAGGTTCTGTTACGATTATATGTATGTATATATTGGACATATGATGATAAAAATCTAATTTGAGCTCATTTTTCTGTTTAATGCAGCTTGTTCCCACTTGTTTCTCTGATTGGTTTTTGCTAAATTTTATACAAATGTCACAGAATCCCTGTACATATTTTGTCCGATTGTGCTGTTTCAAAGGCTAACCAATAACGCTATAAAGGAAGCCTTGAATGTGTATTTAAAAACCAAAAACAGAAGCTCAAATGTAGCACAAAGTACTAAATAATGATGAGTTCATCATGACTTCATAATTCTATAAGACTAAATTATGTTTTGTTTGAATTTTTGGTGAAGGAAATTCATGATGTTTTCAAAAGTCACAGTGAATTACTATTTTTGGTTCATATATTTAGAACATGTGAATCTTTGTAATCATAGTAGATTTAAAAGTCATGGTTAACTAACATGATTTCATGTTAGTTAATTAGATGAATAATGGTGGAATTTATGAATTAATTCATGAAACCACTTGAATTCATGATAATTCATGGTGAATTCATGATAGTTCTTGATGACTCATGGTGAACTACTACATTATGAATTCCTCAGGAACATATCATGAACTCATGATGATAATCAATAAATTCATGTCTCCTTATTATAAAACGTTAACCACGCATTATGCAGTGTACGATTTTTACTTTTTGCAGTCTATACCTTAGACCAGGGATCTCCAACCTTTTAAGGAGAGATACTTTTGCAAAACAAATCTGGTGGTGAGCTACTATTATTTGCGATGACATAAAACTGAAGTTAAATGAGGCACAGTTAGATTTCTTTGCGAAACATTAGCCTTTATCAGTTTAGATTCTGACACAATTAGGCATCTAAACCGCATTTGTCATGGAAATAGCCATGTAGAAAAGTAAAGTTTATGTAAAAAAGTGTGATGTGAATGATTTAAAATCCTTTGGGGAGCTACTTGATAAGTGGTGACAGCTACAGGTTGGAGATCCCTGCCCTAGACTTTATTATTTCAGTCCTGCTGTATTTCTGCTGATTTGGTCCTGGTTTAGATCTGGTTTAATAATGAGATACTCCAGGTTCATAACTTGTTATTACTGGCAATAAAAATAGACTCCATTATTAGTTATTATCACTACTCTAGCAAATCTAGTCCTCTGGATATTTGGCAAAACGTCGTGTCAAAAGCTGTGACATATTTTATTGTGCAACTACAACTGACCCAAAAGCCGTGGTCCTCGATTAAATCAGCGTAATCCATTACATCAGACAGAAACAATTTTGTATATTTTAGTCCAACTTTTAAAAAAAGTTATGGCGTAAAACAAACAGAACAAACCAGAACAAAAATTAGCAAGTATTAAATTTTACGAAACAGAAGAACATACAGTAAACAGTCGGCCTTTCTCTCTCTCTCTCTCCTTCCTCATGGACAATACACTTAAATCACCTTCTGTCACTGGCCTATAATTCATGAGAGTTCTTATCAGGCAGCTCTCTTAACAAACTCATGTTCTATTAGATTATTGTCTGTTGACTGGTCTCCCCTCAGGCCTAAAGCAAATCTCTGAAGTGTTTATCTGGATCTGGTTCATGTGTTTGTTCTCAGCCAGCAGAGGGCAATGTGCAGCTCAAACTGAGATCTAAGAACTAGAATGAAACGAAATGAACCTGGGCATTTTAACAACTGTCTACAAAGCTATAAGTGAGTCAGTCATCTCCTACAACATCGTCGCTGTAGTTAATGCTCACGTTTTAAAACAAATAAGAATAAAACTCTCCATTATCATCATAAAATTAAAGAAAAAAAATGGAAAAATGCAGTCAAAACCAAAATCATCACGGTTCACCATTCACATCCTTTTAACCATGTTTTTAAATTCCTCTGCCTGCATATCTACCTATCTGAGACGTTTGTTTTTATAACATTTTTTTGCTCCAGCTGAATGCTGTATCGAAGCTTAAGTTTATCATATTTGTTATTATCGCTTTATAGAGTGATAAAGCTCTGATGATGTGTACTGCTGGTCAAGATGGGTCTGGAATGTAGCTGCAGATATGTTTGTTGGGAGGGAGAGGAGCTGACCAGTGAAGCTTAAATCAGCTCCTGCTCATGTCAAAGAAGCTGACAGTCTCTACATTTAAGATTAGACTTAAAACGTTCCTCTTCGGATTAGTTTATGGCCAGGTCAGGCTGCCCTAGGAGCAAATACTATACTGGGGAAAGTCTTGCGCTCCATCTTCTCACTTCTTCTGCCTTCCCTGTAAAGAATATTGTATTACAGTTCATCTCTAGTTTGTTCTTTGCTCTTCACTTGTTGTCCCCTGTCCCACTGTTCCTCTTGGGGAGTGTAACTGTTTCAGATGCTGCTGTTCCAGTGACGTGGGCCAGACCACTGATGCCGGACCCCTCCTTCCTCTGAGACACCCGCTAAACCTCCCTCTCCAGGATTAGCCTGTCCTGGTCCTACCAGATGAGTCATTTCCCTCTGCTAATGGATTCTGGCTCTACAAACTTAAATTCTGGATCTGCAATTAGATCCGTGTTAGTCTACAGCCTGTCCATCCATGGGAGTGGTTCTCTTCTTCACAGTGGTTCTCCTCAAGGTTTCTCTTTTTCCCCTTAGGTTTTGAGTTTTTCCTTGCCGAGAAGGTGGGTTTAAGATCAGGGGATGCTCTGGACAATTATTCATTTGCTTGTTTACTCATAACCTGCTTTGCTTGAACAATCACTGTTTCCGAATGTTTATTGCTTTATTTCTATTATAGTATTGACGTTTGATAAGTTAACAATCTTGAGAAGCCCTCAGCGACGACTGTTGTGATTTTGGGCTAAAAAAAAAGCCCACCCAAGCAGCAAAGTAAAGACAGAAACACTTGCATCCGTACTCACTCTGTAATAATCTGTGCTGTAAACGTCCCTGGACATGCCGAAGTCTCCGATCTTGACCAGAAGGTTCTCCCCCACGAGGCAGTTCCTGGTGGCCAAGTCTCTGTGGACAAAATGCTGCGAGGCCAAGTAGACCATGCCAGCCGCAATCTGTTGGGCAATGTGGAGCATCTGGGACTGAGTGAGCTCCACCAGGATACTGTGCTGACCGTCTGCCATGAGGATCGCGTCCGGACCGTGAGACCTGAGCACCAGAGAGAACGGTCAGGAGCAAAAACAATCAATATTATACAAAATCAGCTTATACATGTGCTTTTAAATGAGACTATGCTTTTTATTAGCACTTAGTATTAAAACTAATGCTGCAACTAAAGATTATGTTAGTAATTGATTAGTTGGGCGAATATTCTTTCAATTAATCAATTAGTTGTTTAGAACAGTCCCTTGAATACAAACTTTTCTATGTTTTGTTTGTAAAGCCTGTTTTTCTAGTTTAGATTTCTTTGTGGCACTAAATAAATCATAAAAATGTGACTTTACTCTGGGCTTGCATGGCCACAGAATGAAGTAATATTTGTTCTTTAGCTGCATTTTGTAATCAATAAACCAACAATACAATAACTAACCTTTTATTTAGCCGTACTTTATGGTTAAGCTATTGAAGTAAAAGTGAATATTTGTGACTAAAATATTATTATAATAAAAATAAATAATACTATAGCATATGAAAAAGATTATTTTGGCCGTACTCGATAGTTATCATTATTAAGAATTATTCTAAATTAATTTGGGATCAATATTTCACAAAGTCTCTATGCTATTGAATAAAAAAGGTACATTTTTGCACAAAAATCTTCAATAAAAGTGAAAACACTTACTTAAAAAAATGAGAGGGGGAACCCAATGCTTCTTGTCATAATTACCTCTTTTTGGGAGTGAAAATGTCGATATGACAAATATCACCGAGGTAGAAACGCTAAACTGGAGTTTTGAAATCTTTTCACTCTGGGACCTGGTTTCAGAAATATTAGTTTTCAGTTCCTGAAATTCCTGCTTCGTGTGGACGATGTGTGGTTTTGGTTTAGGAAAAACATTTGTTCTGAAATGCCTGAGCTTTGTGGTGACAAGGTCTGAGATTTGCAAAACAGTGATTTGGTCCCAAATCTGCAGTACGCACTCAACTTTAATTTACTTGGCTTCATAATTAAAAAATGGCTGCATAACACTTCTGAATCTAATATGTTTGACCAGGAGTTCAGATTTCTTCACTTGAGTCCACAGATGTGGGTGGTGGGTGAAAACAGGACTTTTCTGAGCCCCTCCGGCTTCAGCACAAAACAAGATTACTCAAACACAAGTGAATCAATTAAAATACAATTTTGAGTAAACTAATTATGAGGAAACATTCCTGTAACAAGGTTAAGCTAATTTTGCCCTTTAACCTCGTTAAAACAGTTTCCTCAACATTAGTGTTGAGATTGTTAATTGATTTGTTTCAAAACTCTTATTCTGTTTGAGGTTCACGCTGGAAGATTTGACCAAAAACAGAGAAATACAAATATGAACTGACAAATAATACAAAAACATCAGATGTATTTTGAAACTTCTTTTGCTTATGGGGGAAAAGGAAAAATGATGCAATGTACTGTATTTGTAATATTCATGTAAAATGTGTTGTGAAGAGGAAATGAAAATGAAAGTATAGTTTTGAACTTTTAGACAAGACGGACAGGATATTATAAGTTTTAATGAGTTCAACCTGCTCCTTTTGATCACTGTGGAGTCAAAGCATTTTGTCTGTTCACCTGCTTGTTTGTCTTTTTTTATTATGTAAAGAATTACATATTGTAGCGTCTCACCCAAGGTAATGAACGAGAGTTTGGTGCTCGAAAGTTGTTGTTTTATTGTCAGAACTAAATCGGTTACTGTCGGCCGTAACCACGCCAAAAACAGCCTTACAAAACAGCAGAAAAAGTCCGAACATCCTCACAGAGCCCGCGCTCTCCCAGGTCTCCCTTGAAACAGACCTCTAGACAGTTTCCAGCCCCCCCGCTTAACATTTTATCCAATCACATGCTGTCTTTACAATGAACATAGTGCAACAACGCTTCTAACTGTAGGCTTAACATGACAACTGAACAATAATGAATAAATGCAGTCGCTACACTGCCCTCCCCTTACTAAGTCCCTCGCCCCGAGGGATCACATATAAAGTCCTTGAGATGACCTGGAGCCCTTTTTTGCCTCTGTGGTCTCTTTGGTGTGACGAGCGACCCGGGGCAATCATGCTGCTCTCTAGGAGGTAGGTGAATGGGCGGAGCAGACTGAGGGACAGAGTGGGGGAAACAGTCAAAGTCTGGGGGGTCGCTGTTTTGTTTGTCGGGGGTGTAGAAGCCTTTGGTCGCTGCAGGGGGCGCACATCACCCTGGTAAGGAGCCAACCTATCCCTGTGCAGGGCAACCCTTCTACCCCTAGGTGGCAGTTGTACCCTATAGACCACTTCCCCAAGCTTCTCAAGTACCTCACAAGGACCCACCCAGTGACAGTCCAGTTTTGGGCACCTCCCATTCTTTCTTTTGGGACTAAACACCCACACCAACTCCCCAACATTGAAATCCTTCCCTTTGGCTCTTAAGTCATAGTTCCTTTTCTGTCGTATCCCTGCCTTCTGCAGTTGGTCACGTGCAAAAGTGTGAGCTGTCTCAATCCGATCCTGGAGCCGCCTAGCATATTCTGGGCCAGGTAGAGCTGCAGGGGTGTCTGGGGGTCTGCCAAAGAACATTTCTGCTGGGGTCCGCAGCTCTCGGCCCAGCATGAGAAGAGCAGGTGTACAAGAGGTGGACTCCTGGACTGAAGATCTGTATGCCAGCAGCACAAGAGGGAGATGCATGTCCCAATCTCGCTGGTGTTCTGCGGTTACAATGGCAAGCTGCTTTGCCAGTGTTCTATTAAAACGTTCGACTAGCCCGTCGCTTTGTGGATGTAGCGGGGTAGTCCGCGTCTTTTGCATCCCCATGCGCTCGCACATTGCAGAGAAAACAGCAGATTCAAAGTTTCTTCCCTGGTCACTATGGAGGACCTCAGCTGCACCAAATCTGGAAAACATGCCCTCCACTAGAGTGTCAGCCACAGTCTCTGCCTCTTGATCTGGAATGGCAAAGGCCTCTGGCCATTTGGTAAAGTAATCCATTGCAGCAAGTACATAGCGATTACCCTTATCCGTTCGAGGAAATGGGCCCATTATGTCTACTGCCACCCTTTCCATTGGAGCCCCCACCGCTAACTGCTGGAGCTCTGCACGGGACTGACCAGGGGGACCCTTGTAAGAAGCGCAAAGGTCACAGCGGCGACAAAAATCCTCTACGTCCCTCCTAAGCTGGCCCCAGTAAAACCCTTTTCTGAGCCTACGAAGAGTTTTTGAGACACCAAAGTGTCCTGCTCCGGTAGTTCCATGACAAGCCTTAAGAACTGAGTCTCTGAGAGTTTTAGGGACAACAATTTGCCAATTCTCTTCTCCAGTGGCTGGTTCTTTCCACGCTCTCTGGAGCACTCCTTCTTTCACTCGCAGAGCCCCAAACTTTTCAAACAGTCCTTTTGTGGCCAGTGAAAAACCGGTAACCTCATTCCACTGTGGTTTCTGACCCGACTCCACCCACTGTAGCACAGGTCGCAAGTCTGGGTCCAGTTCCTGGTGAGCTCTCCACTCAGACGCATCATAAACTTGTGCCACTTTACAGCTTGGCCCATCAGCACAGAGTTCACGTTCTCTTGCCTCTCGTTTTCCACAGTAGCGGCAGTTATCGGGATCACACGGACGCCTGGACATTGCGTCAGCATTAGCATGGCGGCCTCCTGCCCTGTATTCTACCTTAAAGTCAAATGGCGCCAGTTCCTCTAACCAGCGAGCAATCTGACCTTCTGGTTCTTTAAACGACATCAACCATTGGAGAGCCGAATGATCCGTTCTAATAGTGAAATGCAGGCCACAGAGGTAGTACCGGAAATGCCCTATTGCCCTCACAATAGCTAAAAGCTCTCGGCGTGTCACACAATAGCGTCGCTCGGCTTTGTTGAAGGTTTTGCTGAAGTACGCAACTACCTTTTCCCCCTCTGCTCCCACCTGGCTCAACACAGCCCCATACCCACATCACTAGCATCTGTGTCTATGACAAATGGCAGATTGGTGTCCGGAGGGGTTAGAATGGGGGACTCTGTCAAGGCCTTTTTTAGTGCGGAAAAGGCCTGGTCACAATCGGGTGTCCACACAAAGTCACAGTCTTTTCGTTGTAAGCTAAACAGAGGTGCAGCAATGCATGAGAAGCCGCGCACAAACCGCCTGTAGTAGGAAGCAAGTCCAATGAAGCTCTTCAGCTCTCTAAGGTTAGTGGGGGTTGGCCAATCCCTTACTGCCTGCACCTTTTCCTCTAATGTGCTGATGCCCTCTCCCCCAACCTTATGTCCAAGAACTCTAGTTCCTTCCTCATGAAACAGCATTTGTTTGGGTGGAGCTTCAAACCTGCTTCAGAAATCCTGTGTAGAACCTGCCGGAGGGACTTCAACGCTGCCTCAAATGAGCTCCCATGAACTAGGATGTCGTCCAAGTAGACTAAACATTCTTGTCTGGGGATGTCAGTCAGCACTTTTTCCATCAGCCTTTCAAATGTGGCCGGGGCATTGCACAGGCCAAAGGGCAGGACCCGAAACTGCCACAATCCCCTGCCGGTGCAAAACGCTGTCTTTGGTCTAGCATCGAGGCTGAGGGGCACTTGCCAGTAACCACTCCGCAGGTCCAATGAAGAGAACCAGGAAGAGCCAGATACCAAATCCAGAGACTCGTCAATGCGTGGAAGTGGATACGAGTCTTTCCTTGTCACACTGTTCAGCGGCCTATAATCCACACAAAATCTCATTTCAGGGTTATTTTTTTTGTTAACCATCACGACCCCAGAGGCCCAGGGGCTGTCAGAGGGCTCGATAATGCCTGCCCTAAGCATCCCATCTATTGCTTTATCAGCAGCTGCTTGATGTGCCAAGGGAAGTCGGCGGGGGCGTGTTTTGATGGGGTGCGCATCCCCAGTGTCAATTTGGTGGTGTACCAGGTGCGTCAGACCCACTTCTTCTTCGGAGAGGGCAAAAATGTGTTTATATTCCACTAACACTTGCCATAATGCCTCCCGCTGATGGGCTTCTAAAGTAGGGCTGTTGCGCTCCCATATCTCCCTCACAGCTGCCACTCTGTCCTTGTCCTCCGGTGCAGGTGGCTGGTCTGGTGCAGATGGCTGGTTTGGTGCAGGTCGCTGGTCTGGTGCAGGTCGCTGGTCTGGTGCAGGAGGTGGGTGTGGGGTGGTGGGCAATGTGGGAGGCAGCTGAAGTAGCGGGTCACTCTCTTGTTGTGTTTCTGTCGCTCCGAAGGCTGCTTGGCATGGGCCTGGGACCTGTACGGGGTGCACCATTTCAACTGAGGAGCCCCCTGGAAAAGTCACTGCATTGTTGCCAAGGTCTAATACACAACGAGCGGCCCGCAAAAAGTCCAGACCCAGGATGCAGGGGTCTTGTACTGCAGCTACCCACACCTTAAAGTCCACAGACATTTCTCCCACCTGGATGGTTACCAACCCCCTACCAAGCATGGGGGCTAGCTCACCAGTCACTGTTCGTAGCTTTACAACAGTAGGTTCCAACAAAGTCCCAGGCGGCACCACATCCGGTCTCATCAGTGTTGCAGTGGAGCCTGTGTCAACGAGGGCTATGCATGGTGTGCCTTTTAAAGTAATGGGAACATGACAAAAATTCCCCACATGGGTCCAGCCCACCACCCTTGAAGATTCGGCTGTGGTGTCATCTGCTTCTGGGGGGAGTGGAGCCCCGCTCCCCCGACTGCTCCGTTGGGCTCCGTCCACTTGTGACGTTCCGACTTGGGACACAGGGGCAGGGGCCTGTGTGGTCCCATCTACACAGACCCCGGAGCGTTTCCCTGACTACCAGCATTCTTTGGGCACCGGACGCTTATGTGACCAGTCTGACCACACGCCCAGCACACAGGAGGGCCACGGCGAGGACGGGAGCCACTGCGCGGTGATTGCAGGGACACAGCGCGAATCAGTTCAGTCAGTTCAGCAACCCAGGCAGGTTTATCTTGGTTCGGGCATTCCTGCACAGCATTTCTCACGACTGGGCTGTTCTCCGCGGCTGCTCCCACTGTCTCTCTCTCCAAAGCGAGCTCCAGGGCCTCTTGTAAGGTACGCGGGTGTGCCAGCTGTGTTTGAGCACGCAGCTCTCTGGGTGTCAAGGCCCGGATGAACTGATCTCTGGCAAGTTCACTCTGTATACCAGCAGGCATGTGGGCATAGGCTCTTCTTGTCAGGGTCTCAATGTCATTGGCCAGCACCCTAAGTGGCTCACCTGCCAGTCTTTCTCTGCTTGCAAGTTCTGAGCGTAGAACATCTGGCTGGTTACATTGTCCAAAACGCCTCTGCAGAGCTCCCACCAAAGCCCCATAGTCATCTCTCTCAGCTGGGCTTAACAGCAGCAAACATGAAAGGGCATCATCAGTAAGGCAAAGGGCCAGCTGGAGTGCTTTAACTTTTACAGACCAGCCTGCAGCTCTAGCCAATAGTTCGAATTGGGCATGGAAGGCATCCCAGTCAGCTTTTCCTGAGTACTTCGGTGTTTTCACTTGCAGCTGTTCACCATGGGCGCCGCCATATTTGTTTACATCTGGCCCCGCGTCACTCATGGCGGACATTCGCGGGTCTGAGGAGCGCCCGGTGCTAAAGCCTGCGTCTGCAGCTAACTTCCTGGCTGTCTGTCTTATGCGAGTCGCGTGCTCAGATGTGCGTCTATAGTCCAGCTCATGCCCCCGGATAGCATTGTAATCACTGTCCATCACCTCGTCTTTGACCTTCGGGCGAGTGTCGGATTTGCCTCGGTGTGCTGACATGACTGCAGGTTGACGAGCGGCTCCCAGGATAGCAGGGCGAAGACTAGCTGAACTCCGAACTTTTACTTCTGACACCAGTGTAGCGTCTCACCCAAGGTAATGAACGAGAGTTTGGTGCTCGAAAGTTGTTGTTTTATTGTCAGAACTAAATCGGTTACTGTCGGCCGTAACCACGCCAAAAACAGCCTTACAAAACAGCAGAAAAAGTCCGAACATCCTCACAGAGCCCGCGCTCTCCCAGGTCTCCCTTGAAACAGACCTCTAGACAGTTTCCAGCCCCCCCGCTTAACATTTTATCCAATCACATGCTGTCTTTACAATGAACATAGTGCAACAACGCTTCTAACTGTAGGCTTAACATGACAACTGAACAATAATGAATAAATGCAGTCGCTACAATATGAATTATTGGTTGGTTTTATGTTCTCCAAGGCAGGTTTTCCTATTACAGTAATAACACTGTACTTTGCCATTAAAAATCTAAGAAAATGATTTCTGAGGCGACTAAACTATATCAATTGACTGAATATTCATTGGCCTGTAGATGTGATGAACAGAACCTATCGTCATACTGTTTACGCTAATACATCTGATGCTTCAATGGAGCTGACATAAATAAACAAATAAATACATTTTGGTTTATCAAAATTTGCAATTTCCTACATGCATCCATTCAAATTGTGATTTCAACTTAATCATTAGTTTACTCAAAATTGTAATTTGACTGCATTTCTGGCAAGAGCTCACCTTCGCCTGCTGCAACAAAGTCTATGAAGAAACTTTACAGACATTAATGAAACATAAAAAATGTACGATGAGCTTGTTTTCACGCCTTTTTATTAGTGTCAATATGTTATGAACAGCCAAAACAAAAAATAACCCTGAAGTTTGGTTGAAGTTTAACAGATAAATCTTGACCTACCCCAAGCCCCAGTCCTAAATTTACCGTAATTTCTGGATTATAAGACGCTACTTTTTCATGAGCTTTGAACTATGCGTCTTATAAGCAATGCAGCAAATTACAGATTCTCAATAGACTTACTATTATTAAGTGCGGCCTATTATGTACTTTATCATTTTTCTTACTTAAATCTAGTGGGTGCGGCTTATATTCAGGTGCACTCAATAGGGCAGAAATTACAGTACTCATATTATAACATGATGCCTAAACTTACTTGTTACCTTTTCGCAATATATTGACGTAAACAGTTTTAAAAGGCGTGGAACGTGCTTTTCGACATTTTGTTGTAAATCTCTGTTTTCTTTGAAGACAGTGTTGGAAGTGGAGCGGGCTACGATTGTTCAGGACCACATGTGCCATTGAATTTGTGATTTATGGTCATGGCCCCTCAGTCGTTGGGCCTGGGTGTAGCTACATGTTTTAGACAATGAAACCAATGACAATGTAAAAGTTTGAAAGATGTAGTTTTTCCTTTTACCCAGGATGTCTTTGCTCTTTTATTCTGACCTGAGGAACTTGTTGAGGTCTCCGTGCTTCATGTACTCAAACACCATGATGAGCGGGTCACTCTCCACGCAGACGCCGTAGAACGTGACGATGTGCTCATGCTGCAGGTTGGTCAGCAGCTCGGCCTCTCTGTAGAAGTCCGCCCGCCCGCTCTCACTGGCCTCCTTCAGCGTCTGACCACACAGAGACAGCAGCAGACCAGCAGCGCTCAATCACAAGCTCTCACGTTGCTAATGGTATTGACGATTGGATCATATGGCTTCCTGAGCGGTACCTTCACGGCCACATGAATCTTGTCCTGGTCCGGTGTCAGGTTGTAGCACTCGGCCAGAAAGACCTTCCCAAACGCGCCCTCTCCCAGCTCCCGTTTTAACACGATGTTGTGCCTCTTGATGTGCTGGACGACTGGACCACAAGAAGACGAAAAGAAGACAAAAAGAAGACAAAAGAAGACGTTGTTTTATACATATAGGTTTTGTCAGAGGGTGATACGTCATTCATCCATTAAACATCCAACTTTACTTCAGTTTTGATAGAGCTAACAGTGAAATTTGTTGTCCCTAGTCTGCCCAAAAGCTGATATTTTTACATCTGTTTATAAAAAAAATCATATCATATTCATTAGCTTAAGTTACATTGTAATTAAATATATAATACTAGGACTTTCAGGAACAAATGTGTTGCTCATGTGAGATAAGTGAGTGACAATAAGTCTTCAAATGCAGTAACTGTTGGTCAGTGAGCTCTAATCATTAAAATAATTTAATAAATCAAGTAATTTTAGTTAGTTTCCCAGAAGGTGACTCAAATGCTGAAGTCGAGCAGAAGCTTTTCTCTTGAGTTTCTGTGTTGTGCTTGAGTATTCGTGAGCATTTTTAAGCTCAGATAGAAAATGTTTGAGTTCTCGAGGGCCACATCAACACAGCATTAGTGACAAAACGTCCTGTGTTTTAGATATTAATAATAATGCATTCGATTTCTAGAGCAGATAGACAGAAGCGAGGCTGCCATTCTGCGCCACCTGTCCCTTCATAACGGGCAGTGTGGGTGAAGTGTCTTGCCTAAGCACTTAAGTCACAATTTGATTCAGTTTTTACATTTTGCAGCCACAATTTTTGATTTACTTTGATTTTGTTAGTTCATTTTATTAACATTTTTATAACCTTACAGCGCATAATTAACCATAATACATTACATTTAAAACAAAGCCACTGTTATTAGTGCTCAAAACTTCTGATTTTTATAAACATTTGAACAGTAAACCAGTAATATTGAGTGTCTATCTTTAGAGGACCGCCCACCCATCACTTGTTAACGTAACACAATAATGCACATTCAGTCAGGTGTTGCACAAGTTCACACTTTGCTTCTTCACATCGTGGCTGTTATTGTATTGTAATAATAATAATAATTGTATTATACAACTATAGTGTGTGGAGATCACTGGCTGCGCGGGTATTTTAGCGCATGAGCAAAACTGATTGAACCTTTCAATTCAATCATCCCTACTAAGGACACAACAAGTTTCTCCTCTACTCTGTGACACCTGAGGTTCCTCCAGCATTCTACCATCCAAGTACTGCCCAGGCCCAACCTGCTTAGCTTCTGAAATCTGGCGGGATGTAACTGACTGTGTGCATGTAAGATGTTTTGTTTTTTTATCAATTGTCAGTCATTAGCATTAGCATTAGTGCACAAACACATCTTTTTATGAACACACTTTGGTCCTTTGGTGAAGTTTTTTCCTCATTTGTAAAGTATTTATATGTACATATGTATATGTATATATATGTTTATATTATATATGTATTTTTATTTTTTAGAGGAAACCACCAACAACTCACTGTTCACTGCCTAATTTTTTGTTGTTGTGATTTTTCATTTTAGACTGAACTAAACTAAACTGAACTAAAATAGAACTGAACTAAACAAGAAATAAACATGCCAACAAGAAGTTAGCAAAAATAAAGTAGAATGTTTGTTGATGGAAAAGTAAGTTTCAACAGTGAAGTTAGTTGTTGGTGGTTTTCTCTGGCAACATGTTAGAAACTTTACAAATCAGGGAAAACTTCACCAAAGAATCAAAGCATGTTTATAAAAGAATATGTTTGTGTCTAAATGCTAACGTTAAAGCTTTACAAAATGAAAATTAACACTTTACGGACAGACACAGCCAATCATAATCTTCAACTTCTTCTTCCCAAACTGAAAAATGTCTCTTGTAAAACTGTAATAAACACTAGAATATTCCCTGGAACATGTCACGAGTATGAAACAGTTTTAACTTCGGCTAAAGTCTCTGCACTTTGAGCTCATTTACCCAATAACAATCCAGACAGTTGTATTTTTCACTCTAAAGGTCTGACCGTTTGTCTTCTATAACAGCAGACAACGCCGATACGCTAACAACGTATACGCGGAGCCAGTCAGTGCATGGATTTATCCGAAAAAGAGCGGATTACCCGACACGCGGCACTAACTCACATGTGTCCGATTTCAGGATGCTGCCGGAGTTACGGAAGTACTGCGGGTTCTCGATGACAGGAATCTTTGTCATGCCGATGATCACCGCGTCTGGGCCCATCTCCGAGGACGACGGGGTGTTGTTGCCATTGGAGACGTGATGAAGAGGGCTGGCAGAGTCGTCGTCGTTACTGATGACAGAGGAAGAGCCTGGAGACACGGAGGAGAGTGAAGGGAACGGAAAACTGCAGTGGTTCATGTTCTGTCCTCGGTGAGTTTACATGATCACAGCGGGCTAAACGGTTCATGTCACATCGTTAAGGAATAAACTGAATATTGTTAAAGGTGCATGTGACAGGTTAGACTCGAGGGCCAAATTCAAACCCAAAACAGAGGTGGAGGGCCGGACTGCAATAACAGTGTAACTAATTCTGATGACTGCAAACACATTTCTTCAACATATTAAACAAGACCAGTCCAAATGAAGAAGTGTCCATAAAACTTCAAGTTTAATCTGTAAAAAAGCTTATTTTTGTGGCATCAACTTTATTCTCAGAAGAAATATGACCTTTTTTTGTATTCAATTTTCATCTTCAGGTTTATATTCCTAAATTGTTAGCTTGTACATAATCAAATATTGTATATATTTCTATAATACTTTATTTACTGATGCCACTTTACAAGTCTATTTTAAAATTATCTTGTTTGATTATGTGCGTTGCAACATAAGTTTATTATGGTAATTTTACAAGAAAAAAAACTAACATTTTCAGGACTTGGACTTGGACAAGTCAAATGTTTGTATAAAAACACACAATAAATTTTTTACATTTATAACAAAGTTCTATCGTCCAAATTACAATTTTAATCTCATGAAACTTCAATCTTAAAGGTGGGGTAGCTAATTTTTTTAGTTGTAAATTGGTAAACTTTGTGCTTTCCACTAAAAAGGATATAGTAAGTACAGCACTTTGTGAAAAAATGAGACCTCTGAATACTGTCTGGATTGAATAATAGAATTCAGTCTAATAGGACTGAATGCTGCGCTCTGATTGGCTGAGCTTGGGTGGTCCTCTCCAATTTTACTTTGGTGTTTGTAAAAAGAAGTTTATAAGCCAAAAATGAAACCAAACTGAATACATGTCGATATTAACCATGAGTCGAAGGATTTATAAGAGGAAGTTTTAAAATCTGCAGTGTAAAAATCAGCTACCCCACCTTTAATATTAAAAATCGCTTTTATGGTTTTGTTCTCATAACATTGTGAATTTAATCTTGAAATGTTAGAAGTTTATTTCTGTTTCTCAAAAACATGCCAGGGGCCTGATTGAAACACACCGTGGGCCGCATTAGGCCCCCGGCCACAATTCCTTCGAAGTTTATTAGTATATTTGTGTAATTTTATTCTTTCCATCAAAATAATGACTGTGGCATACCTTTTATCCCAAACTTGGAGTTTCTTCCGTATTTTAGAATAATCACCATCAGCACACAGCCGGTCAAAGCCACTCCGGCGATTCCAACAACAACGTAAACCTGGGACAAGAAGCATTTGTTCATTTAACTGTTGTTACTGTTTTAAAACCTAAAATCTACAACATCAGAATCCTGTTTCTTATTTTAAACATACACTGATCATTTTAAAGCAAAAAGATTAAAGAATTACATACAGCGACACTATCGTCCAGAGGTGAGGGATCTGTAAACAGTAAACATTTAAACAATTATATTTTATGTTTTTACGTGAGGCTAAGTTAAGTTTAGTTTTGGGAAATCTTACCTGTGGCGTCTATTCAATGCAAAGATGGAACAAAAATAGAGAAATATGAATATTTGTAGAGAGATAAATGAGAAATTTTATTTTTTCTGCTTTGCACTCACCATAGTAATCTTCATCATCTGAAAAAGAACAAACCACGATCATTATTAAGCATTAAAGAGGCGTAAAGTAAACACAGAAACAGAAACACCTGACGAGGCCAGCAAGCACTATTTTACATTTGATTAGTTAATTATTTAGATTAATCAATTAATTCACATGAAGACAGAACTTTAGCCGAATCTGAGATGAGGTAAACTTGTTTGAGAACAATGTATTGGTGCGGATTTACAAACAAACAAGTTTTTACTTCAAGGATGCAAAATTTACCAGTGCATAGTTTTTGTGTCAAAGACCAACAATTTTAATATCGATCTATCCATCCATCCATCCATTTTCTTCCGCTTTATCCGGGGTCGGGTCGCGGGGGCAGCAGTCTGAGCAAGGACATCCAGACTTCCCTGTCCACACTCACCTCCTCCAGCTCTTCCGGAGGATCCCGAGGCGTTCCCAAGACAGTCGAGAGACATAGTCCCTCCAGCGTGTCCTGGGTCTTCCCCTTGGCCTCCTCCCAGTGGGACATGCCCGAAAAACCTCCCCAGGGAGGCGTCCAGGGGGCATCCGGTACAGATGCCCGAGCCACCTCAGCTGGCCCCTCTCGATGTGGAGGAGCACACAACGGTACCACAACGGTTTGATACAGCGACTGCATCACTGCAGACGCTGCACCGATCCGCCTGTCAATCTCACGTATGCTAGCAAAAGTCTATGTTTTAACAAAAATAAGACTTCTGTGCACAGAGTCAACTGTCAGTAAAAGTAAGATTTAAGTTTAAAACATAGTACATTTCTGTTTGTGGAGACAGGAGCATGTTTTTAAGTGAACATCGGCCGTGTGACTGGTGTAAAATCCCACCTGGAGTGTCGAGTTTGGGAGGTTTGATGAACTGGGCCGTGATGTTCTTCACATCTCGTCCAAACTTATTCTTTGCCACGAGTCTGTAACTCCGTTGTGGATGTGAGTGGGGTTGACCAGCTGCAGACAGCCGTGGTCCTCGCTCTCTGTGGACTCGTGGATCATGGTGCGGATGTAGTCTTGCTCTTTCAGGGGGATGTTCTCGTGGTACCACTGCAGGTCGGGTTTGGGGTTCCCGATGACGCTGAACGGGATGCACCAGTGATGGTCCCGTTCAGGAGGAAGCAGCTGCTGGATTGTAGGAGCGACTGACATGGAGGCGACAGGAGAGTAACGACACAGTGGAAAAACAAGAGGATAAGTGAGTGGAACGTTCATGGTCTCTGCTCAAACACAGACGGATTGTGGAAATGACTCAGTTCAAAAGGTCAACACTAACTTCTTACTTGTTCCTGTATCAAAACCCTGCCACGTTTGCTGCTTTTGCTTGATTTCTTACTAAGTTAAATTCTCAATGTCATAAACTCTACAATAAATAGTGTGAATGAGAAATGAAGAGCAAGGTGGAGATTCAGCAAATTTTCAAATCCAGGAATCATAGAGTCTGGCATTTGTGCTGAAGCTTAGACAACATTTTAAAAAATCTAATAAAACTGCCAAATTATAGTATTGCACAAATAAAAAGTAGAACAACTGAAATTATTACTAATTCTTGCATCATATTTCTGTTGATTTCAGAGAGATAACTGTAGACTGAAGTCTTGTCTTTTAAGAAGATCAGGTTTCAGCTGTCGGTGAGTTTTATGACCAAGAATGTGAAGATGTTAAAGGTCCAGATCACTACATTATATTGAGTCTTTGTAGCATTAATTTACGGGTTGTCTGTATTGGATATTTCCGTCCATTAGAAGATTGTATCTGAAATCTGACCCAGTCAGAAATAGTCTCTTCTTTCTTTGACATAAAGTATGTTCAGCAGGTTTATGTGGTATCTCCATGGATCTATTATAATATCTAGATACAATATTGTTAACTTGTAGCTGTTGCAAATCGTTAAGGTTAAGGTTAAGGTTAAGGTTAAGGTTAAGGTTAAGGTACACTTTATTGTCCCCGTAGGGAAATTTGTCCTAGTAACACTGACTTTTTTTTTTAGTAAAAGCCGCTAATTTACACTTTTTCTATGTCAAGTGGAGTCATAAAACATATTTTTTCAGTTCAAACATGCTTGAGAACCTATAAAAATCAATTATCGATTATTCATTTACAAAATTACTTGACTATTAATTTAAAAATCGATTAGTTGCGATAAATTGACTAGCTTGTTGCAGCCTTATTTCAAACTCAATTTTCTGTCATGCTAGTTATGTGAACAACCTTTGGACGCCACTTTGAGAATCACTGCTGTAGAGCACCTAGCAAAAGGCTAAAGCTAACGGCTAACGGCTAATTTAGCGCCAAACACCAGAGAGCAAAAGCCACTGACACACAGCACTCGTCATATTTGATCACCGGGGCTTGAGTGTGACAACCAACTCACTATTTTTACTTGTTTTTTCAGTAAAATCTCTAAAACAGCAGCCAAAAAAAAACAAAGTATTCTGTTGGGTTGGCGTTTTGTGTTTTGAATAATATTTCACGCCGTAGTAAAAGCAGTGAGTGTGTAACTGGAGTAGTGTTTGTAGAGATGTAAAGACAAGCCACAGATGAAGACAAACGCTGGTGAACTGAGGGAGGAAAGGTGAAATGAGGAACTCTACAGGAGGATGTCACATACACAGGAAGTCTGGAGAGTTAGCACAATTTACTCTGTGATGCAATGATAGTAATAATAATAAACGCAGCAGCTGCTCTCGATGGAGGAAAAAGAGACGTGTGCTGAGTCTTGTCTTCAGAGCAAAGATGGCAAGTAAGTAGTAAGTAAGTATTCTCAAGTACTGTACTGTAAGTTGACTTTTATTTCTTAAACTTTTAAAAGTGGGGTAGCTTATTTTTACACTGCAAACATGATTTAGGTTTTAAATGTGACAATTTACTCTCATAAATCTTTTGAAATATGGTTAGTAGCAACATGTATTAATCTTTCGCTAAAGTTACAGCTTAAAAAACACTGTTTACAAACAACAAAGTGAAACTGGAGAGGACCACCCAAGCTCAGCCAATCAGAGCGCAGCATTTAGCTTCTGATTAGAACTAAAATTCTTTATTATTCACAGACAGAACTCGGTGGTCGAGTGCAAATATGTTGCATTTATCATGTAGTTTTTTAATGGAAAACACAAAGTTTACTAATTTACAACTAAAAAAAGTGAGCTACTCCCATATGACAGATTATAACATTTTTCAAATTTTTACTAAGTTTGTAGTAGTCTTTGGCTGTGTCCGCGTGTCCACACTCATCCCTATCCACTTAGTTACTACTGTATATAGTCCTGCCTGTTCAGTGACTGGTCAGTGGCTTATTCATCTGATCTTTCAGACATGAAGCGCACTACTTTCAGCTGACGCGGGTCACGTGACTCTCCCCTTGAGTTAAAATAACGGTCGGCAAAAAAGTCCAATAGAAATTAACTTTTGTAATAAACACTGGTCAAGTCCGTCTGACACGCACATATTTATGGACTACTAATCATAATACAAGTCTGGTTTAACTTGAACAATACATTTAATTGCAACGGACTGGATAATTCCTCTTTTACAGCCCAAACTAAGGTTAGCAGCTAAAAGTTGGCATCTTTACGTGCTAAGGGCTTTCGGTTATGAGTGTTTTGTTTATTCTCCGGCTAAACAGTGAGTTTAAGCGGCTACACCACTACAAAATGGCGTAACTACTATAAAGTGTACTATGTAGTAGTTAAGGCGCACATTCGGACACAGCCTTTGTCATTCCCTAATCGCAGTCATTGCCAAAACATAGTTGCTATATTTTCTTTTTTTGTCAAAATACTTTTGTACTTTGACTTAAGCAAAAGAGTTTCAGCAGGACTTGTACTTTAACTTGAGTAGTAATGGTGGTTTTGCCATCTCTGCTCCAAAGACAATTACTCCAGCAGAGCAAATATAATTAAAACCCCTGATTCAGCAGATTAGCATTTACAGTAAGAGTTAGCTAACACTGAAGTACTTACAGAGGATGTTGAGCTGCAGCGTGGCCTCGGACTGACCCACCATGTTCTCAGCGCTGCATGTGATCACTCGCCCATTATCCACTGGAGACAGGTCTGAGAGGATGAGACTGCTCTCTGTGTCTGTGCCCTCCGTCTGAAACATCAAACATGCGTCTTAGTTACCAGAAGACTAAACGTATGTAAAGTATAAGTGCACATGGCAGGTTTTAGCAATTTTAACATAATTTAATAGATTAATACTTGTTGTAAATATAAATGACTGTTGTACTTTGAATCAATGACAGGTTTGTGAAGAAAAGCTGAAAACGTATTGAAAATAACAGGAAGTAGAATTTGATGACTTCACTCTGTGTAGCCGTTAGCAACATTAGCATTGCAGCACATAACAGCAGGTTTATAACGGCAGACGCGCATAAGCGGCGCAGGAGCAAAGTCACAGGGGCGAGTGAACTGTAGAGACAAACTAAAGACAAAATAACACATGAAAGATCAGTAGTGAAGCAGTTGGAGGTTTATCTTTCTCAAAAAGCAGGGCGCTACCTTGTTCAATTTTCTAGGTCAGACGCTGAAATTCTCTCAGAGTATTTGAATGGGATCTCCGAGTTGAAGGGCTGTTCCAGTGGGAATTTAAAAGTCGGAACTCGAAAGATTCGAGCTCCGAGTACCACTGGAACGCACTATAACTGTGCTGCCAAGATAAAGGGGCGGTCCCAAGGCTGCGGCTAGGCTAGTCCCAGTCTGAAAATACCTGTGAATAGTTTGTTCTCGTCTCACTCATTCCCTCTGGAGAATAAACTGAAACACCCTAAAATAATTAAATATTTAATTGACACAAAGCGGACACCAAGTTACAGCCAGAAAACCATTTGAAGGATGTTCAGACTTTTACATACAAGGTAAATATTTCACCCATCTGCTAAGAAAATGTGTTGTTTGTGACTCAAAGCTAATGCTAACCTATATTTAATTTAGTAAGTAATGTTAAAATATCAATCAAATATAAATTACTTTTAACAAAAACTATCAGCCTGGCATTCAATGTATTTTTTTTTTAAATAAAATCGTTTACTTGTTAGCATTTAGCATTGCGCTAAAATGCACACTTTTTTCTTTCTCTGGTGAAGTGTTTTCCTCATACTGTATGTGAAGCTCTGAACTTGCTGCCAGTGATGATCTAGTTGAAATCCGTACCTCTACTTTGTGATTTTTAAATATTGATTAAAATGAGTGCATCTAGCAAATTCCCTATAAAGAATGAATGGAATGCAATAGAACTGTCCACAAGTTTAACACAAACTGGAGCTAGTTTAGCCGCAGCTTGAAAGGTCCTATATGAGAATGTTGAATCTGTGTGATAAAGCACTCACATCATGGTGGGTGTACAGCACATCGATGTTCCACTCGATCTGCGGCGCCGGAGAACCAGAGGCTTTGCACAGAGCTCGAACATCCCGGCCCTGCATCTCTGTGACTGTGGTGGGAGCCACAACCACCACGGGAATCTCTGCACAAGACAAAGGTACAAAATGTTTATTATCAGTAGTGCTGTCATGATTCTAACATCTCAAACTCTATTTCGTTTACTAAACAATGAATTCTCGATACCATAATGATAATTAAAAATACCTATTATACGTACATTTTTTATTACAATGACATTAACTCATATGAACATGTACTGATGCTTAAAACATTTACAAGAACAGCACAAAACGTAATAGTTTCTGAGGAGTTTTAGAACAATCCTGAGCTTTATCAAAACTAGTTTGAAACGAAAATGTTACGTCAACAAAGTATTTGTATTTTGTGCTTTTACAGAAATTTTGTGTAAAAAGAGAATTTTTTGTTTTTGTGGTATCAAACTTACAATTTAATTTACTCAAGTAGTTGGTGATTATTTCAATAATCAAATGACCCTGTGCATAGAAGCTGTTCATTTTCAAATAGTCAGACTTTAGCGTTAGCATTGTCAGACAAACACATCTTTATAAACACACTTTGGTCCTTTGGTGAAATATTTTCCTCATTTGTAAAGTATTTAACACGTTTTTAAAGAAAACCACCAACAACTCACTGTTGGCTGCCTGATTTTCCAGTATTTTTCCATTTTAGACTGAGATAGTGAAACCCAATAGAAATGAACTAAACAGGAAATGAACATGCAGGAAAGGAAGTTAGCATTTTTGAAATAAATAAGCTAACTGACTTCGGTGCACAGAGCCAATTAGTTGCGATCAATCGATTGTTGCAGCCGCTAAACACCAAAGATGCTGCCCTTGTTATAAAACTTTGCCACTTGCGCCTTTAAGTAACAAATGTGGTTACTTCTTTCACCGCTGTTTATCATACATCTAAGCATTTTTAAATCATACATAGCATATCTACATCTACAACAAGCTGAGAGTGAAAGAGGCATTACTGCAGTCTGGTGGTGTGAGGTTAAAAAAGTCTTGTGGCTCTCCCTTTTCATCGACGCATTTCAACTCCTGGCTCTCCATTTCCTCCTGGAGCCGGAGTTTGATCCAGAGGTTCTCACAGACGCATTCCAAAGGGTTTCCAGAGAGAAAGAGCCTTAAAAAAAAGAACAGTCCCCATAAGTATCATTCTCAAACACATTACATTGACGTTTGACTTACGAGTATGTGATTAAGTTCTGAAATATTCTCCATGATAAAGTGGATATGTTGTTTTCTCTCAAATCGCTGCAAGATGAAAAGTAAATGAATAAAGACATAAATAAAGTAAAAACTGAACACCACTGGAAGTAAACTTACACATATTGGAGTCTGGAGTTGTTGTAAAAAGCATCGACGGATATATTGGTCAATCTCGTTCTTGTGACTGTGCTGTGAAAACAAAAACAAAGACATGTCTAGTTTTAAATTAACCAAGCCCCATTTTAAAGGGGACCTATAATGTCAAATTCACTTTTCTAAGTTTTTAACCTTGTTATAATGGCCTTCCTTTATCATTAGTTTACTCAAAGTTATATTTGAATTGATTCATTCATGATTGAGTAATCTTGTTTTGTTCTTGAGCTGCAGTTCAAGTGCTCAGAAATCCCCGTTCTCACCTACCACCTATCCCCTCCACTTGTCTGTATTTACTTGGTATATTTCAAAAGATTAACACTCAAAGTGAAGCATAAATGGTTCAATACTGTCCCAAATTCACTTTCCAACAATAATAATTTGTCATTTAAAATCTGTTGCTTCTCACAGTTACATTTTAAAGTGAAGGGGCGGGGCTTTTCAGTTCTGCAGTTTTGAACAGGAAGTCAGTAGAACTGTTTCTATTTTTAAGTTGTTTTAAATCAACTTTGTGTTTTACAATGAACAAACGGTAAATTACTGATCTACTGATGTTCTAGATTCTTACTAAATATAAAAAAAACACAATAGGACCCCTTTAAACAATAAACCTGCAAAACAAAAAAGTATGTCGTTACACTGTAGCTGGGACTGGGCAATTAATCGAAAAAATTACGAAATCAAGATCAAATTTTAATTGAATTGTCAATTATTTGGTCGTTGGTTTTGATTCAAAAGATCAACAATCACTCTTTTGTCATTGAAATTGTGTGATTTAGAGCAAAAGTACATTTTTGAGGCAGACTATTATATATATTACTATTATATATTTTTAAATCTAAAAAATTGAACATATTGAAAGTTTCTTTTTGCTAATGTTCATAAAAGCCATTTTCATTAGTTTTTGAAAAGGTTAAGCAAGAACGAATCAAAAAGCGATAAATTATTAAAAGAAAAAAAAAATTACGATTAGATTTTTTCCCAAATCGCCCAACCCTAACTGTAGATGCACACACAATTGAGAATAAATTTTATTTATGTAACTAAAAATACATTTAGTTACATAATACTGAATTTCAGCAAAAAATGTAAAGACCATACAAAACCATACATCTCCAATTTTTTATTTTATTTTTTTTTAAACCAATATTATGAATGAAAACAATGCTGAGTGGATTTTATTAGAGAGAGTTGAAATGATATTTTAATTAAGTCATTATTTCTATCCAGTGTAATTTTAATGTTTATTTATATATTCGTTTGTATTGAATTTTGCTGCCACTTGGCCTGAACCCCTTTAAAAAGAGATTTCCTGGTTTAATTAAAAAAAAATGCACTAAACAGCAGTGAAAATTTAGTAAATAACAGTGACATTTTATATCAGTGACATTTTAAAATTGAACTTATCTGTGTTTACAAATGAATGTAGAACTTTCACACTGAATTTCATTAATTTTAAAGTGAAAAATCATAAAATAGGAGTAGAGTACAACGACATTACGTTTGGAGTGAGCCCCCGGGCCGCTGCACCATTTGTGCGCCGCCACTTGCTCTTCCGAACATGAACAAAACAGCAAAAGATAGACGGGACAAAATAGAAAGACGTCTGCACTGTACTGAAGCAGGAAGATAAACAATCTCTATTTGTTTGTTTATTGTTAGTCATGCATTTTTTATATAACATAATGTCACACATACATAACTTTTTTTTCTATTTTTCTCACTAATTACTTGACATTTTGAGTCTAAATTGTGTGAATGAATATCAAATTTATTCCTCACACCAAAATTAAACTGTACAAATTACTCAAATTATATAAGTATCAGAATAAGTATTTTCTGTATGTGCAAGTCATGTACACTCTTGTAAATTTTAGGGTAATTTTAAGGTTCATTCATTTGTTTTGGTAAGTTCCTGTTTGCAGTTGCTAGTCTTAACTGTAAAAAGATATTCAGACTGGAGTGAGGCTTCTGTTTGTCCCAAAGACACAGTGTAAGTGTGTTTCATACTTACAGGTTTCTGAGGTTTATGTAGTGCCTTAAACTGCTGTCGTCAATGGTAAAAAGTCTGGGCTGATCGGAGATATATCTGTAAAAAGAAAAGAACAACATTAAATTCACTTCCTGACAGTTTGTGAATAGTCTAATATGTATCTGGTGTTTTAGATTCAAATGGTTCAGAGGATTTTTAAGCAAAACAGTTTTTCATTTTCTAGGGTTTGTTCCTGTTTGGGTACGTGGACGACTGAAGCCTGTCCCAGCAGCAGCTTTGTGCCGTAGGCGGAGAAACACCCTGGACAGTGGTCAACTTATCACGAGGTCAACACAACAATGTACTTATTTTACCTTTAAATCAAAACTAAATGGATACTATAGTAATTCTTTTAGCTTCCATTTTATACAAATTTACTTGAGTTTGTAGCCTTGTCAGAATGTACAACACCAACACATCCAGAACATTGTTTTCTTTTATTTACAATTATTTAAGTTATGCTGCATTATTTAGCTGTCTGCATTCCCAAAACTTTAAATTCTCTATTCCACTTTGTGATGTCATGATGTGGTAGTTCCTAAAGTAACAACTATATATATATTTTTGCTTCAATTGAACTCACGTTGCAATATATGAGAACAGGAGTGTCCAAACTCTTTTCCTTGGCAGGACAAATTTAGCAGATTTTTTTCTCAGTGAGTCAAAATGTATTACACTGAAGCACGCCAAGGCCCAATACTAATGTTGTTTTCTTATTGAAGAAAAGATACTGATTAAGCTGTATTTTATGAATGTTTTAGAAGAATACCCTTTGTGTAGTTTAGATTAGAATATCACAGAAAGTCTTGATTCAATAGGTAAAATAAAGGTGCACTGAGTAACTTTTGATCAAATATAGACTTGAATAAAACCAAGTTTTTGACATTTACTGTAAATGTTTTTGTTGCACTAAATAAATGATAAACATCTGCAACTGCAAAAGTTCATTAAGTTATATTGTTTTCACATTATGGCACAACACATAATTATCATAAAATACTAACAAACGTATGGCTTAAACTTTCTCTTTCTAGTGAATTGTGTAGTTGACGTTTCATCTCCAGAAAGTTTCACAGTGCACCTTTAAATAAGACTGAATCAATTCAAACTTAATGTTGAGTCAAACATAATTAAACCCCTGAATTATCTTTCTGTAAGTAAGCTTTACTTGTATAGCACTTTTCACAGACATGGTCACAAAGTACTTCCCTAACCTGCATGTTACTGGTTGGTGGGGAAACCGGAGTGTCCGGAGGAAACTACCCAGACACGAGGAGAATCATGCAAACTCCACACAGAAAGACCCAGACTGTGCGGGAATCAAACACACAACCTTCTTGTCGCAGTACCACTATTTAATGACATCACCAGGTGGAATAAAGTGTTCTGAGTCTGACAGACAAAACACCGCCAAAACACGCAGGGAAAGTGTGTTAAACAGGTGTGAAAGAAGCGAAAATAGCAGCTCCAGCGATGTTTTTGATAAGGAGCCAACATAATAACATCACATTTGTTTAATATGGACCAGTGGTTCCCCAATGTCCTGACTACATCTACTATTGTCTCATTTGTTCACCAAAGTCCATAAAGTTGTTGTTAGCATTGTGGCTACCTGCCGTTAGCATACAGGCACATTTTGCTCTTTGTAGGTGTGAAAAATACCTAAAACACATCGTGGTGAATAATCTGGAGGCTCAGATTGCATTAGGTGAGTGAATAAAGCATGTGGACTGATGTAGGAAGAAGAAAAAGAATTATTCCTCTTTTTTAAGGACGCCTTTGAAGATGCTTTGCCCAAAAGATGATTAAAACGTGAATATATTTGTCTCTAAATAAAGGAAATACTCAAACTACAGATGGATTCAAGTATCGTCAGAGGCAGCACAAATACCACCACTAGTACGCATACCACAGTTTGGGAAACACTGATACAGACCCTTTAATTTGGCTGAATGGATGGACATAATTGTATAACATGCACTCAAAGTAAAATAAATGTCAACTTTAGATCAGTGTGTGGCCTAAAGTTGGTTCAAGCAGAGGTGAAAAGTAATGAAATACAAAAGTTGGGTTATAGTGTTGTATTTAAAGCTGAAATACCTCATTTTAAAACAGGAAGTAGATGTTTAAATCATAAAATGCTTCCTAGTTCTCACAAACCCACTGACACATATCCACATGCATCAATTTTTGGTTTCAGTTTAAGAACTTTTTTTTTTACAGACAACAAAGAGAACCAGAGTGACTCCAAGCACAGCCAATCAGAGCACTGCTTTCGGCGACGTAAGAGAAATAAAATACCGTATTGTTTGACTTAGACAGTATCTCTCAGGGTTTGATTTTGTCGCAAATTGTTTTACTTTGAGTATGCTTTTGGCGGAGTCTCATAATCCAGTTTTAAATCATCTACACAAGAATGCTTTTTTAAGGTCTTGGTCTTGTCTCGGGACTCAAGCACATTTGGACTCGATCTTGATTTTGACAACGAGACCACATTTCATTGCCACTACACTGTATTAAACTTGCCCCAGGAGGCACAGTTTCTGATAAGCTCTGCACAATAAGATCAAGTCAACATCTAGGGCTACAACAAGCTAATCGATTAATTGCAATTATTTATTTATTTATTGGTGTTTATTTAACCAGGAAAGTCCCACTGAGATTCAAAATCTCTTTTGCAGGGGAGGAGAGGGCATTAATGGAGATGTTTTTGAGGTCGTAGAAACCAGAGTACCCAGAGGAAACCTACGCAGACACGGGGAAAGCATGCCAACTCCACATAGAAATGCCCCGGGTCGACTGGGAATTGTCACTCAATTAGTAATCAATTAATTGTTAAATAGTCTTATAGGTTCCCAAACAATTATTAATTATAAATAAAGGTCAATTAAATAATTGAGAAAAAAAATACGCGATAACTCTAATTGAGCAGCAATGACATAGAAAATGTGTAAATTTGCCACTTTTATTAGAAAAAACACAATCTCAAATGAGTCCGTGTTTACTAATAAACACAAATTTTATCTTGATTTGAGTAAATGTGACTAAAGTCGAGTGATTATGAAAATTCTACAAATACGTGCCAATAGAGCTATATAGAGCTATATATTTATATTTATGTGCTTCAAGTACAGTAGCTAGTTTTGCTGTTTTCAAATGAGAAATAGCTTGTACTCACACTCACATACAGTCACATTTTTATGACTGTTCCATTTCATTAATTTAGTCAATTATGAACTCATGGTCCAATTTAATTTTAGGCTGTAGATCATATTTTGTAAAAACCTTGCAGTCACTCGAGTTTTAATCGATTAATCGGAAGAATAATTGCCCAACTAATCGATTACCAAAATGATCATTAGTTGCAGCCCAAATATAGATACTTATAATTGTATAAAGTGCATAGATGGTCTTGATTTGTTCTCAATGGACCGTGTCTTGGTCTCGACCTATAAAAGTTTCAGTCTTGTCTTGGTCTTGGGACTCTATGGTCTCAGTCTTGGTCTTGATTATTGCAGTCTTGACTATTAAACAACAAAACTAACTGGCTCACGCCAGATGGATCTGTGTTGAACTTCTATCTGAGTTCTCACTATATCCATCTGGGACTTGACTCGCTGAAAGCGTTCGAGAAAAGGTGGGGCGTTTAGTGAAATACTTTGAGCTGATTGGGTGTGGGGCCTACCTTACAAGTACGTGTCACACATACTGCTCTTCTTTCTAAAAGAAATGACTATGTATATCTGCTAAAACCGCATCAAAAGCAGCAAACAACACGAACATCCACGGAAGACACCATCTTTGTTTAGCTTGAATCAGACTAACAGCCCGTCTTAGCCCGCCCTGCTACAATGTGATTGGGCCTCAAAACCACACTGCTGTGATGTGAGTGAGCCGAACCACCGCTGGTTCGGACTCTCAAACCAATCGGGCAGCTGGAAGGCCATATAGTTTATCTCGTGTTTGTGAATTCAGAAATATCGCGAGATAAACCATCTGACTGGCCAGGTTAAAACAAAATACTTAACTCTAATGTAAAAATTTGAACATATACTTCAATATTCCTTTGAGATGCTTTTGACTTCACTTTCCCTTTAATATATCAGACTAAGGTGCTGCTCCATGATTTAGTTTGTGTCTCTATAAACAAGACAAACAATAATTGAATGATATGAGTTCTAACATTGAAATAAACATATGCAGAGATGGAAAGTATTTTTCCTCATGAACTGTACTTAAGTCGTTTTCTGGTGACTTTTTACGTTCTACTCCCTACATTTAAAAACAGGTTAGTTGATTTATAAGACCATAAACATGTATATTCCTTTTAAATACCAGGTCATACTTGCAGCTGTCGTGTATCAGAGCTTTGTGAATAATTAACAACTGAAAATTGCCAAAACTTAAATTTTTCAACAATGACATAATTATCACATGATAAAAGTTTGATTAAGTATAATTACTTTACTGTAAAGCCCTTCTCACACTCCATAACATAACAAACTAACTTTATGCACTGCAAGAAAAAAAATGCATTTCTGTCATTTAAAATGTCTTAAAACCTTGACTGTAATCTTATTTGGTTTTACTTTATATGACTTGTTTTGATGTGTTTTCTGCCTTGTTTCAATAATAGTTATTAGCCAAATTATTTGCTATTGAAGTAAGATATTTTAACTCATCACAATGGATTTGATTCAAGCTGAAATCTCAAAGTCAAAAATGTTTGAACAAGCGAAATAAACTGACAAATTTCTAGTTTAATTCAAAAATAGGTAATAACATTTGGCAGTGTGATACTTTTTTACTAAAGTAAATTTACACACATTTACTTTTATACTTTTACTCAAGTAAAGTCAGCAGAATGACTTTTACTAGAGTAGTTTTTAACACAAATATCTGCACTTTTTAGTGAACTTAGTACGTTTGCCACCTCTGAACATATGGAAGTACTTGTTTATAAGAAATATTTATTATATTTTTGCTCCAAACAGTGTCATTAAAGATACTCAAACATGGACGGTATCTGTCAAATGCAATACTTTTGATAAGAAAAACTAACATCTTGTCTTGTATTTTTCTTGAAATGATAACAGCTTCAAACTCAACAGCTCTAGTGAATCCAAACCTGTTCATATGTCAAGCCAAGATCTGCACCTTTCATTTCATCTAGTTAAATTTGACATATCAGCTTAACTAAGATTAAACTGATATGCCAAATTTGGGAAAAATGTAGAGGTTAAAAGTAAAGATACTCAAACATGGACCTGGACCACTTGTACCACAAAAGTCTCTGCATTAACTTGAGAGAAACACTGACTTTAGTACATTTTTCTCCTGTATCTGCACTTCTACTTGAGTAACAAACCTGTCTACTTTCCCCACAACTCGTTTCAAGCCCTCTCGAGATTCAACACAGCACTGCTCCTGATATAATGACAACACAGGCCTGAACCGAAGCCAGTTCTGCTCCGGCGTCCTGCAGCCGCACAGTTACACATTTTTAACGAATACTTCTGTCTGGATGATGACGAGTTATTTCTCTCACGGCAGGCTCAACATTTGGCCTACACACCGTACGTAAAGCCTACTATAAGAAACCAGGGCTAATCCACAGACGCCTCACGCGCATCTTGCCATAATTACGCACGAGCAAAAAAAGGCAAGCACGCGAACACGGAGGTAAATAGATACGTGTGAATGCTTCAGAAAGCGTTATGCTAAAGAAGGTAGTGTTAGATGAGGTAAAAAGCACACGTAAGGCCTGTTGATAACAAAAACGTGGGTATTTCATCACATCATTAGGACTCATGACTGACAGCGTTAGCTCTGGAGTCAGAACACGCATTTGCACTTACATCTCTGTGATGTTCTCCATGTCATCTATCGTGAGCGCGGGGAAATCCTCGACCCCGGGCTCCGAATCGACGCAAACAATCCTGGTGATGGTGCAAGTGCATGATTTGGGGCAAGCGTCAGCGAACCTCCACAGTAGCCCCGCCGTCAGAGCCAAAAACAAGCTGACACGAGCCATGCCATGTCCCCCTGCTCCTCTTGAGTCCATGGCGGGTTGAAATCAAGAGCCACCACTATCCACCGCGTCTCCAAGCTGATTCTCCCGTGTCTGGTCAAAAAAATAAATAAAAAAAAACACTGTCAGGCTACGTCGTGAGGCATACGCAGAGTCTACCGTTTGGATATCAAGTTGCCACCATGGACTGGCCTTCGCTGCTTCTTCTTCTCCGCAGAGCTGCTATCACACTACTGCATATCGATACCGTCAAGCGCAAGGTGGTGTCAAGTGGTCCGTCCTGGAGCTGCTGCCGCCGCCGCCGCTGCTGCCGCTGAAGCTGCCGTACGTCTCTCTCCTCGGCGCGCGCCCCCCTGCGTGCACCTAAAACAAACAGCGTTGCGCCAGATGTTGAGGCATCGATAGAAGAGAGGAGCCTCGTGTGACTATCATGTGGGCTGCTGCTGCTGATGGAGAAGAGGAGAAAGCCAGCGTGCGCGCGGAGGGAGGCAGAGAGCGCGAAGATGCGAGGTGATTGTGAATTGCGTCTACCTGCGCCTGCTGTACGTCGGAGGAGCAGAAGCAGCAGCAGCGCGCGCACTACACGATTTCAGACATTGTTGAATCTTGGAAATATGTTTTATTGTTTATCCCATAGGCTGCGTTATTATCAGTAATTTACGAGTGAGTTTTGACGTCGCACGCGCCGCAGTCACCTTCAAGACAAGCGCAGTCAAAAAGCGAGCCTGTTTTTAGTTTGTTTACTACGCTTTTGTAGGAGAAAGTAGGGCCTTGACTATAGCGCGTTTTTCCCCCTCACGAACACTCTTTAGCGGTTTGTGATTAGGCATGTAGTGTGACGTACAGTTGACGCACAAGACTGGCTGCAAGCGATGTCTGAGAGCACTTGTTGGCCGAAAAATAAACGAAGAATAAAGCAAAATAAGATTGCAGTTATTTTAAAAATGATTGGCGAGATAATACAGTTTGATGTTATGTGTCTACAATATAGTTTTAGACGTGTTTTCTCATTACAAATAAATTCTGAATAAAACATGATTCAAAACAGTCACACACACAAGAGAGTAGATTTAAATATGCTGCCTATTAAAGTTAAAGTTGGGGTAAAGAACGTTTTTAGTTGCTAATTAGATCATTGATTAATAGCTCTCAGCAGGAGCCGAATGCAGCGCTCTGATTGGCTGAGCTCGGGTGGTCCTTTACAGTTTCACTTAGTTTATTGCAAAAATAAGTTTCTAAGCTGTAATTGCAACTAGAATGAATACATGTTGATATTAACCATGTGTAGAATGATTTATGTGAGAGGAAATCGTCTAAATTGTCACCAAAATTGTGTCTGCGGGATAAAAATTAGCTACTCCATCTTTAAACAGGTTTGAAGAGAAAGTTAGTGGACCTGTTTTATTTTAGATCATCGTTTTTGATAATTTTTATGTTTCACAATGAAGACAATGTAAATTTCTGATCGATATGTCGTAGCTTAAAGGTGAAGTAGCTGTTTTTCACAAACAAAACCTGAAGCAACCAGTTTCTCACTTTCACAAATCCGGTAATAAACGTTAAAATCACACTTTTACAGACTCGAAAGTGAGACTGGAGGTGACCACTCAAGCACAGCCAATCAGAGCGCTGCATTTTCCTTTAAAAGAGAAATAAAATAATGTGCTGCTTATGCACTATACGTTTTGGTAGAAAAGACAAAGTTTATTTATTTACAACTGAAAAAGTCAAGTAAGCTTTAATAGTAGCTAAATAACATAAAAGTCAAAAATGTAAACTTTGTGGACCCAAACATAAAGACCAGATGTAGCCTAAATACTAATGTTTCATTAAGTGTCCTAATATTGTTATTTTATACAATTTGAGACATTCTTAAAATGGATCATCACAAGTAGGTCCAACCATCATTTGGCCCCATGACAGCAAAAGCCTTTTACTTTAAGGATCCGCTGAGTTGAGGATGTCTTACACACTTTATGACCATCAGGACTGTGAGACCTGAAATATTTTACACTGATAGCTTTATGATGTTTGCAAAGTACTCGTAGTTTACTTTATATCCAGTTGTTGTTGGGGTTTTTTTTGTTTGTTCGAGAACCTCTGCTCTAGAGGGTCCAAAACCTTCTGTTTTGTGTTTCCACCCAGTTCTCATTGCATTGAGCTCAGTTTTTATGGCACAGTTACCATGACGACACACAATACATGTGGAAACAAAGCCACTTTAGATTGTCACAAAATATAGAATCTGTGATCCACAAGCGTCAGTGAACTCTGGAAAAGTTAAATTAGTTTTTTGTTTATGTAAAAAGTGCCAATTTATTATTATTATTTATTTTATTAAGGAGAAATGGACAATGTACAATCATATTCAGCACAGTAGAAGATATTCTTGTATATCACATTGTAACTTTAAAGCGAATTTCCATCTTCTGCAGCGGGAAAGTGCTACTGGACATGTTTTTAGTGGTAGGGAAACCAGAGGAAACATACACAAACATGTTGAGAAGAGGCAAACTCTGCATAATCTGCTTGACTTTTGCGAGTGAAAATGTCACACAATTAATAATAAACAATCAATCAAACAAAGACACCAGTAATCACTGGGGTTTTGTCTGATCTGATCTTTTCAATCATGTTGCGACATTGCTTCTTTAGTAAAAACACAGCTTTTGAAAAACACAAGTGTGAGATAATGTTTCTTTCTCTCAGAGAGAAATAAACAATATAAGCACAAAAAATAATCAAACCAATCATGCCTGAAATGCTAATATTGCAGAAATGCTCAAAACAAGTTGATTTATATGAAAACTGTGAGAAGATAAGAGATCTATCTAACATCACAGATCTGTGTGTTTTCTGAGAGAAATAAACATTATCTCACACTTGTGTTTTTCAAAACTAAAGAAGCAATGTTTCAACATGATTGAAAACTCAAAAAAGTTAATTTTCCCCAAAGTCGTGCCTAAAATTCAGATTAGACAAAACCCCAGAGATGGTGTGTTTTTTTGATTGATTGATTGATTGATTGATTGATTGATTGATTGAGCTTCGTTGTTTGTTTATTTGTTTTGATAGTTTCTGTAAAGCTTACACGTGAGATAATTGAATTGGAAACACACAAATGCCGTGACAGTCCCCTCTTGCACCAGCTGGTGGCGCACTTGTCCAGTACCTTTAATAGAGCCATGTTCAGTCCTTTCATAACCTCCTCAGAGCAGAGCAAAGGAGACAAAGCGTTAAACTGAAGACAGAAGCCACTCCAACAGGCTTTAGCAGCACTATGTTGACATGATCCAACCATAATGTTCTGTAAAAACAAGGAAAACATGATCATATGACATTGTCTTAAAACAGTCAGAGGAATACTGTTAGAATCATTACAATGCATACAATTCAGTTGGTCCAATGTTAAACCAATGGAGATTTTAAAGGGTTTGTGCTAGGTAGTCAGGTCGAAGGGACAGAAGTGAGCTGGTTGCCATGGTAATGAGTTCATTACTGTTGCTAAAAGTTATATTTTTTATCTTAACCTTTACCCTAACCTTTTTCCTAACCTTAACCATCACCCTAACCCTTTTCTTAAACTTACCTGTTCTCCTAAACTTAACCATCATCCCTCCGGACCTGACTATCTAGCATTAACCATTTTAAAGTGCTAAATACCGAAAATAGCGTTAATAAATTCATATTCTGACACAGAGTGATAGATAAATTTACCAGTACTGACCCAGCAGTTTATTGGGCTGTTCCACGGCTGTTTTGTTCACTTTTTTAAATAGTTTTGTCTAATGTATTTCTACGGAAGTTCTGCTAAACTGACAACAAACATGGCGGTTTTTTTTTTTTACATTATTTCCATGGTAACCACAGATGCTTCCCGAGCCTAATAGAGGACGGTTGGCTGCAAAATCTGAACTTTAGCTGCACTAATAATTAAAACAAACAAACTAAAAATTTAGCCTATTGCGACTGTTATATTATTTACAAAATTAAAGTGTCAGTTTAATCTCCTTTGTTTAATGAAGAGGTCATTCTGATGTGGTGCAAATATAACAGTTGTCTTGTTTATATTTAAAACAGCTAACTACCAAAGAGAGTATTTCCTGTTAGCATTAGCATTTAGACACAAATACAGCTCTTTATAAACACAAATAGTTTTTTTTTTTTTGTAAAGTCTGTAACTGACAACCTCTGTAAAAACCTCAGAGAAATGAATAGAAACGGAAAGTACGCGTAAGTAGTACACAAACTATTTTTAATATAAACTGCTAAGAGGGCCTATTATTAATTATAGATGTGTTTCAGCTTCTTTACCTGGTCGTACGCAGCATTGACGTCTATCAGGTCAGACCTGGGTACTTTTTGTAGCCTATATTAACTTCTGCTAAAAAGATAGCGTAACTATTTTAAATATGACAGAAACAAGCTGTTAAGAAGAACAATATATCAAAGTTTGGCGGTTAAATAATGGCCTATGTTATGATTATTGATAAGATGTCGTTTCCATGTCTTTATATTTTTTCTTTATATAGGGCTGGCAAAAACTCATCTTGTTTATCTCTTGAAAAATTACCTCAAATGACATGAAATTACAGGATTTTCTTTCAAAATTTTCAGAGTTGTCTTCCTGCTTTAAAGGGAACCCTGATTATGAAGATAAATCTGGCTAAATGCTAGTAATGCTCATGCTTATTAAATTAAATTGCAAACAAATATATAACTGCTTACTATTTTTTATAAAATTGTCATTGTTTATGTTGTTTTCAAGCCACTGGGAGCCGCCATTTTGGTTGATGACATAAAATAGTGTTTCATGATTACTCCACAATTTCATCTGTGAACAGTTGCCACAAAAACACCACTGACAGTGTCCAGTTCTTGCCTCTTCCTCTTGATTATCTTCAGTTTTACTAGATTCCACATAATCGTTCTGTATTTGGCTGCTCCGGCTCAAACTGACAAGGTTTAACCCAGGAATTCATGTTAGTTACCTGCTACTGCCTGTTACCTTGACAACACTTTTTATGTCATAACCGCAGCAAAATGGCAGCCTCCATGTCATTTCTTCATAACACTATTTTAATAAAACTACAAATACTTCCATGGTATTTGCCTTGTATTTATATAAGTGATGATATTATAAGTGTTATAGCGTAAACATGTGATTATATCCTGGGTTCACTTTAAAGGTGAAAACTCACCTACACAAGTCAGTAAAATTAGAAAGTTAAACCTCACTTGGAGACATTCTGAATGGAGATGAATACACTTTATGCAATAATATGAAAACAATTAGCTAAACTAATCGCTTTTCTGTGGAAACAAACTTGAGCAAGCCAAATATTTGTCAATTTTCTGGACATACAAGCCCACTCAAAGCAAAAATGCAAGTTTTTATGATTCATTTAGTGTATTAAAGACAGAAATGACAAAAACATCCATTTATGTAAGTTTATTTAGACCAAAAGTTGCGCAGTGCACCTTTAGTCAAGAGAGTTTCTTAACTTCTGAGACCATAAACTAAGTGTCCCATAACATGTCTTGACTAAAAATAATGCTATACGAATATATTTTAGCCAAATATATTCGGACGTCGTATTTTCAAAATCCTGCGACGGTCTGTATAGATGAATATTAACAGACCTTTTACTCTTTTAGAAGCATTAGCAATAACAAAATTAACAGAGAATCAATCAGAGTTGTAACTAAAGATTATTTTGGTAATTGATTAGTTGTTTAGAATACAAATATCACATAAATACTGGGGTTTTGAAGACAGAACGTTCTGGAGATGCAGATTTTAAAGTTGTCAGATATATTAAATTCAAATACTAAACTGGTATTGAATCTTGAAACTCATTTGAACAATTGACTTAAAAACGACATTAATAGGACAAAAAGTGATATTTTCATAACTAGTTGACGACAAAATGTTTCATAGCTTAAAATGAGCTTAAAAATTGAATATTGTGACATTAACATCAAAAACACAAATTTTATACAATTTTTATGTTCAATTTCTGTCTAATCTAAGGCTTTTTCACAGCTCATGGATGTTGGAACCTTTATTTAGACCAGTTAAATATTATTTGATTACTAAATGACAAATTTTTAAACAATCTATTATTTCGTTGCAGCTCTAGAATCAAACCTGTTTTAGTATTTATGTTTCTTTGATCAGACAAATGCTTCGTCCTCCGTCCGGTCCAGTTTCCTTTACCTCCTGTGCTTTGCCGTCTGCTCTGCTGGACTCAACCCAGAGCTTTTTGTAACGCCTCAGTCAGCCGATTTATTTTTATTTGTCACATGGTTTAATGGCACACTGTGTGACTTTTTAGACCCCCAAAGTAAAAACATATTTCTGTGTTTGTTTCACTAAATAAATAATAAAAGTCTAGTTGTTTTGCATTTGAGCAGGTTTGTATGGCCACAAAACAGTAGGAAGATAATCGCAATACCAAAATGTCACAATATATTGTCATCATTAGCTGACAGTATTAAACAGCGAGACTCGCATCTAAAATAGTTCAGAGTTCAGAACAAACACACATTAATGCAACAAAACATATAATTCTAAATATTTTAATAAACAAACAAAGAAACAAGACCTTGTAGTCGATGGTGAGAGAGAAATTTACTCTGAAGCCATGAAATGCACCTTAAAGAAAGGGTACTTGACTTTTTTAGTTGTAAATTAATAGGATTTGTGTTTTCCACCAAAAAGTATATTACATAAGCAGCAGATTGTGACAAAATCAGATCACTGTGTACTGTCTAAACCAAAATAAAAGGCATTTTATTTCTCTTCAAGAGCCGAATGCTGCTCTCTGATTGGCTGTGGTTGAGGGGTCACCTCCAGTCTCAGTTTGCTGTCTGTAAAAATATAATTCCAAGGTTTAATAAAATCTTAAAAAGTTTAATTAAAAAATATATACCTGGATATTATCTTGTGCTTAAGGATTTGTGAGAATTAGGGACAAGTTGGACCTTTTTTAGATTTTGTAGCGTAAAAATCAGCTACCCCACCTTTAAAGTAATCACTGAGTGTGAAAAAAAAAATAAAATATGGCTTTAATGTTTATTATTGTGAGCATAATCTAAATATTGTGAGCCCCCTGTTATCATGATAAATGTTGTCTCGTGAGCTTCATATAAAATAATCGTATTGTAAAATTTGGCTATTGTTACATTGCTACAAAATGGACCATTGATTAAAAGTAGAGCCTCCTCCAGGATTCTACGGGAAAGTTGCTCCTTTTGCTAAATTTGTTTATGGCATAAAAAAGTATTTATTTTCATTTTAACTTTATATCCTCCAGAAAGTTGCACAATGTCACTGTAATTACCACAAACTTTGACTATTCATGTTGTGGTTTCACCAAAGAGCAAAGAACAGAGTTTGTTTTCACAATCAGTCTTTTCGGCATAACAATAGAACTGTTTGAAAGAATAATAGTTTTTAACATAACACACATATTGACTGCAGTATTTACGATTCTATAATTTTTTTTGGCACAAGAAAGTGAAATAACCCAAGTTTTATCAAAAGAGTCTAAGCTACAACACGAGGGTAAATGTTCTCGTAGCAGATGTTAGATTTTGTCACAATAAAAGCGTCCGACTGTTGCACAGGATCAAGACGGTGCTGCCGTGCACTTGTATGTCTAGGCCTGTTGTTGCCTAGCAACAGATATCTCCTTGGTTACAGATACTCATGCTGACATAAGTGAGATCAAAGTTTTATTTCATTTTATTTTAAATGTATTAATTTAGTTTTTATTTGTTTGGTTTATATTTTTGCAGCGATGAAGGGTTCTTGCAACTCTAACTTATGCTACAGTTTCTTTAGCACAACTATCACAACTTTCACAAACACGCGTTTTGGTCACATGACGTTAACTGTTAGACTGAGTAATTCATCAAATTTCAATTAAAAATGTGAAACAAGGTAATTGTGATTATTACCATTAACCTTGTGACCTGTTAGAAAAAACTTCTAATCTCATGTTTTTTACTTCCCTTTTTTGACGGTTGTAATGTGTGTTTGTGAATTTTGAACTACATGCATATTTAAATATACGGTCCTACAATAGGATAAGTTATCTTTGAACAGCTCTGTAACACCATTATATGAACAAACAATAAAATTCACACACATTCTCCTAACACACCTACACCCCAGTCCAGGTGAAGACACGCCCCAGGAGCCTCGTAAATACAGACTCACATCTCTGTCTGCAGCTCCAGAGTGAAAACATGTGGGTATGTTTCTTTGCTGAGGCCTGTTTAAATGGTAAATGGACTTTTTTTCTGGTGAAAAGAATTTGTAACTTTACAACTTTACATTTTCGGGCAATCAAAAACAAAGTTATGTCTCCATGATGGTGCACAGAGGCCTTTAATGTGTTTTCTGTAACATTCACCTCAACTCACTGCACTTTGATCTTCTGAGTATTTATCATTTTAATGTAGTGAAAACCTCATAGAAATGAAATAAACAGGAAATGCTTGTACTATGTACAGAAGTGAGCTATTTTGGTAAATGGTCTCTATTTATATAGCGCTTTTCCACCTTACAAGGCGCTCAAAGCGCTTTACAGTCAGGGATCCACTCACCCAGTGTATAGACACTGAGTCAATGTGGATTAAGTGTCTTGCCCAAGGACACAACGACAATCTTGTCGTCCCACTGTGGCACCTGGTGTTCCTTTCTTGCTTAGCTTTCAGATCTGACGGATCGGGCTTTGATAAGCTGGTATGGCCACATTCATTCATTTTCTACCGCTTAATCCCGTTAGGGGTCGCGGGTGACTGGAGCCTATCCAGTAACTTTGGGCCTTAGGCGGGAACACCCTGGACAGTGGCCAACTCGTCGCAGGGTTAAACAGACAACCATTCACTCTCTCATTCACTCACTAAGGGAAATTTACAGTGATGCCCAATTAACCTAAACATGCATGTCTTTGGAGGTGGGAGGAAACCGGAGTACCCGGAGAAAACCCATGGTGACACGGGGAGAACATGCAAACGCCACCCAGAGAGATCGTGAGATGTTGTTATTGTCTGACCCGGGAGTCGAACCCACGACCTCCTTATTGGGAAGCCAGAGCTCTAACCACTTGGCTACCGTGCACCCAGGTATGGCCACATTTTGAACATAAACAGGCCAACTGAAGTTCTGTGCACAGAGCCACAGAACTGATAATTGTTCCAATTGTTCCAGGAAACCTACAATTTTGTGTGTTTTTATTTTGTCTCAGCTCTTTGTGTATTTTTATTTAAGATGAATTTTCATTCTACACAAGTTAATAATATTTTAACTCAACATGTGTTAAAGCAGTTTAAGAATTCAACACATAGCTTTAAATAGTGTATTATTACTTCACCACTTTTCTTGGACCACTGTTTTGTACTTTTATTTGACTAATAATATTCAGAATACTTGCTTAATGTGCGGAGCTTTTAAGTACAGAAAACTGTCCTTAAAAGCCCCGCACATCCACAGCCTAGCCCCGCCCCTTTTGGCTCTACACTGACTCCTATTGGCTGATCCGCGCCAGTTCCAGACCGAGGTGCGACAGTAGTTTCAGTGTTTCATGTAAAGTGACAGAAAGTCCGCTGCTCAACAAACGGGCTCCTGATTTGGACTTAGCAGCTCTGAAGTTACTCAGTTTGTCTCTTTCTTTTACAGCAGCAGCAGTAGTTACGTCCCGCTGGTGTCGAGTTTGTTTAGACCCGGAAACGTCTTCCAATAATGCAATAACAAAGCCCATGTGGTTTCCCATTAGCGCCGCTGCTGCTGGTCACATGCTCCTCTACTTTTGCTCTGAAGCTGCGGGTGTTTCGGGAAGAAGCGGACCCCAGTCGCACGTGTGGATTGCTTTACGTTATTGTTATAAAATAGTTATCAGAGCTATGTAAGTTTGGACGCTGAAAAGTGTCCACCACCACCACCACCACACCGGGAGCGAACGGGGTGAGGTTTAACAAGACACAGCGGCGCATCGTAAACTTGCTTTCCTCAACTTTCCTCGTCCTGGATTTAGGTGTTTTCGGTCTTGTGGGACTTCGGCGCGGCTCGGACCATGACCCAGAGCTGTGTTTGGGATTGCTGCCTCACCCCGGAGGCCAAGGAAGCCCGGAGGATCAGCGACGAGATCGAGAGGCAGCTCCGGCGGGACAAGAAGAACGCACGGCGCGAGTTCAAGCTGCTCCTGCTGGGTAAAACGAAAGCGCATTTTTACACACAACATCAGCTACAAAAGATAATATGTACTGTATGTGCTGCCATCTTTATGCTCTCACAAAATAAGTTATGCTTGTTACTTCACCGAAAGCCTGATCAATGATGCAATAGACTTGTTTTGTTGTTTTTTAGTCTTTGAGCGTTATTCAGTGTAATTTTAGTTAAAGTGTCCCTGCTGGCTTTCTGTTGTAGCCACATTGTTGTTTAGAGCGTTTATTAAGACTATTACAGCTTCTTACAGGCGTATTTGGTAATGTTTCTATAGCAGCAGTGTTTGCGTTTCATAATAGTGTAACTCTTGTGTTATGATTTCACTGGACACGTTTGTTTGATCAGGAAAAACACAATAAGCAGACTGGATTTGGTTGTGTTTGCACGCGTAAAACAAATTAAGTATCAAAACAGTCTGTGATTTGTGTCAGTTCAGTCACATGTTGGATTTATAACAAGTTTATTTGAAAAAAGAAATTTCAATTATGAACTTTTTAAACCATAGTCTCTGATTTCTTGAGTCATTGTCACATTAATTTGCCTTTTATGGATATTTGCCGGTGGAAGCTTGAGTCCTGTAGTGGCTTAGTCGATTAATCAGTGTTTCCCAACCTGGGTACAGGGACACTTAACAGGGAGTACTTTGAATTACTTCAGAAGGCAAAATGCAATAGTGTTTTGTGTTTTTTTTTTTTTTTTGCAAACTTTACTTCTTTGATGATGCTTGTTTGATTATAGACATTAATAACATAAAAATATATATATATCAAAACATGATGGTAGTTAAGGCTTGTAAATGGCTAAATCCAGCTGTCAAAGGCTGTTTTGTTGCCAGATTTTCAGAGAGAAACAAGTGACCAAGCCTTTGAAAGTAAATCCCAAAACAAGTAACCTCAGCCCTTCAATTAAAAAAAAAAAAAAAAAAAAGAATAAATAATTATTATTAGATTGAACGTATGTTGCCTAACAACAACTTTTAAGCGTGAAAATATGCTAAGAATCTATTTTTCAGTCGTAATTGATCTATATTTTTATAAATCAAACTTGAAAAGTGGCTAAAATTCACCTCTTTTATGACTTGAATGTGCAGCCCAGAAAAACACTAGTGCTGTCAAGCGATTAAAACAATTGAGAGATAATTGTGATCTGTAATTAAGTAATCTAATTATTCTATTTTTAATCTCACCTAAAATAATATAATAATATATTGCAAAAATTAAAGACTTTTGGAAGTTTTTGAACATAAAGTTCCCGTTCATCAGTCCAATAACTCTCGCCTGCTCTTTTTTTTTTTTTTATCTCGTTGCTACTTGTGACCTTTGCTCTCGTCCCTCAGGTCAAAGGTCATGTGCAGACTTTCCTCAAATCAAGTTGAACAACCCTTACGTTCACTTTGCAACTCGCATAAAGAAGTTAAAAATTTCAAAATGGATTAATGCGATTAAAAAAATTAACTCGATTAATTTGTCTGTAATTAATTAATCTCAATTAATTACAGACACCCCTAAAAACACAACCTTCAGAATTTATAAGAGACTTGACAAAAGATCGTGGGAAATCACGATATGACGATTTCATGAAAAAAGCAGATTGTCACAGAGATGAGCTCACGATTCGATGTTTATCACGATATTGCCCTAATGGTAATAAATGGATAATTTATCACTAGTAAACTGATATATTGGTCTAAAGCCTGGGTTAGGTGTACTTTGAGTGTGGGACAAAGCTTTGGGAGCACTTGAAATGAGAAAAGTTGGCAAACACTGCATAATTAATTTAAAAGTGTAGGTGACTTTGGGCTGAGCAGGTATTAAAAACTAAGAGTTTGAGATTCAGTGTTCAGTGATGTTGTATTCAGTTTTGGGAAAAGTATTGAAAAAGTTACTCATTATTTATTGCTTTTTAAAATGTAATTACAGTCACTGCCCAAGAAAGTTGCATTACTTATGGATTACATCATGTGTCTTATATTTGGAAACATCGATCAAAAATAGGTTTTCATATATTATTATTTAAACAAAGACAAACAACTAATGAGTGGCTTAAACAGGCTCAAATGAAGTAAAATCAGCAATAAAAGTGATTCTGAGACGTTTTATCTCACGCAGTAAGTCACGTTTGTAGATTTTTGTTTTTACTTAAAAGTAACTAATAGTATTTTGTTAGTAACTGTAAATTAAGTATTTTCACAGTAAGTTACACTACTAGTTACTCAAAAGTGTTATGTATTGAAGTTCGGTAATCAAATCTTAACAGTAAAAACATGTGGTTTGGAGCAAAAGTTAAACCAGGGCTGTTCAACAGTCGCCTGATGCATCAGCCAGTTTCATTTCACTTTGTGGAAACCGAAATGAAACTGGCTGATGCATTATTGGGGTTTGTTCGCTTCACAGGAGGCGGGACCTCTGTAGAGCACTGCTGTTCAACTAATTTTTCTCCAGTGCCAGATTGCAATATTATTTTAATTTAGTTAATATTTGACACAAGCTCAAAAGAGGAGAACATATAGGGCCGTATCTTATGAGTGGCGCTAAACTTGACGCTTGCGGTGGTGCGAATATTGGCTGCCAGCGCGGTTTCAAACACCAGACGCAAAACTAAGTTCAAAAGGCGGAACCAGTTGGTGCTGATTAGAATAAGGTGGAGCTAAGCTACCTGCAGGTGGAACCCCCGTGAATTTGAGGACGCACATTGGACAAAAACCTAGGAGTGTGGCCTGACCCACGCTCTCAGAAAGAAAGTGTGAAAATGCAAAGAAAATGAACAATAGGCTATGGGCCTAATTAATAAAAATATAGGCCTAAGCCTAACACATTTTTTTCTTTAATTAATTATAATTTTTGTGTTTGTTTTATTATTGTTTATAGGCTGCACAACAAAGGCTGCATGATTCACGAAACGTGGCCTAGCCTATGTGGGGGTCTAATTGTGACACAAAAGAAATAGGTTTGTGTCAGTGAAAAAAATTAAAGTTGTCCTCTCTGTCAAAAGCCTACAAGAAGAGTTTTCCTAAATGTGTTTTGCCAAAAACTAGGCCACAACTCGGATTGGCCGTATGGAGATATCAACAGAGTAAATCATCACCTCTATGTCAGTTTTTATTTTTCTAAATCCGTTCAGTAACCGCGTAGTTACAGAACAGTATAATAACTAAACCAAAAGCAACATAATAATGAATCTAGCGCGCGTCGCGGAGATCGCTGCCGCTGCGTCTGCTGCTCGAACCGTGGAAAGGCGCTGCATTTTATTAGAAAGACAAGCAAAAACAAAATGTAAAACGTTCATTATCATTGGCTTCGTTCATGTCATGAGCGGGTTGTGGAGTCTGCGGAGGAGCTGACGCAGGCACAGAACCACAAGACAGGACTGACGCAGAGCCAGGACCAGGACTCAGTAGGCCTACTGAATCAGACAGTTGCCTCTCTAATGTATTTTTTTATAGTTTATACGTTGCACTTTTACAGATCACATTTATTTACCATATAAAACCACGTTTAAACACAAGCATGCAAATATTACCTTGTGTCAGAAGCAGCACATCCATGTCACGTGTTGGCAACTGTCCTCATTGAAGAAAAGTTAAATAAATCCAAACAACGACCGCTGTCCATAGCGTGTTCTACAGTTCTGTCAGACTGCTGTCGCTCTGTCTCTGGTCCATAAGAGTCCGTGCTTCTGCTTAAAGCGCTCCAAGTAAACAGTCCTCCAAACACATTTGATTACGGGGCCAACTTGCTCCTTGTTCCCGGTGTGATGAATGATGTCGTCATTCCTTAGTCACGTGCAAAAGGTTTTTTAAATACAAGTTATAATAGTAAAATTATAAAAACTATAAAACAGCAAATATTGTAGGCTTTTGGCCAGAACGCATCCTCAAATTCACGGGCTCCACCTGCAGGCAGCTTAGCTCCACCTTATTCTAATCAGCACCAACTGGTTCCGCCTTTTGAACTTAGTTTTGCGTCTGGTGTTTGAAACAGCGCTGGCGCCCATTATTCGCACCACCGCACGCGCCAAGTTTAGCGCCACTCCGTAAGATAGCGCCCATAGAGTCTGATATTTTAACTCGGGTTGGTTCTGGCCACAGCGCATCGCTCCTGTTCACTGATTGGACGACTGTACTTCCTGCGTTTTGGGAACCGTCTGTAGTCCTGCGATACCTGAACCTGTAGCTGAAGGGAAATGAATTTGAGCAGAGGCAGCCTGGCTAATTCAACAAAGGCCCGGGGTCAAATCAAGCCCTCCAATGACGATGAAGGTTTTAGAACTAGAGCTGGGAAAGTGGAAACTGCCGAGTGAAAAGGTCTGGGTCAGTCATCGTTCTCAGTGAAAGCTTCACATTTATGGAACTCTTTCAGAACTTTGACTTTTCTCCACAAAGCTCACATGCTGGCTTAAGGCAAGGCAACAGTATGAACACTAAACTGGGATGTAGAGTGGACAGACAGTTATCTCCTATTTATAGATATATAGTTAAATGTGTTCTTATTCATGCCTTTTACTAACTATTTGTTAAAAGAACCAGGGACGAGGGCTGTAAATTAGCAAATGACTAGAAGCCTCATGGACATCAGCTACTTTCTAGCAGCAATGTTTATGTGTATTGTCCCTGTCAAATAAATAAATAACATTAAAAACTTACTAAATCCAGCCCATGACTCATCGTCCAAATATCTGAAAATATGAATTAACTCTTTTGTTTTGTTGTTTCAGTTTAAGGCTGGCTCACAATCCAGATGTCTTGTATTGAGTTTTTTCACAAAATCTAATTAAAGTAGTTATATTATTAATTAAGTAGAGAGGAAGTTCTCAGATTTAAACCTAACTTGTGTTTGCAGTGTAAAAATCAGCTACCACACCTTTAATTTTCTGCTTTTTTGGGGGGAACAATTCAATTGCTTTTTCCTTTCAACAGTTTAATTGTCAGATTAGAGACTTTTTAGTTTGAGAACCCTTTTTAGTCGACTTGCGGATCGACTGGACATGAGCTAAGCCGTCCAAGACTTTCTTTGGTCGACTATTAAGAATCAGACACTAGATTATTCTCAGTCTTACGTAAGCGGTTTACTGTTACTGTGACGTTTCAATAATCTAATAAAACACAGATAATTCAGATAATTGTCAGATGTTTTGTGCACATTCAGACTATGAACTGCAGTACTGAGGTAATACTTTTAGCCTCAACTCTGTATGAATAAATTAGATCCACGTTTGCATTAGAGTAGATAATGTTTATTGATTTTGCAGGTACTGGAGAGAGCGGAAAGAGCACTTTCATCAAGCAGATGAGAATCATCCACGGCCGCGGGTATTCAGAGGAAGACCTACGAGACTTCACCAGGCTGGTCTATCAGAACATTGTCACGTCCATGCAAACCATCATACAGGCCATGAACATCCTCCACATCCCTACAAGTTTGAGGAGAACAAGGTACGTTCCTCTAGGACCCAGCAGTGTTGTGATGAAAGTCAAATCGTGAGTTTATCATCTCTGTGACAAGCTGCTTTATTGGTGAAATCGTCATATTGTGATTTCTCGATTGTTCAAATGCAGACTATTGTTTCCAACCTACTTCTCTTATCTCAGAGTTTATAGCGATTTTGATTTTAAGCATATTTTCACGACTAAAAGGTATTATTTATAAAACTGTTGGTGACACACAATGCTCTAATTGATTATTTTAAAGTGAACCCTGGATATAATCACATGTTTGGCCTAAAACACTTATAATATCATCACTTATATAAATACAGGATAAATACCTTGGAAGTATTTGTAGTTTTATTAAAATAGTGTTTTAAAAAATTACATGGAGGCTGCCATTTTGCTGCGGTTATGACGTAAAATAGTGTTGTCATGGTAACAGGCAGTAGCAGGTAACTAAGCAACATGAATTCCTGGGTTAAACCTTGTCTGTTTGAGCCGGAGCAAAGCCAAATACAGAACGATTATGTGGAATCTAGTGACACTGAAGATATCGAGAGAAGAGGCAAGATTTGGGCTATACAAAATAAATTGATTTGATTTGACAGCAGGGGGGTTGAGGGGTTGGTTGTAATGACGTCAGAAGTACCGCTTGAATCGAACAAAACAAAATTGCAGTGATGCACGCATAGACATATATTAGTTAATTTAATTTCTATGGATGTACGTGTTTCTGCTGCGTTTGATTCTGTTTTAGCAGAACACAGAGCGTTTCTTTTGAAAGAAGAGCAGAGAGGTGTGTGTGTGTCACTTGTTTTATCCAATGTTCCACGCCGACATAAAATACACGACTGCGATTCGTTGCTGTGATTGGTTAAGCACAAGTAAGGTCAGCCGCTCACCCAATCAGCTCAGTGTACAGTATTTCATTAAACGTGCCGCCTTCTCCCAAACGCGTTCCGCGAGTAAAGTTCCAAATGGATTCAATGGAAAAACTCAAATCGTAGTTCAACAAAGATCCATCTGGTGTAAGCCAGATAACACAAATCTCCTCTATGCGTTTTTTTTAAAGGAGTCTTATTATCTAAAAACCATGTGTCAAACTCAAGGCCCGGGGGCCAGATGCGGCCCTCCACCTCATTTCATGCGGCCCTCAAGGTCTTATAATGTTTACTTTAATTTTATATTATTGACAGAATTAATCTGGGTGTCTTAACCTAATAAAATGATTTGTCGGAAACTTAAAGAGTAAGTAATTTTTCAGACTATTGCAGATGTATTTTCAGTATTTGTCACTTTAATAAACATACAACTATAAAATGCAACTATTATTTGTTTGTCAGAGATCAGGTTAATTTTAGTTACAACCGACCCTTCGAGGACAACCCCAATGCCAATATGGCCCTTTGTCAAAATGAATTCGACACCCCTGAAATGTATTATTTAAAGATGTTAACCTTCTTATAATGGCCTTCCTTCATCGTTAGTTTACTCAGTTATATTTTAATTGATTCATGTAAGTTTAAGTAATCTTGTATTGTTCTTCAGCTGCAGCTCAAGTGCTTAGAAAATCCCCGTTCTCACCTACCACCTATCCCCTCCCATTTCTCTGTATTTACTTGATACATTTTCAAAAGATTAATACTCAAAGTTGGTTCAAAACTGTCCCATAGCCACTTTCCAACAATAATAACTACATATTTAAAATATGTTGCTTCTTACAGGTATATTTAAAATGAAGTTCTGCAGTTTTGAACAAGAATTGAATAGAGCGGTTTCTATTTTCAAGCCATTTTAGATCAATTTTTGTTTTACAATAACAAAGGTACTGATCTGCATATGTTATTGTTTCTTACTAAAATTGGAAAAAACTCAATAGGCCTTTAAGTCAAAACAGTCCGTTATTCTGCTATAATTGTCCGTCGGTGCCGCCTTGTTGCTTTTGATTCAAACATGCTCTTCCATCTGAACCACAATGCTGCGCTGTGATTGGTCCGGGTAATGGTCGTCTCTAGGGGGAAAAGCCAGGTTAGAGGTTACTTGTTTTGGTAATTTTCTTAACGGCTTGGTCGCTTGTTTCTCTTGAAAATCTGGCACGCTGGTCAGTCTTTGTCCTGCTCTGAGTGAGTGACAGCTGGATTTAGCCAATGACAATGAAGAAGGAACTTAAGCCAAAAAGAAAAAGACAGAGAATCAAAGATAAAATCAAAGTTGTAATCTGACTCCAAGAAAATCGCCCAGCATTACTTTTCTTGTTTTCTTCAACAGTTGCATTTACGACCAGCTCTTCTCCTTGTGGACTTTTTACTACATACCTCTAGCAAAGCCTGTGATTCTTTACAAAGTGCCATGTGTTTAGATTAGCAGTCTTGCATTCCTGCTGTTGTCCTTTTACAGAGAATCCGTCTTCTGGAAACGTGATGATACACACCAGGCTTGTGCGGACATGTATCTGCTCTGTGATTCACTAGAAAGCAGCGCTAGATCCAGTCAGGTCGGCACCATTCATGCTCTCTACGGGCAAATCAGTGTTACTCATCTCACTGCTTCATCAACGTCACATCCAGCACGAGATTTTTATCAATGTAGTTTAAAATGTACAGCGCAAGATTTGATCTGAAATGGTCTAAAAATTGTCTTTTTCTATTCATTTGTTATTGTTTTGCCTGGAGTGTTGCACAGTAAGGTTTTATATAGGGCTGCTGATTATAGTTGCTGTAAAATATATAATCTTGCTTACTTGGAACATTATTGAAATTAGGGCTGGGCGATATGGAAAAAAAATGTATATCATGGTTTTCTTGGAGCCAGATCAGAATTTTGATTTTATCACAATTCTTGTAGACCGTTTATTTTCCTATTGTCTTTGAGGTAAATACAATTCACTATCAGTAGCTAAATCCAGCTGTCAAAAGCTGACTAGAGTTGCCAAACTTCAGAGAGAAACAAGCGACCTCAGCCTTCAATAAAAGTTGACAAAATAATGGATTAATTAGAACATTGTGTGTTGCTGCAAAAAAGTGTTTTAGACATGAAAACATGCTAAAAATCCATGTTTCAGTTCTATACATTGATATATTTTAATAAATCAAACCTGAAAAATTGCTAAGATTCATTCCTTTTATGACTTAAAAGCACAGTTCAAAGAGATTTAAAAAAGAAGCCCAAAGTTGCTTAAAAAAAACTTTGATTTGGAAACTCTTAGACTAAGAGTAGATTGGAAAAAATAATTTATATTTGAACAGACAGATGCATTAAATAGTGAAAAAAGAAATCACAATATGACTATTTCATCAAAAACAAGCAGGTTGTCACTGAGATGAGCTCACGATTCGATTTTATCACAATATTGCCAGCATAATTGAAATCAAATTATTCAGAGAAGAGAGCATCAGTGCAGCTTAGATAAAAGAATGAACCGTTAAAATGAAAGTAGGTGACATGTCATAGAAAGGTCAGCTGAAAATTGTGTTCTTTGTAACACGATACAATTTGTGAGCAACTTTTCCACAGAGACCGAACTTAAGAGCTCATGGTAGTAATCACACTTACTGGATTATTACAGTTTTGCTGTCGATTATAGCAATAATCATATTTGAAATTGTAATTTGATCAATTGAACAGCCCTATCTCACTGAAGACAAGCTTTAAGACAAATTAATCAAATAGTACTGTATATGGAAGAGTCATGCCACTTACTGTAATCAATCTTGTTAGTATTTTAAAGCAGTAATTTAACACATTGTTTAATGCTGTACTAAGGAACATTCCAGGCAAAGCAATAGAATCACAATGGGGTCAGTCAGGCAGCGAACTCTCCACCAAAAAATGACTGGAAACACTTTTAAGTTGGCTGTTGGTTTCTGCTGGAGATCTGTCTGTGAGATATTCTAGCCTCAGTAAACACTCTTCTGAATGTCTCACATTTGTGATGTCAAAGGTCAAGGGTGGGCAATTATTTTTCACCGTTGGCCATATTAGAAGTGGCGGCCACAGTCACTGTTGTCACAAATTAGCATTTTTACGAGCACATTTTTGTAAAATATAGCCTTTGTATCCTATACTGTGATTTTTGTGTCCATTTATTGTGATTTTTACTAAGAACATTAAAGGAGACACATGTTCCATGGCTAAATAAAGAAAAGTTTGCATGGTACTCTGGTTTCGTCCTACAACTAAAAACATGTCCATTAATGCCTCCCGTGACCCTTCCCCAGGGCTCCTCTGCAAAATAGATTCTGAATCTCAGTGGGACTTCCCCGGTTAAATAAAGGTCAATTAAATTAAATTAAACTAAACCAAAGGCCACTTGTCCTCTTAAAAATTGAATAAGTCGAGTGGTGCATTTAGTCCCATCAGGCCACAGTTTGCTCAGGTCTGTCATTGTTAGATCTGTTTTTAAATCCATAGGTCATCCAGACCAATAGATGGAGTCTTAGCTTATTCTTTAAGTCTGAAACACTTGACATATCATTAGTGTTTTATACACTTTTTTTAGTTTATTACATACGTTGCGGTGGTAAATGTCTCAAGAGGATGTTTAATCTCTAAGAATAATGCAAAACATACACATTAATTGTTCTTATATTATCACAAATTCATCTAATTGGCTTTTAATATGACACAAAGGTTGTTTTAAGTAATAAAACCAAACAAATACTTACTGGTTTCTGTTTATAGATGAATGACTATATTTAAAATTATTTTGAAAGTCTTTAAGTACATTACATTGTTGCAGGTGTTGAGTGAGTTGTCTTGGAGCTGTCATGATCTGATTTGTTGTGTTTTTTGTTTTCTCAGGTCTGTGCAAAAAGTGTGACTCAGGTGGACACAGAGAAACTTTACAGTCTCTCAAAGCTTCATGTAGACGCTTTAAAAAGCTTGTGGACCGACCCTGGGGTTCAAGAATGTTACCTTCGAAAGAGAGAGTATCAGTTGTCCGACTCAACAAAATAGTGAGTATGTTTTTTTCTTAGAGGTTATGCAGATCACAGCATTATAAATGTCAGCAGTGAGTGGCAAGAAATGCTTGAGAGTCAATGAGAAGAAATGTAATTTTCTCCTGTAACAGCTCAAAATAAAGTTAAAATAGGAAAAAGAAGCTATATGTGAGAAAAAATTTACCTTACAGTAACACTGCAAAACAATGAGTTTGCAACTGACATGTAAAAGCAAAATAAAAGCTGGTAAACACATTTATCACGGACATTAAAATCACACACAGTTGAAGTAATTACCTTTTTCTTCCTTTTTCTTCCTTTTCTTTTGATGAGGATATAAATTGTACTACTGCAGTTAAAATGTCATAAATCTCCAACTGTCGTTAAAAAACAAGTTAGTGAAGCACTACACTGTTGCCACGACAACAGAAAATGATTGTTAGTTTGCGTTTCATCACTTAAAAATGTATTTGTGTAAAACAAAAACTCCTGGGAAGAAAATTTTCATTTTCTCCATTGTGTTGACACAGTCAGAATGTCATGAACAATTTTCAAATAAAATGATGTCAGTGCATAACCTCTGTATGCAGATGACATTAGCAGTGAGTGGTAAAAATGAATGCAAGTCAGTAGACTACACTTTTTCCTGTAACATTAAAATGAGTATGTAAAAGCAGCTACAGTCTCATAATCAGAGGTGGCAAATGTACTGAAGTGCAATACTTAAGTGAAAGTACAGTTACTTGTCTGAAAAATGACTCTGGTAAAAGTAAAAGTCCTGCTAGAACTCATTTACTTGAATGAAAGTACAAAAATAACATTGACATTTTACTCAAGTAAAAAAGCAAAATTGCAAAGTTGATGCATTGTACTGCACTGAAGTAAATTGGCCCCTTGTAAAGTGCCATAGGCTTTTCGAAAAATGTAAATATTAAGAGTTTAAAGACATATCGCTGGCTAACCAGCTATGTGCTAACTCAGATCCACAACGCGGTTGCTTTCAGTCCTAAAAACACATCTATGACTTTATAATAACTTTGTAGTGTATAAAGATGCATAAACATGTTTTAAACAAAAATGTAGGCCTGATGCTCCTGACTCACAATAGCGCTGATTATCTCCAAAGACGTTTTCAAACTTTTAATATAACTTTTTTTCGATACCTCATGGAGATTTAAGGTGGGCGCTGGTGAATGTTAGCCTGATGTATCAGCCGATTTCATTTCACTCCGTAGACATCACAATAGATTTGCAAGAGGTAAATAAAAACTGTACACAATCTTAAAAAGTAATTAACTTGATGTAGAAAGTACAGTTTTTTTTTTTTTTTGAGAAATGTAAGAAGTAGAGGTAAAAAGTCATCAGATATTTTTAAATTACAGTAAAGTACAGATACTCAAAAAAACAACAACAAAACTTGAGTACAGTACAGTACCTGCCATCTCTGCTGATAAACAACTGCTGCTGAATATTAAGTTTGTAGGTGACATGTAAAAAGAGAAAAGTAAACAGTGGCAGAAAATCAGAAAAACTACAACAACACTTCTGTTTCTCTCTGACAGACTTCTGATCACACACAGCTCAACTCTTCACTTTTCTATACTTGAATAAGATGTTTTTAATCTGTTAGACGAGAAAATTATTTGTTGTACAACAGTTTAAAAATGTCCTAAATCTCCAACTGCCGCTGCTAGCAAGCTGTTGCCATGACAACAGAAGAAACACACTTTATCCGCTGTTCTTATCAATCAGTCTGAATGTTGAGAAGTATATTTAAAATTAAATAATGTCTGTGCATAACTTCTACACATGGTCACATTTATAGATTGTTCAAGTCATTTCTAAACTCACATTTTTTCAATTTGCTGTGTCAGTTATCTGAACAACCTGAACCGGATAGGAGACCCTGCGTACGTGCCCACTCAGCAGGACGTGCTCCGGGTCAGAGTCCCCACGACGGGAATCATCGAATATGTCTTTGATATGGAGAAAGTGGTGTTCAGGTGAGAGCTCATCAGGTTTCAAAGTTATAAAAATCTAGTTCTTTTCATGCTGCGGCTAGGCTAGTTACGATTAGCATATTAGCTGTGGATAGTTCCATCTCGTTTTCGTTCATTCCTTATGCACTAAAATTAATAAATATTTAAAAATCACAAAGCTGAGAGCGGATTTTAACTGGATTATTGCCGGCAGCGAGTTCAGAGCTTCACATACAAAGTAAATACTTCACCAAAAAAGAAATGTGTTAAAAAAAGTTTGCATTTTTGGCGCAATGCTAAATGCTAACAAATAAATGAACTCAAACAGGCTATAAAGCAGAGCTGGGCAATTATTTTTACTCGAGGGCCATATTCAAACCTAGAAAAGTGGTGGCGGGCCGGATTGTCAATATGGTTATAACAAATTTTGTTTATTTTGACAGATTGTAGAATACCAGTACAAATAAAAGGTTTGCTCCACCATAATAAACTACATATTTTGAGATTAAGCTAAGTTTATGAAATTAAAGTTGAAACTTCAGAAAGTTATGCATTTACCATTTAAAAACTCACTGTTATGAGAAAAAAAAGTCATAGTTTTTTCTAAAAAAAAAAAAAGTTAAGTCCATAAAAAAGAAGCTATTTTAAAGATTAAACTTGAAGTTTTATAAATTAAAATTGTAATATTACAGGAAAAAAAGACAACTAAATACTAATCTTGGATGAGTCAAATATTTGCATTAAAACACACAATAGATTTGTAAATTTATAACAATCTTCAATGATCCAAATTACAATTTTAATCTAATAAAACTTCAAGATTAATATTAAAAATCTCTTTTTACGGCGTTGACTTATAATCATAACATTATGAATTTGAGAAATCTTGTAGCCCATGTTTTTGTCTCTCAAACTTCATCAAGCTTTTCTGTTTCTCAAAAACATGTCAGGGGCCTGATTGAAACAGGTCGCAGGCCGCATTTGATCCCCAGGCCGCAATTTGGCCATGTCTGCTTTAAAGCTAACAGTTTGATAAAGAATATATTAAATACCAGGGCAATTGTGTTTGTAAAAAGCTAGTTCAGTTATTTTAACATTAATAATTACATTAAATATAGGTTAGCTTTAGCTTTGAGACACAAACAGCACATTTTATAAGCACATGGGTTTCCCCGGTGAAACATTTACCTCGTGAACTTGCTGCAAATGATTAACTGGCTGTAACATCTTGTTCATATGTTGTCAAATGAATATTTAGTTATTTTAAGGCCTTTCAGCCAATTCTTCATATGGAATGAATGTGATGAGAACAAACTATCCACAAATATTTTCAAACTGGAACTAGCCTAGCCACAGCGGGAAAATGACTTATAGTATCAACAAATTCATATAAAATAATATGATCTAAAAATACTTAAGTGTCTTTTGAGTACCGGTAATTAAATGCAATCAAATGCATTTTAACTGGAAGTTGAAACCTGTTTTTCCTGCCTGATTTACTTAAGAGTCGCTAGTTTAGTGGCGCCAGTGAATGATTGTCCGTTGAAGTTTTGTTTGAACCTACAGAATGGTGGACGTGGGGGGCCAGCGTTCAGAGCGTAAGAAGTGGATCCACTGTTTTGAGTGCGTCACGTCCATCATATTTCTGGCGGCGCTCAGCGAGTACGATCAGGTCCTCATCGAGTCTGACAACGTGGTAAGACAACACCACAAGTTCGTTCTCTGCTGAAGGTTTGAACTTTACCATAATGGATGTACTGGAGTCTCAGTTTTATCTTACAACCTGAGTGACACAAAAGTCTTACTGCCTCCCAAGATCAAACGGTTAAAGACACTATGCCTACTCTTGTTGCTTCCTTAAAAAACATAAACAAACAGAAATTATGAATGTCAAGCTTCCTACACCAGCCCACAATGCATTCAGAGCCTCCAAATTGTTCATCACGATGTGTTTTAAGTTTTTTTCACGGCTGTTATCGGCTGTTAGCCACAATGCTAATAACAACAACAGACCAACTTTGTGGTGTTTGGTGAACAAATGGACTTATCTGTAGAAAGGACATTGCAGTCCTTTTAACAAACATAGATTTTTGAAACAGGTCTTGATCAAGTGGAAAAGGACAACACTTGCTGGATTATGTTGATATGTTTTACATAAATGCTTCTTCTTTGTCTCTTCAAATGGTGCAGACAGTTCATCATGCAGCAGCCCTGAGGTTCATTACTAACTGTAGATCTATGACGCATCACTGTGAGCTCACCAGTGGGATGTCCTTCTCTTGCCACAAGAATGAAGGAACACTGGCACACTTTCATTTACTAAGCTGCTATTACTGCCTCCCTATAGAGGGATTATTTGTTTATCAGCACAGGAGATGCATGCGCAGCCGCATAGCAGAAAGAGCTGCGGCTGATTGACACAAGCTGTAGCAACAACACTCGCCAGAGCTGTTGTTAGCTTGTTGTCTTGTTGTAAACAAGAGTTTCTCACTGCAAAAAACAAACATTATGCTGCTAAATCAACATTTGTGAATTAAATTAGTCTTTCTGACTAACATACGTTACATTCAGGCGAGTGAAAAACACTGTCTCAAGCTTCAGGAGCCTCGTCATACCAGTTCATATTTGTTCAAAACAGCTAACTCGTTTCTGTTTTGATGTTTTTATCAAAGAAGTTTCCCCAGCATATCTTTCTGCAGGCGACAAGCACAATAGAGCAGACAGTGACGTTGACCAGTAAACCCTTTATATTTGTACTTCAATTACACAGAAAAGTGTTAAATTCTTTCAATCAAATGATCAGTTGTTGCTCTCTGTTTCTTTTGCTCACACAGAGCAGAGAGAAGAAAGTCCAGTCGCAGTCACAGAAATACTGGAAACTGCCTTTAAAATCAGATTGAAAACATTAGCCTACAGACGGACTTAAACTTTATATGACAGACTTTTCAGATTTTGACCTAGTTTCACGTGATAGTCTTGCAAATAATATTTATTCAATTTTACAGCAGTAAAGAAGCACTTTATGAAGAAATTTACAAAAAACGTTGTACATTATTGGAAGTTATTTTAGTTCTACAACAGCACATATGTCGTTAAAAAGCACCAAAACACAAAGGAATTTCCTGTTAATTTAAACAACCATTTAATAAAATTAATGTGACAAATTGTATTATTTGTGTCATTTATATCAGTTTTTGCCTCTATATACAGTATAGAACTCCCCTGAAAAAGAGGGTTTTAATCTCAGTAAGACTTTCCTGGTTAAATAAAAGTTAAATAAAAACATATAACTGTTTGGCACACATTCATGCACATGACATTAGACTCATGTCTTTTACTTGAGGCAGTCGAAGGACAAACTCGTGCACTGCGACTGCTCTCGTAGTGTTTGTCTGATTCAGCAGGGGGAGCACTTCACTTGCACTGACTTCAAACTGGATTATCAAGAATATCTTGTATGTGTGTATAAAATCCAACTCAGTTTGTTTGTTTGACTTTGTATTAAAGCCCATATGACAGACTATAACATTTCTCTCATTTTGACTTAGTTGATGTGATATTCTCTGTGGTAAATATTATCATAGTTTTACAGCAGTTGAGTTGCAATTTATGAAGAAATTGGCAACTAAAAGTAATGTAAGTTCTAAAACAGAATCCCTCCACATGTGTCATCAAAAAAATGCCAAAATGCAAAGACAATTACACACAACTAACACAGTTTCCTGGAATATTTAAAACAGTTAAAGTGTTATGAGTTATAAAAACATGCATGTTTAGGTTAATTGGGCATCACTGTTAATTTCCCTTAGTGAGTGACTGAGAGAGTGAATGTTTGTCTGTCTAACCCTGTGACGAGTTGGCCACTGTCCAGGGTGTTCCCCGCCTAAGGCCCAAAGTCACTGGCTAGGCTCCAGTCACCGGCGACCCCTAACAGGATTAAGCGGTAGAAAATGAATGAATGAGTGAGTTAGAAAGAATAATTTGTCACTCCTGTGTTATTTGTTTTGATTTTGACCCAGATTGTGGTTGCTAGGTAACATTGATTTCCCTCCACATGTGTTATATTTACTGAACAAAAGACGATAATGAACTTCACCCAAACAATCAAACTGGGTAAAAACAAGCAAATGTTTAGTGAAATCTTAATTATAATCATGTTTACTATGTTTTACTAAAAATGTAGTCTAACCTGTCATACGCACTTTAATGTATTGAACTATAATGAACTGTTTCTTATTTTAGAATCGAATGGAAGAAAGCATGGCGCTCTTCCAGACCATTCTGCACAGTCCATGGTTCGTTTTTGTGTCTGTGGTGTTGTTTCTCAACAAAGTCGACCTGCTGAAAGAGAAAATCATGTATTCACATCTAGCTGACTATTTTCCTAAATACGATGGTGCGTCACACTCACACGATCTGGTTTCATCAGAAATAACAGTTCTAATTGTTGTATGATTGTTTGTGTTTCAGGGCCAAAGCAAGATGCCGAGGAGGCGTGTGAATTTATCCTGAACATGTTTCTTAGTCTCCAGCCAGAAAAGAAAAGCATCTACCATCACTTCACCTGCGCCACCGACACAAACAACATCCGGGTTGTCTTTAGTGTGGTGAAAGACCATATTTTACAAAACAACCTTATTAATTCCCACATGGTGTAAAACTGCAATGTAATGTAAACACTATATTCACAAGTGGACATGTATTTTTCATGTTCCTTATGCTTTCAGATTCTATAGCTACAGTAATCTCTAAGGACGATTCACTTAAAGAGAAACTAAGCACGGAATCAACTTTTTTCACTGTCAAACTGTGTATATGGGTTAAATTGAACTATCTACTGTTTCCAGGCCTTTTTTTTTAGACATTTTTGTGGAAACTCGCTCATTTTACAGTTATATGTGCCACGATGGGCAAACGCTGTCAGTGCATTTTCAGTTCACGGGAGCCAAATGCTGCGTTCTGATTGGCTGTGCTTGGGGTGGTCACTCCAGTTTCAGTTATATGATGGGTAAAAGAAGTTTTTAAGCCAGAATTGCAACCAAAATGTCAATAATAACCATGTGTCGAAGGGTTTATAATCGGAAGTAGTCAGATTTAAAACCCAAACTGCGTTTGCAGTGTGAAAATCAGCTACCCCACCTTTAATTTTAGAAATACTCACATCACAAGCTCATGCGCTTACGTAGACTAAAGCAAAGGTTTCATACATACTGTATGTTTTGAAAGTAATATAAAAAAATCTTGACGTGCAATTAAGCAAAGACTCAGGGCCTGATTTATCAAGCCAGGTGCTAAATTGCGGGTGCAAAAATAAAACAAATCTTGTGTTATTTATGAGCATTTTATACAAACTTTAATATTGGAAGATGCACATACAAAAAACCTAAAGATGCACCTCAAATGCTGTATCTTTAGAGTGTGTGAGAGAAAAATGTCATCTCTGCCAAGGTTTTGCTCCCCCTAACTTGTTTTGCACATGAGCAAATGCTTGATAAATCTGGCCCTTAGTGCTTTTTTTAGTTTTCTCAGCTGCAAACCTCAGGTCATCACCGCTCCGACACAAACTCACATCATTCGTTTAGTCTCACTTTAAGCCACGATTCGATTCAGTTTTCCATTTTGCAGCCACAATTTTATTATTTTTTTTTTGTCAGTTTATCTATACTAACATCAGCGCTCAGAAGTTGTATTTTTTTATGAACATTTGAAGATTTAGTTGTTAACGCGACATAATAAGCACATTCAGTCAGGTCTTGCACAAGTTCACGCTTTTGTTTCTTCAGACATTGTGGCTTTTATTTATAAGATACAACTTTATTGTTTGTAAGTCAGTGGCTGCATGAGAAAAATTCATCGCTGCATAGGCTACTTAGAACGTTTTTCAAAATTTTCAAACTCTTTCCCATTCCCAAAAACCTCTGACAATTCCAAGAAAAGATGCAAGTTTTACAAAGTGCTCTATGCAATTTCTATTACGACACAGTAATTGAAGAAAAGGGAACGTGTTTTATCGCTAGAATCTTAAATAACGTCTTATTTTTACCAGTGTGAACACAAAGTTAGATCTTGTCTTAGTTTATAATGTTCATGACTAAGCACTTTTCTTCCCAGGGTTTCTGCAGGTCTCAACCCCCCCCCCCAAAAAAGCCTTAAATAGAAAAAAATTAATTTAAAGCTTTAAAATGCGTTTAATTTGCCGTTGTAGACCTTAAAGTTGAAGTAGCTACATTTTTTCCTGTAAATTAATAAACTTTGTCTCTCCCTCTTTAAAATATGGTTTAAATGCAATACTGTGTGTACTGTCTGGATCAAAATGAAGCAGATTTTGTTCCTCTTTGAGAGCCAAATGCACCGCTCTCATTGGCTGTTTGAGTTTTCACCTCCAGTCTCACTTTGTTGTCTGCTTAAATATGTTTTTAAGACTTCTTGCAGACAAAATAATGTTCATGATAATGCCATCTGCTTAAGGATTTGTGAAAGCTTGGAACTAGTTGGACCAATTTCAGATTTTTGCAGTGTGAAAATCAGCCACTCCGTCTTTAAATGAAGCAATTTCTGTCAGATTTCCGAATCTATTTCACTCTGCTGCAGCTTTGTTGGAAAATTCTCAATAATGTAACACAACAGGTGTGTTTCTTCCACTGTTTTTTTGGTTGATAGAATTGAAGTAATAGCTTCTGAAACTTATCAAAAACAGAGAATGTGAAGTCAGAATACAGAGACACTGAAACGTCTTCGTGCAGAATTACTACTTTGCCACTTAAAACCCCTTCTCATTTCAGCGCCTCTTCGGAAGGCTGTTCTATTTTTTTTTTATTCCTTTTTGTTCAGTATCTGATAAAAACATACTATGAAGTTCCTAAGAATAAAAATAACAATGTAGCCCTTTCATTTAGAGACAAATCAGCCATTCTGGGATGAATCAGACTCAATTTCTACTCTAAAGTTACAAATAGAAAAAAACACCCACAATTTTTTGTGTAATTTTAGGTCCCTAAAACTCATTTTTACCTCAGTTACCTTCAGCTTTTGTCTCAGCTGTCAACACCAGCATTACCAATCCTTATATTTACCAAAAAAGACGAAAATTAGGGCTAGGCGTTACGGACAAAAATGTATATCTTGATATATATTTGTTCATATCGCGATATACGATATATATCTCGATATTTTTGAAATAAAATTTTTTAGTGGAATTATTTTTTCAAGCCTTTAGTCTGCTAATTTGAAAGTAGAAATGTACATTTTCATTGAAAAAACCAAACTTATTTTAGTCGTACCTTTTACTAAGTAAAACTAAATTTTAGTTTAGTTAAGTTTATAATTTAACTTTTGCAACAAAAAGAAAAATTAACTGATCTTATCCTTCTCTGTGTCACTTTTCTCTGTAACTTTAACTGCTTTTCATCAGTTTTAGGAGCTCTTTTTCACCAATAATAAAATATCTCAATATGTACAATAGGGTTAAATTCATATCTCGATATACAATATACAGTATATCGATATATCGCCCAGCCCTAGTGGAAATTAGATTCTGTTTTTCTTTTGTTTGGAGAAAGTTCTCACTTCTAATCAGAGCCTGTTCATCCTCAAAAGATAAAACTACAGTGTTTCAGCTTCACAAAGACTCCAGCCTTTTGCTTGTGCTACAACGGACTCAGAAACAGTTTTAGTTTGTATTTTTAGTCAGATGTGTGAGTGAACATAGGCTGGAATGAGTTAGTTTGTCGTTTCGTGGCTTGATTTTACCCTCTATATCCTGCAGAAACCCTGGTTTTCACTTCCATTTAAAGATGCAGATGTTGCAATGTGACCCGCAGCTGTATTTTTGTTTATAGCTGTATTTTTGTTTACAGCTGTATTTTTGTTTACAGCTGTATTTTTCTATCTCTGTCATTCAAACCATTCTCACCACTGTGCACCGGGATGGAGAGAGGATTTTTGTTTCCTCCATCTGTGATTATGTACGCTGTTTTTTTATGTAATTATGACAATGCATGTGTAAATATTTAATATGTGAGCAGGATAATGGGGAAAAACACTAATAACCACCAAGCGTACTGCATTTGTGGCACAAGTAAACACATCCTCTCTTTTGTTTTAAGACAAGCATTTCTCCCTGGCACTGTTTTTACTTTGTGTTCTTTCTCCTGTGTGTTGCAAAGCTTGGTTAATGTTCAAAATGAGAAAGGTACTGATCTAAATGCTTAAATGTAATGGAACTATATGAATGCTATTAACACCCTCCATACTCGTAACCAGTATTGACGTAATTCCACTGTTGTATTTGCTGAAAGTATTTTAATTTGGGTTAATTAAAGCTTTATTTTTTTACTACACGGCGTTGACTCGTGAATCTTGTTGTGTGTGGCGACTTTTTGTTAGAAAAATGTAACATTGCTTCAAAAGGCTTTTCTCTGCTTTGGTCTCTGGAGATTTCTGTAAAGATTGTATTATTCTTTCTATTCTCACAAGTAACATAATCTTTGTTTCCTGTAGTGACCTTTTGTCTGGGCGATTGTCTGGTCATCTTTGCTTTTAGGGATCGCAAATTTTCCTTGTGCTTACTAGATTTGTGTGAATTAAAGGTTGTAGGTTGGAGGATTTTTAAAAGGCTTGATCAAAAACAGTTGTATAGATTCATAACAGCCTTGTACTTATGCCAACAGAAAAGGATCATAAAAATATTGTAAATAAACTGAACATAATGAGGCCTGTGAAAGGTTGGCCAATAGAAGATGAGGTATCCTGTTATCTATTGGCCTGGTAACCTGTCAGTCAAACTCTTTCTAAGCAACTCATTGGTCCAGTGGCAAACAGAAGCTGGTTTGTTCTTTCTCTGGAAATCTTCCATGAAATCTTTGTAGGTGCACTTAGTAATTTTATGGAGGTGAAAAGTAAAGTGCAAAATTCTGAACCAACCCATACTGTGGGGCATGCTGCACGGGGGATTAGTGTGTTTCATGTCGTAGTGTGAAAATATATTGCCAAATAATGGTCTGTTTTGTGACCATGCAAGACCACTCAAAGAAAAAACACACATTTGTCTTGATTATTTACTACCACAAAGGCATTTAAATTACAAAAAAATGACTTTATTCACTATACATTTTTGGTCAAAAAGGTTACACAGTGCACCTTTAAGAACAGGTCTGTGAAGTAACGTACAACAGTATAAGTATTGAAAACAGAGTGCTGCATGATTGTCTTTCCCCTCTGAGCCTCAGAAAGCACTGTTCTGAATGTTTCATTGTTGTGAAGTCAGAGGTAAAGCGCTGAAATCTTCCCCTGTGTTATTTCCTCTGCAGCCAGTAGATGGAGCTGCAGCTTATTTCCTGACAAGGGAAACACATGATTGTCATGTTTCCTTTTTGCACTTTTTAAAGTTTCAATGGCACCATAACATGCCAAAGTAAGTTTCCTAGAAAACAAGTCTAAAATACAAGAGCAGCACAAATAACTTATTATATTTGTACTTTAATGAACAGTATGTTTGAAATGAAGTCATAGTTCAATGATACAGAAGCTGATTATTGGTGCATTTATGATGAGGCCAGACCAGGCCAAAAAGTAAGTATATTTACATCTTATGTGTCCTTTAAGTGTACAGTTTGGCTCTCAGGGCGACTTGTGATTTGGAACTTTTTTTTATTTAATTTATTTTAAAGAAAGAAAGAAATTCATAAAATCAAAGTAATTATCTCGTAATTACAAGGAATTTGTTTTGTTTCCCGTCAAAATAAATGAATAAATAAAAATAAAGAAATCTCGTTATTAGGAAATAATTGTGTGTTCAGACCATAGACATGAAACAAAACTACTTGTTCCAGCATTTGAGTATTGTTTTTACAGTATGATTTCCACAAAATAATACTGTGTAGAAAATAAAAAAATATTTTTATGTTAAAAAAAGTCGGCTGACCTAATTTAAAGTTCTGCAGGTTCATTATTTGTCTGGGCGGCCTGGGGTGTGCAGTGCTCCCGCCTCCGCCTCAGAGGAATGTGAAATGCACCTGAACTGGATCCTGAACGAGGAAGAAAAGACGCTCAGAAGTTTGTGACTCGCCTGTTCCGGGACAGAGGAGCGTCCGTGAATCATTTTAGTTACAGCAGGAGTAATGGATGCTCACTGTAGCTGCTGCTTGTCTGCGGAAGAAATGAACAACGGCGTGTTCACCAAGAAATTGAGAAACAACTTCGGAGGGATAAAGACAAGTCCAGGAAGGAGGTGAAGCTTTTGCTTTTAGGTGAGAAAAAAATATATTTAATTGTAGGCCTAATTGTCAGTGTCCCATGGTTTTATGCCTGTCCCCATTATATGTCTATCCGGACGTAGCACAGAGCGTCAGTTGGCTTGTTTCTTTTCAAACTAGCTAGCTTCTATACTACTTATGATCCTTTCCTGTTCAATTCATTTCTATGAGGCTTTCACTGTGTCAGTTTGAAATAAATAAATATTCAGAAGAGGCAGTGAACAGTGAGTTGTGTGAATGTCTCTGAAAACATGATAAAGACTTAACAAACTGAGAGAATACTTCACTCGTGTGTTTATACAAAGATGTGTTTGTGTCTATATGCTAACGCTAATAGGAAATACTCATAAGTACAGAAGTTAGATATTTTGAACATAAAAAAGCCAACTGAAGTTCTGTGCACATAGTCAATTTGAATTTAACTGGGGTTTTGAGTAATTATAGGCATAAATAAATTATGCCTTAAATTCTAGATTAAACAATAAGCAAAATATTATTACATTACTCAAGTAAGTTGTTGTTTTAGATGGAGAGAGCGTTTCTCTCTCATATGTGTTGTATTGTAGGGCCTACTTTTGTCAGTGCTCCCTAGTGGCCAAAATGCATAAAATGTTTTGTACATTTTAAATCAGGAGTCTCAAACTGGCGGCCCAAGGGCCAAATGCGGCCAATGAGATGGTTTCTGATTAACATTGATAGGGGCTCGCCAATTAACTGCACGTAAAAATTGCAACCAAATATGCTTTGTTGCATATTGTTTTTAGTGTAATGTTACAGCCAGTGTCTGTGTAAAATTCTCTATGATTCAGCAAAATACATACAATTTGTCTTTTTTTTACTGAAAAGGACAGTGTGACCCTAGTTACCCTCTTTTGTTCACTTTTCTTTATTCACATTAGGTTTAAATAACAAAACACAGCCAGCTCTCACAGATAAGCGTGTCACTACCACGCAATTTAAAACAGTGTGTCATACAAACCAATTTCTATTTTATGCATTTGTATTTCACGTGTTGCTCGTCTTTACATCCTGTGATGGATGTAAAGACGAGTTATTATTCATGAATACACAATCCTAATCCTAACTTAACCAACTCCGTTGCCCAGACCTAAACTTACCTATTTTTGTAACTTCAAACCTAAACTAAGCCGTTATCCCCAAATAAAGCCTCATGTTTGTTCTCAACCAAATCGCATGTCTATACAAAAAAAATGGACGTGTAATAAACACGTAAAAACAGGCAGAAGCGTCGTCATGACAAACAATCCATGAGAACTGTTGGAAAACAACATAAAAGAATGATTGTGGACATTATTTATATGTTAGATCTATATTTTAAAATGTGGTCAATCATTCCTGACTTTGGCCCAAGTTCTATTTGAGTTTGAGACCCCTGTTTTAAAAAATATTAAAAGGTCATGTTGTAAGTTCAGTGGATATAGAGAATGCCACATTTAGATTTATTTACAGGTGTTTTTACACTGGCGGCAGCAGCAGCAGCAGCAGGTCTCATGTATCCTGCACAGTCCCTGGTGAGCTCCACCTATCCCCAGTGCCTCTGAATGTAGGACAGCACATGCACACTTCAGTTACGAGGACTTTACACATTGTTATTGCTTGAACTGACAAATATTCTACAGAGGAAGAGAAAATATAATTACCTTGTTAACTTTTTTTGATTCACCATGCAGTATTTGGAAGAAAAAAAGATATTCATCTGGGCAATGTGATGAAGAGCTTGAAACCTGAAACGTTTTCTGCCAGACCTCCTGGACCAATGAGAAAATACAACATGCAATATTTTGAAAAACAAAATGGAGTTGTAATTGTTGACTTGATTTGTTTTGTTGACTGTAGCTGTACTTATGTTTCCTTTTGTATTAAACAGGCACTGGTGAAAGTGGGAAAAGCACCTTCATTAAACAGATGAGGATCATCCACGGCAAAGGATACTCTGACGTTGACAGGACACATTTTAAACGTCTGGTCTTCAGAATGTTATATCTGCAATCCAGGCCCTCATCAGCGCCATGAGGACGCTGAACATCAACTACATTGATGACAATAATATTGTAAGAGAGCAAAAGATATGTCATTACAAAGTGAAGTGTTTTGTCTGACAGTTTGTGTTCCTCTCAGGCGTACTCTCAGAGACTGTCCCAGGTGGAGACCTTCACGGTGTCCACTTTAGAGCCATGGCAGATAAAAGCCATTATAAAAGTGTGGAACGACCATGGTGTTCAAATGTGCTATGACCGCAGACGAGAATACCAGATCTCTGACAACGCAAAATAGTAAGATCTGTTTCTAATTTATGTGTAGTAACGATAACCTGGCTCACGCCAGATGGATATGTGTTGAACTCCTATCTGAGTTCTCAGTATATCCATCTGGGACTTGACTCGCTGAAAGCGTTCGAGAAAAGGCGGGGCGTTTAGTGAAATACTTCGAGCTGATTGGATGTGGGGCCTACCTTACAAGTACGCGTCACACATACTGCTCTTCTTTCAAAAAGAAATGACTCCGTATTTCTGCTAAAACCGCATCAAAAGCAGCAAAACACGTACATCCACTAGAATCGCCATCTTTGTTCAGCTTGAATGTAGGGTAGGGTTAGCACCGAGGCGCTAACAGCCGTCTTAACACCTCCGAAACACCGCTGGTTCGGACTCCCAAACGAATCGGGCGGCAGGAAGGCCAGATGGTTTATCTCATGTTTGTGAATTCACAAATATCGCGAGATAAACCATCTGGCTGGCCAGGTTATAGTAACGATACTTTTACTGTAAATGTTTTTATTGTTTCCTTCTTTCTAAAAATGTTAGCTTCCTAAGTGATTTGGATAGACTCACTGCTCCCTCGTACATCCCAACTGACCAGGACATCCTGAGAGTTCGAGTGCCCACAACTGGAATCATAGAGTATCTCTTCGATATCCGGAGTATTATCTTTAGGTGCGACTGTACACACACACAGCATATACATTCTTATTATAACAGACAGTATGTGTCCTGCGTTAATGCTAATGGTTTTAAATAACTTGGTTGATTGGCTACTATGGTTTACACCAGGCGTCCCAAGCTCAGGTGGAGCTGGGTCCAAAAAGATCAGTGTCAGAGTTGGTTGACAGATGCATTTATAAATATTACTGTTATATTCTATATAAATATCTCTATTGCTAGGTAGGTTTAGATGAAATGACAACATTCTACCGACCAATGTTATTTCAATCAGACTGGGGTCAGCTAAAATTATTATTGTTTAAATACAGTTTGCTTTTGTAATATAAATGTTTAATGAGTCCAGTCACCCCAGAAATCAGCACTTTTTAAATTGATCAAATATATTTTTGCATTGTGCAATGTTATTAAGAGGAAACCCAGCAATTATCTTTTAAGGGCCACATTTGGCCCCAGGGCCACAAGTTTGAGACACACAAAACAACCTTGTTTTTTCACCACTAAATACCTTAACATAATCCAAATTGTATTGTATTAACATTACTCAGACCTACCTATGTGTTTAGTTTTACTGGGACACACCTGCTTAGTATTGATAATAAGTTTGAAATGGTAATAGTGTGACAACACTCGAGTCTTTTGTTGTTTTGTTTCTTTAGGATGGTGGATGTGGGTGGTCAGCGATCAGAAAGAAGAAAATGGATTCACTGTTTTGAGAATGTCACATCGATTGTATTTCTGTCAGCTCTAAGTGAATATGACCAAGTCCTCTATGAAAGTGAAAACGATGTACGCTAAGTTTTCTCAGAGTTTATAACTTAACTACAAAATCTAACTTAATTTTGTCGTCTTTAACAGAATCGACTGAGAGAAAGCCTCGCCTTATTCGAGACTATTCTGGCATATCCATTTTTTAGCGAGTCCGCCACAATTCTATTTTTAAATAAAACAGATTTACTTGAAGAGAAGATTGTAAAGTCCCATTTGATGACTTACTTCCCTGAGTACAAAGGTTGGCTAATGCGTTTTATGTGATTCAAATCAGATGTTATAGGTATGTTTTTCATGTCATGTGTGTTTTTTAGGACCAAAGGGTGATTCTGAAGAGGCTAAAAAGTTCATACGAAAAGAGTTTGAGGATCGTCATTCAAATCGATTTAAACCTCTTTACACACATTACACTTGTGCGACCGACACGGGAAACATTAAAAAAGTCTTCAAATGTGTGCAAGACAGCTTATTCAGAGAAATTATTGATAATTTCGTTCCTGAATAGTTGACAAGTCTGCAGCTCCACTCGTCACACTAAAGTGCATGAAGGCTGCAAATAAAGACTGGACTAAAGAATGAAGCTGCATATTTCTACTTGTAAGTTATTTAACTCTTTCCGCTCCAATCACACACGGATTACTGATTTCTTGGATGAATGACACTGGACTGGTTTGACAAAACTAAAAATGAAACTCATCCTGTTTTTCCACTTTGTGGGAAGTTTGTGCAGGCAGCCTAAATATGTTAATCATGTTTACTAGTTTTATACTGTTTGCTGTTGTTATAATGTTGTTGTTGCTGCTGTTGTTATTGTTCTTATTAATTAGGCTTAAATCACATTTTTAATTACATTGATTTATAGATAAGATATTTAATTTGAAAATAGACTTCTTATTCATATTTAAAGCTCAATGGTTGGGCAAACGATGAGTCATCATAAATCCGTAGCAGTCATTAACATGACTCAGGCGTGGCCTCAGTCATTTTCATTGTGGAGTGTTTTAACCTTTGTTCACGTCGTTAGACGGAGAGCAGCTTTGGCAGTGACACACAGACCTAATTCTTGAACTTCTGCTTGAACAAAGGCGCCTCATGCACAGCATAGTTTCTATCAACATTTTAATAATAGGCATTCGTTGAACTAGCTTATGCATCTTATTGTATGTACAGTATGTATTATTGATATGAACATTATTAATTTAATTTTGTTTATTATTATGACTTGGTAAAATTAAATGAGATTAAAGTAGTTTATTTTACTTTATTTTTTTCAAGAAAATAACACGGAATTAAAAAAAACTGTTGAATAAACTACGAACATTGAAAGTAAAAAAAAACTACACCGATTTTATTCACCTTTTTCTGCCCCACAAACTATAGCCATATACACTTTCTGTTGAGCTTTGTTATGGTAGTTAACAGGTTTTCAGTCGGTTTTGAGGGTCAATCTTAAACAGATAAAACGACATTGAAATTGAAACATTGAAATAAACTCTGCTTAGTAGCAGTAGTAGTAGTAGTATAGTATTTAACTGTTATTTTAGCTGCAGAGTATTTAAAATATTTATTTATTTTGATTCCCTCACATAAGAACCAGGTTACTGACAGCACCCAGTGTTGGGGAGAATACTTTGAGAATGTATTTCGTTATAGTACACTGAATACATCCAATAAAATGTATTTTGTATTGTATATCGTTGCTTAGTCAAAAATAAGTATTGTCTTTTAAAAACTTTGAATACTTTTATGCTGAAAAGCATTTTATTTATAATGTAAAATCATGACATAAGATGGTTCACAGCTGGTTTTGACCATAGACTGTAATATCAGGTATATACAGTCTATGCTTTGACATTGTAAGAAAGTAAAAAAAAAAAACATATCAAATTAGAGAATGAAATATTGCACATGCTGTTTCTGAAAAGTTTAAACCCTAAATAAAGTCAGCTTGGAACGTCAGCTAGCTTGTTTATATTCAAACTAGCTAACTGTGACCGGTGTATTTCTTTCTGCATTGTGTTTTCTGTTTTTTGATTGTTGGTGCAGGAGTGAACCACAGGACACAGCCGAGCGCTTGGTCTCCGTTTAATCTGGGTTACAATGAAAGTGAACATGTGCTGCTAACAGTTGGCCCAAACTACAAAGAAGAGACAATGACATTGTTAGTATTTTTCCAAACTTCTTCGAGTCAAAAAATTAAAAAAATTGGAACAACTCAAAAGCTTAATTTTGACTTAAATACAAGTAGCCTATAGCTTGTTCATTGACCAAAATGAAAGTGAAATAATGATTGAAATGCACTTAAAATAAGGGATTACATTGGATGACCAACCTTTTCCATCACAGAGTTTTGCAAATTTACACCAGTGCACTGCAGGAACACACGAAGAAGAAACGAGAGCGAAGCAAAGCAGCACAGCAACCAGATGCCAGGTAGCCTATGTAGAACAAACAACAACAGAAAGACAATTTTGTTTAATTACAATAATATAATGAACCAGTTACATAACTTCTGTACTTACAATCATTTCCTGTTCAGCATCTATGAGGTTTTCGCCATGTCAGTCTAAAATTAATAAATATTCAGAAAATCAGGTAGTGAACAGTGAGTTATGATAGAGTCTCAGAAAACATATCACATACAAATTAAAAAACAGGAAATGCCTTACCAAAAGACCAAAGTGTGTTTATTAAAGAGAACCCTTGATATAATCACATGTTTATCCTAAAACACTTATAATATCATCACTTATATAAATACAGGACAAATACCTTGGAAGTATTTGTAGTTTTATTAAAAGAGTGTTATAAAGAAATGACATGGAGGCTGCCATTTTGCTGCGGTTATGACATAAAATAGTGTTGTCAAGGTAACAGGCAGTAGCAGGTAACTAAGCAACATGAATTCCTGGGTTAAACCTTGTCAGTTTGAGCCGGAGCAAAGCCAAATACAGAACGATTATGTGGAATTTAGTAAAACTGAAGATAATCAAGAGGAAGAGACAAGAACTGGACACTGTCAGTGGTGTTTTTGTGGAAACTGTTCACGGAGGAAATTGTGGGAGTAACCATGGAAACACTATTTTATGTCATCAATCCAGAATGCTTGGACAAAATGGCGGCTCCCAGTAGCTTGAAAACAACATAAACAATGACAATTTTATAAAAAATAGTAAGCAGTTATATATTTGTTTGCACTTTATTTTAAGAAGCATGACCAGTCTACTCGTGTTTTAGCCATATTTGTCTTCATAGCCAGGGTTCCCTTTAAGTTACGTATCTAAATGCTAGTGCTAACAGGAATGGCTAGAAGTTGGCAATTTTGAATATAAACAAGCCAACTGATCTTCCGTGCGCAGAGAGCCTGTGAAAAAGTAATACTCAAATTTCGTATTCTGAATATACATATTTTCGGTACAAGTATTTCGTTACTTCCCAACACTGACAGTGGTCCTGCATCTGTACTTTACTCTACTGTACTGTACTGTAGTGTACTGTACTGTGGCACTGCCTGGAGGACATCTGTGTGTGTACAAAGCGCGGCTGCACAGCGCTGTCCTAGCAGGTTATTGTCCTTATTTGGTAGAAGCCCAGATCACGTGACCACAAAATGGTGGAAGCTGTGAGCTGTTTGCAAGCCGAGCATCTCCTCCGAGGAAAAGACAGCAGGAAATAAGCAGGCGACAGCAGCGCACAAATGGTCTAATACTCAGACAGAGCCGCAGATTCACGTGATTCAGCAGCGGTGAGTAAATGGTATTGTAAAAGGCGAAATCAAATAATGAAAGTGTTCTTATTCAGAAGCCTGCTCATAGAAAGCAGGAGGAGAGAGAGAGAGGGAGGGGGCGCCTGTCATCAGCACAGCTCTGCTCAGTGACATAAGATGCTGAAAACAGACTATTTTTGACCGATGACAGTCTAATTTACAGCCACCTCAGTCAAATGGATACTTTCATTTTCGTGCGAACATGTCTGCGCACATGACACAGGGAAATTTGCATCAAAACCCGATCTGTGCACAGGCAAGCGTACAGTCGTTTGAATTCAGTCAGTCAGCGTTAAAGGGGCATTATGTCATTATGTTACAGAGTCTGCTTAATTTCTTTGCCTGGGGTTTTTTACACAACATCACTTTATCACTCCAGTCTATCACCAAAGAGACATTGAGGCACCAGGTCAAGGTAAAAGTCAGATCTATGGAGAGACAGACTTGTTTGTAGCTTTGTGACCAGTCAGAGTGCAGCGTATGCATAAAGAAAACAGCAAACTATCAAGCTCATACTACATAATACAGTGAACATTAAATTGTAACCTATTTCTAACATTTATTAACTTTGGCAGCCATTTAAAACCGGGATAGTTACTAATAAAATGTAATAAAATGGGCCAATTTATATTACAGTCAGTGCGGATGCTTTGCTAACTGCTAAGGCAACAGTCGCTGCTCTATGTCACCATAACAACAAATAAACCAAAGATCAACTGCTTTGATTAAAACACAGAAATAAATTATATCTACTGTAACTTAAGTGAGATTTTAAAGTGAACCCTGGATATAATCACATGTTTATCCTAAAACACTTATAATATCATCACTTATATAAATACAGGACAAATACCTTGGAAGTATTTATAGTTTTTTAAAATAGTGTTATGAAGAAATGACATGGAGGCTGCCATTTTGCTGTGGTTATGTCAAGGTAACAGGCAGTAGCAGGTAACTAAGCAACATGAATTCCTGGGTTAAACCTTATCAGTTTGAGCCTTAGTAAAGCCAAATAAGGAAGATAATGTAGAATTTTGTGACATTGAAGATAATCAAGAGGAAGAGGCAAGAACTGGACACTGTCAGTGGTGTTTTTGTGGCAACTGTTCACAGATGAAATTGTGGGAGTAACTATGGAAACACTATTTTATGTCATCAACCAAATGGTGGCTCCCAGTGGCTTGAAAACAACATAAACAATGTCAATTTTATAAAAAATAGTAAGCAGTTATCTATTTGTTTGTAATTTATTTTGATAAGCATGACCAGTACAAGTGTTTTAGCCATATTTGTCTTTATATCCAGGGTTCCCTTTAAGATTCACAGATGAGCTATTTCAGTTGGTAGCTGAGGTATAAGCGCAGTAAACATAAGGTGACCAGATTTTCAAATTAAAAACTGCGACACACTCGAATGTTTGTGAAAATAAACTAAAAACAAGTAAATAAGTTTATTCTTATGCATGTAGTCCAGTCAGGGCTCATTCGCACTCGTGTATTTTCTCTAAAACCTTTGTCAGTGTAAATTAATGCATTTTTTGTGTGTTTTAGGGAATTTAAGAACATGGTTTTGTCAAGTTTGACTAATGAAAAGGCATTAAACAGGATATGTCCCAGGTAAATAGGGACATCTGGTCACCCTAGGTCAGTAGTCTGCAACCTTTTACAGCAAAAGAGCCGCAGTGGCCCGATTCAAAGCAAATCAATTTCAGAAAAAGCCGCAACTGAATTAAACAAATTATATGATGAGGTAAACAACCAAAATATGTTGAATTTCTTGAAACGTTTTGGGAGTTTTTCCTGGTTTTAGGAGTTTTACCTCAGCACTTCTGCTCTATTTTTTTCACATTGTGAATGCTAATAACAATTTTGCTCTTGTGACATCACAACAGTCTACTGGCCAATGTTGTGTCAATCAGGCGGAGGACAGCTAAAATGAATCTACAGTAGCTTATGTGCAGTTTATTTGTAATACCTGGGTTTATTCATTAACCTTATGTCCAGTGCGGTTCTTTTTCTTCGTGAAATTCTTTTGCAATTCTTGCATTAATCCATCGTCAGGTTTTTATAAATGCAAATGTGGGTCTATACGTTGGTCTTGCAATATTTGTCTAGTTTGGTGATTTTTTTTTAAGAAAAAGAGCCGCACTGGAGGTTTTAAAGAGCCGTAAGTGGCTCTAGAGCCGCAGGTTGCAGACCCCTGCCCTAGGTAAACAACTTGTGTGTAAAGCAGTTTTAACGCTTTCAACAGAGGAACATCAAGACACGTACTGCTTATGTGTAGCACAGGTTGTTTTTAGACTATGGAGAAGGGTTTTAAACTGGTCTCTTTTATTAAAGGGAAACACTGTAATAGCCATCATTTTATACCAGAAACAACACATCTCGATTATGATATTCAGACGATGTTTCCTCAAACCAATCGGAAAATGTTCAAACACATGTTTAATGGTCAGAAAAATTTGCCTGGGATCCAGAATGACATTTCTCTGTATTTTTACACAGAGAAAATGTCAGTCTGGTCGCCCTCCCCTCCAAGGGCGTTTCCTTCGAAATCCAGATCGTACCGTGCAATGAAAATCGTTTATTTCAGTCACGTGGTTTTTGCTAACAACGTCCCTGCTGTGCGCATGGATCTAGGCAGCGCGGCGGAAGGATAAACAACATGGCGCACCGGAAAACCGAGAGTTTGTTCCATTCACTGGTAAATGCCGTTTTAAATTACCAAAAAGACATCGCGTCAATAGTCGTGCTCAAGATGGTCAAGGCAGTGCAGTCGGCTCGAGCCGGTAAGGGGACCGCCCTTACCGGCAGATGACAGCGCGAGAGAAATCCCAACAGCTTACGGCACTAGAAGCCTTTATGCTCTTCTCTGATTGGTTCCCTCCGCTGTCTGTTAGGTGAGCTTTGTTCCGCCCTAGAAATCCAGTTGACTCGGGGGGCGACCAGACTCATCCGCTGGTGCAGCGGTGAGGCTGGATTCTCCAGGCAACAGAAAAATAGGCTAAAGACATTTTTTGTTGACATGTTCTATCAATTAGTTCAATTAGTTCTTAATGTTCTGACCAAATATTTGACCCAAACAGTCCTCACAAGAACACAAACTCAGAGGATTGCATGCTAAATTACTATTCACAAAGAAAAAAATGCAGCTAAACTAGATTTTCATGTAAAAATAACTTCTAAATGTGCAATGTGCTTTCTAACTGCAAAAAAATTTGCAACTATGACACACACTTATATCATTTTGTAACTTTCTTAATTTGTATCTTTAAACAACTAATTATGAAGCATTTTTTACTAAAAACTATATACTTACTATATACTTATTCTATTTTTGCATATCTTCAAAACAACAATCACAATATTATCTAAAATTTGCTATATTTCCCACCACTACAACATCGTTTATATTTCTGTGTAGGTCCTCCAGTGGACGGACTTTGCTAAAATGAACTCGGACGGAGCTGAGGGCAGACCAGGTACGTATGAGAGCAGATATTAAACACAATATTAGCAACCCAGTGATGCTCAAGACGGACAAATGACTAGTGTGTGTGTTTGTGTCTGTGTTGTGTTTGTGTGTGTAGTCCCTCCCACATCTTTACCTCTAGAAGCAGGTTCGAGTCAGAGGAAGAAGCTCTCAGCGCCTCGCATCAGCCTCTCTTTGGACCAGAGTGAAGACGACCTGGGCGAGACTCCAGACGACTTGGACATTAATGTGGACGACATAGACACTCCAGATGAAGCGGACTACGATTATACAGACCATGAAATAGACTGGGATGGTGGGTCAGTCACAACACTCTCAAATTCAGTAGAAATAGGAAGTTAAAACCATACAGTACTTTGGGACATTGTTAATAGTGATAATTGTGAGCTGTTGATATGATAGTTGTGAAAATGAGAGAAAGTTAGAATTATACGCTCATGAATGAACGTTTATTGATTTTAAATAACATTTCAAGAATGTTATACCATGGTCCTTTTTAGCTATATCCATATAATCTGAATTTTCATCATTTAAAACAACCTTCTCAGAAAATACAGGTGTAAATTCATGTTATAACCTGGCATCTAGGGCTGCACGATATATCGCTATCAAATCGATACAGCGATATTTACAACTGCAATTGACCTTTCGCCGAGCTCCGCCCCCAAACGGCTCTTGTCCAATCAAACATTGTAGCAACCGTTGCTATGTAAATATGGTCCGTCAAATCTTGAGCTCCAAGCAAGATGGTGAAGCGATGTGTCTACGGTTTATGTGAACCAGACCGCAGATACCTCGAAATATTGACCTGAGGAGTTGTGTTCTTTACATGTCTAAAGCCATAAACAACTGGAGCAGTGCCTACAATGGATTAAACAGTTCTGTCGGCTCGGGACAGCTCCTCTACCAGCTAAATATATGGAACAAATGTCTGCTCAAAGGTAAAACTAATGTTTAACTATAGCTATGGACTGACTGTGTTGTTAGATCTAGAGGCAAAAACACAAACTAGACCCAAGTTCTACCACGACGAGGATATAACTGCAGAAGTTACGCTCTAAGCTGCTACGTTTAGCTAGCCTCTTAGCTTTAGCCAACACTGGTAGCTTTAGCTCGCTAACATAGCCTCGTAAATGAACAATATTCTTGCAATAGAGAAAAATAGACCTTAACATATGAAAGTGAACTTACCCGGCAGTGCAAGAGCAGGACAAGGCTGTGCTTGTTGTATTTGAGGAAACGTTAAAGATCATGTGTTTCTCTGATTTAGCTTGAGACCAGTAGCATTAGCCTCCATAGCAGTTATGTCCCTCTGTTGCGTATTTTAATGTTTTGAATAAATCCATCCGCTGCACAGTGAACCTCTTTTGCCTCGATCTAGAGGATATCGCGGAAAAATTGCTTTAAAAAAGTCACTTACGTGAACAGGAGTTCTTCTTTCTGTCATTGAAGTCTATGGCACTCTGTCATATTTGACGGACGTAGCAACAGTAACTAAGGAGGGCGGGGCTCGGCGAAAGGTCAATTAGCTAATCGCAAAAGCCGCGATTTTCTTCCTTTTCTTACACAGTACTTTTTTTATTGATATTGGACAACAGCAATACAACAGCGGCTTTTGAACTGTGCACAACACAACTGAACAAAGGTCTCTACAAACACTGTTTTCATGACTGTTCTAGTTCGTTTTCAAAAAAACACTCATAAGGAGTCACATTTTGCTGGCGTTAGCCGCTTACCTTAGCTTAACTTGAACAGATAAAACATCATGGTTAACATTTTACAATTGCTGCAAAATGGCTCAAAAGAAAAAAATAAACATGTATATGTAAAATATCGCATATCAAATCGAAATTGCTATTTTAAACAGAAAAATCACAATTAGGTTTTTTGTCACTATCGTGCAGCGTTACTGGCATCAGCATCTCTTCTATAACTTTTCTCTTGGTAAATGTTTTGTTGTGCACTTCCCCTGTACAATACCGTATCATGCCATACTATTATGCCACATAAAGTAACATCTTTTCTATGGAAACAAATAGGAGGAGGCCCTATCACAACAAATCTGAGTTTTTTGTGACCAAGTAAAAACACAGATTTTTATTATCATCAAAAACATGTCAAAATGTTCCACAGTGCACCTTTAAGTGTGTGATAATATCTGTGTTATTGTGTTAATATTTATAGATTTATATTTACAGACCCTAAAACCGACGTTCGAAGTGGAGCAGGCGACGTCTTCAACACAATCCCCACTTACAGCGCTGAGGAGGAACACCAGGACCGACAGGACGGAAAACTGTGGCGGACCGTTGTCATCGGAGAGCAGGAGCATCGCATTAACATGAAGATCATCGAGGCCTACATGAAAGTCATATCACACGGGGGTAAAGTTTTGTCATTTCATTTGCCAAAAAGAATAGAAAACTTTAATGTGTGCTCAAACAGGTGACAATGCTCTACACTTTCATCAGCAGGTCATTCATTAGAAACACTGAAAAAATAGAAAAAATACACCACAATAGAGGGTTTGCAGACAACATCAGTGAGTGGTGAAAATGATTGAGAGTCAATAAAGAGAAATAATCTTTTCGCCTGCTACGACTCAAAACACCACTAAAATAGAAAAGAGCAACTATAGGCTGACAATAAATACAAACAATCATAACTACTGTTAATTATTAAGCTTCTATGTGACATGAAAAAAGAAATAACAGGTAAACAGTGGCAAAAAAGCAGAAAAACTACAACAACACTTCTGTTTCTCTCAAAGACACATACTTTTGGATCAAACACAGCTCAACTCATGACCTTTCCACGCTTAAATAAGATGTTTTAGTCTGTTTGATGAGTGATTTAAACAGTAAAACAGTCTACAACTGCTGTTACCAATCAAGCTAGCGATTGTCTGCACTGTTGCCGTGACAACCAAAAAGCTATTTTATTTATTGTTAGGCCCTAAATTCTCCCAAGAAGAAAAAAATGTAGCCCCCAAAAAGCCCAGAAACACATTTTATCAGGTGTGAGAATGTTGAGTAGCATTTTTCATATAAAAGAATATCTGTGCATAATCTCTATGCACAAGACAACTTCATGGACTGTTGAACAAAAAATTAACTTTTAACCCTTGTGTTCAGTTAGAAAAAAGTTCCTAATCTCATGTTGGTGCCCTTTTACTCCACTTTTTTGACGGCTGTAAAATGTTTGTAAAATGTTTATTTAAATCTATTAGTCCACTTAAAAATACCACATTAAAAAAAAAAAAAAAAAAAAGGTATTATTATTTTTAAAGCAGATTCCCAGGGGTGGTGAAAATGTGACACAAAAATGTCATATAAACTTTCAGATAAAATGTGTAAAAAGGATTTATTATTTTCAAATTTGGTATATTTAAAAAATAAATAAATATTATACTGTATTTTTATAGCCGTCAAAAAATGTGTAGTAAAAGGCTGTAACAATGTAATTACAGCACATATGTAAATGACATGACTCTGGGTTTAAGAAAATTGCAAGTTCATTATTATTATTTTTTTAATATGGCTCAAACTAAGGTTTGAGAAATTATTGAAATATCTCCAAAACTGCAGCAATAATTAAAAAAATGAAAAATGCCAAAAGTAAAACTCTCGAGACACAAGGGTTAAGAAACTTGCAGGAAAGTCATTATGAGGAGTTCTAGCATAAGAGAGAGAGAGTGTGTGCGACCCTGGACATGAACTTTCAGAGCATTGTGATTGTTTTGTCATTCTAGTTTAGTCACGTAGCTTCTTTTGTAGGAAGTTGTGCTCCTCCGATGACCTAGATCAAGATAACAAGGACTTGACCCAGCAGTTTTCACTATCAGCAGCTGAGTTATCTACTGTATTTCACACATGAACTAAGACATGAGTTCTTCTCACATGTGTTTTTGTTTAGTGCGAAGTATTTAGTTTACAGACAATTCACTTTTCTCTTGCAGTGTCTTATGACTTTTGTTCTTTCTCTCTTGTGGTTTGAGAAGGTCAAAAGGCCTATGCTAAGGACTTATGCCAATTGTTTTGTTATAATCTTGTTTCTTCATCTAAACAAAGAGTTGAATTTTGTTTAATTTACATGTTTAATATTAATGCTGCACATTTTACAGGCTGTATTCTTCTGTCAACATGAAAACACTCGGTTCCACCTTGTGATGTCATTGAGCGCTGACACAGGAAGTGCTCCTCTGTGTTTTTAAACTCTATGCCCCTCCACTAGAATTATTTGTCTAGACAGAAGCTACAGATGTTTTAGACTTGTTTTAGGGATGGGCCGATATGAATTTTTTGATCCGATACCAATAACCGATATTTGGCCCCCTCCTGCGGCTGATAACCGATAAGTGCCGATACTGATATTTAATCCTAAAATAAATGTAAGTAACGTTTTGACTTTTTGTTAGTTAGTCACACGTGTGATAGTCACACATGTATTTTCTGGACATTTGAAGCACACGTCTGCTCTCTCTGCTGCCTCCTGGTGGAAAACCCACACTTGTCAGGTTATGGTGTAGGCTGCTGAAGTTCCTTAGTTCTGCTTTAAAATCCACAGCAGAACTCACAAGATCACAAACCTCTGGGATAAATAATATCTTGTGGTGTTATTAGGCAATTATGATTACTAATTTTAGCTTCATTGTTTGCTTATTTATATTTTTTATTCTTTAGTGTAGTCAGGACAAACTGAGACTGGTAAATGTGCATATAGAGACTAGAGAACCCCCTCTAAAAATATTGGTGCCAAATAATGACAGTTTTCCGATATCGATACGATACTGATATGGCAAAAATTGTGAATATCGGCCGATACCAATACTGATACCGACATACTGTATCGCTCATCCTTCTTTGCAACAGAAAATATTTGAGACTTTTAGTAATCTCACAATCTTGTTTTAATCTTTTGTAATATAAATCAGTTAAATTAAGTCTAAAATGGTCTATTAACATAATGACATCACAAAGTGCAACCAAGCATTTTGAGCTTTGCAAATGTAAGCATTACGTAAACATTTGTGAATAGAACAAAACTTAATTTTGAAAATGTTATTGGGATGTCACTCTTACATTAATTGACAAGAGATGTAATTAAGTTTTTGTTTTTTCTGTGAAGGTTACTATGGGAGCGGAGTCAGCGCCATCATAGTTTTGCAGCTTGTTTCCTTCCAGACAGTGATCTACCCGACTATCACGAAATCATGGAAAACTTGTTTTTGTAAGTATATTATTTTTTGCACTGTGTCAAGGTAATCGTTCCAATGCCTATGACAAGTTGAAGTATTAATTTCACAAAAATTATTAACTAAATGCTTTGCAAATTTCATTCCAGCTTAGACATTTTTTAGGATTAAATATTTACTTCTGTTCATAATTGATGACATCGAGGGAGTTGCCTAGCGACCATCTAGCAGACGTTTTCTATTTAAAAAATAATATACTATTTTTTTGTTTGGTGTTTTTCATTTAGGTTTACTAGCTCAGAAAATTGTGTTTATACTGTAAGTTAAAGATAGAAAGTTGCAAAAACTTGTCGTACGCAGGGCTGGGCAATAGGTCGTGAATTTTATTTTGGAGAGAAAGGACATTTCCTCCGGTAAAAGCTCAAAATGTGTAATATCTAATAAATAAACAAATAAACAAAATACAGCTAAAACAAGTAAAATACACTACAATCTAAAAATAAATTTAATACACAACAACTCTGCGGAGTTCTGGGTTTGTAACTGACGGGTAAAAAAGAAAATCAAGTAAACAGTGGGAGAAAAGCAGATAAACAACAAGACTTAAGCTTGTGTCACATTTATCAACAACTTTAGAATTACACAATGTTAACCCTCTGGTAACCTGCAAAAAAGGGTACGTTCGTCACCTCGGGGACCATTAATGGTCCCATTTTTAAACGGCCATAAAATCCACATAGATTAATATTTTTTCGTACTTTCAAAACTCAGATCTCTTCATCTACTTCTCCTCTGTTCATACATGTGTAACTTGTATATGTGAGATGTGTATTTTTTATTTTACAAGGCTTTTTTGTCACAAAAGTGCACTCCAAGTGACCTATAAAAATTAAAAAATGGCATATTTCCAAAATTAAAACAGTGAAGTGAAAAATTTGAACTATTTTTATTAGAGCCTAGTATATGTCAATAATTTATGGTGAAAAAAATTTTTGTGCATTTTTGTGTTTTGAATGGAGAGGTTTTAGCCAAAAAGTTACGTTCGTCACCTCGGGGACCATTAATGGTCCCCATTTTTAAACAGCCATAAAATCCACATAGATTAATATTTTTTTGTACTTTCAAAACTCAGATCTCTTCATCTACTTCTCCTCTGTTCATACATGTGTAACTTTTACATGTGTGATGTATATTTTTTATTTTACAAGGCTTTTTTGTCACAAAAGTGCACTTCAAATGAATCATAAAAAAATAAAAAATGTCATATTTCCAAAATTAAAACAGTGAAGTGGAAAACTTGAGCTATTTTTATTAGAGCCTAGTACATGTCAATAATTTATGGTGAAAAAAAATTGGTGCATTTTTGTATTTTGAATGGGAGAGGTTTTAGCCAAAAAGTTACGTTCGTCACCTCGGGGACCATTAATGGTCCCCATTTTTAAACGGCCATAAAATCCACATAGATTCATATTTTTTCGTACTTTCAAAACTCAGATCTCTTTGTCTACTTCTCCTCTGTTCATACATGTGTAACTTTTACATGTGCTATGTATATTTTTTATTTTACAAGGCCAATTAGTGCAAAGAAGAGAAAAATCACGAAGATCTTGCTTCGGTCACAGACGGTTCATCTTGTCTAAGACCTTCTGCTTCAGTCACAGACGGTTCATCTTGTCTGATGTGGAAGAGTTTGGATATTTCTTCTGTTCCACCTAATTGGCTCCACAGGACTCAGTTTGTTTGTGAAAAGTTTCTCTGCAGTGAGTGAAACTACTTTGTGTCTGTGACACAGGTTAACTCTGAAGTGTTTGACCTTTAACTTTTGACCTTTCACTTGTGGTCCAGTCCTTTGTCAGCTGTGCCCTGTCACCTGTCAGGTGTGTTTCTGTAGTTTTAGTTTTATTTCAGTTCATAATCCTTCTCCTCATCTTCGGTTCTGAAAATCCTCTTTTTCTGCAACTCTAAAACAACTAAGTACCTTGTTTATACCACAATGTCTACTTATTTTATTACACAGAATATCCACAGTGAGAATGTCCAGAGCAGCTCATTGTGATTCTTTACACTGTGACACGTCCACAAACATGATCCAGCTGTGAGACTTTGTGATCAGAGCAGAGATGTGCTTCTTTGAGCTGCTCTTGTTTGTCTCTGTTTCTGTGTGCAGAGTTGTGTTCTCCACAGGTGCCACAGGGGGCAGTCACAGGGTCACAGTGTCTGTGCTGGACTCACACACAGTCGTTAACTTCAGACCAACACAATCAAATCATTTTGATCAACTTTTGATTAAAATTCATCTTTTTCTACTAATTTAGTCAAAACATGCGTTTATAATGGAAGTCAATGGAGAATATGCTTTTTTTTGTACGTGAACCTCTCCCATTCAAAACACAAAAATGCAGCAACATTTTTTTCACCATAAATTATTGACATATACTAGGCTCTAATAAAAATAGCTCAAGTTTTCCACTTCACTATTTTAATTTTGGAAATATGCCATTTTAATTTTTTTTACAGTTCACTTGGAGTGTACTTTTGTGACCAAAAGTCCTTGTAAAATAAAAAATATACATCACACATATGAAAGTTACACATGTATGAGCAGAGGAGAAGTAGATGAAGAGATCTGAGTTTTGAAAGTATGAAAAAATATTAATCTATGTGGATTTTATGGCTGTTTAAAAATGGGGACCATTAATGGTCCCCGAGGTGACGAACGTAACTTTTTGGCTAAAACCTCTCCCATTCAAAACACAAAAATGCACAAAAAAATTTTTCACCATAAATTATTGACATATACTAGGCTCTAATAAAAATAGCTCAAGTTTTCCACTTCACTGTTTTAATTTTGGAAATATGCCATTTTTTAATTTTTTATAGGTCACTTGGAGTGTACTTTTGTGACAAAAAGCCTTGTAAAATAAAAAATACACATCTCACATATAAAAGTTACACATGTATGAACAGAGGAGAAGTAGATGAAGATCTGGGTTTTGAAAGTACAAAAAAATATTAATCTATGTGGATTTTATGGCCGTTTAAAAATGGGGACCATTAATGGTCCCCGAGGTGACGAACGTACCCTTTTGTTCTAGCTCTTTAACTGAAAGTGTCAGAAAAAAAATTTTGGTGGCATTTTAAAATTTGACTCGATTCATGAATCTGTGGACAATTTCACCGGTCTGACATAAAAACTGTCCGAGATCTAAAAGTTTGAAAAAAAAAAAAAGCTCAAAAGGACCATAAATGGTCCGAGGTTACCTGAGGGTTAAACTTATTACTGTTTCTTATTAAATAAGATATTTATGAGTCTGTTTTGTTGCAGTTAAAATGTCCTAAATCACTAACTGTTGTTAACAAACAAGCTTGTAGCAAACAACTAAGAAATACATTATTTTGACCGTAGTTTTGCCTCTCATTCGAAATGTTGAGGAGCATTTTTCAAATAAAAGAATGTCCATGCATAACTTCTATTAAAAATAAGGGCATAAATGTAATTATTTGTGATTACCGGTAATTTTGGAAGCTTTTGTCTGGCACAAGAAGCATTCATGACATAACGACAGTATATAAGCCAATGTTTTATACAGACAGAGATCAAGCAGTCAAAATGTATTGTTTGTTGTTGTAATACAAAAAGTTTATGTGTCTGATCACTAATAAACATCATTATGCATTGGAAAAATTGCAACATTGTCAACAAATTGTGCAACGTAAACCCAACCTATTGACATAACAAAACCATTTCAGTACATGTTTTCTGAAATTTTACAAAGATGTGCCAAAAAAAAAAAATCCAGATTTTTATTTTTGTCTGTATTGCCCAGCATTAATCATACAAACACTAATGTCCAAAGATAAAAAGTAAGACCGCTGTGTGCTTGTAAGTCTATTTCTTCTGACTGAATTATTAAGCATGGTGTCTTTAGCTCATGAAGCATTCTCTGTGCTCGGGCTGGGGCTTTGTTGTCGCCGCTGATTGAGAGCCGTGTCTTTGTTGTTGGCACAGATATGTCATCAGCACTCTGGAGCTGATGGTGGCTGAGGACTACATGATTGTGTATCTGAACGGGGCCACACCACACAGGAGAATGCCGGGCCTGGGCTGGCTGAAGAAGTGCTACCAGATGATTGACAGAAGGTGCGTTCACTCGTTCCTTATCGTCGCTCCTATTGAAATGATAAATGGTGTGAAATTACAGCATTGTGTCCTCTCGCTGTAGGCTCAGGAAGAACTTGAAATCCTTCATTATCCTCCATCCGTCGTGGTTTATCAGGACTATTCTAGCCATCACAAAACCCTTCATAAGGTATAGTACTGAGCAGCTATTGTATTTGTGTCTTTATTTACTTATGAATGAGTGTAACATGGATTTATTTATTATATATTTATTTGATTGATGCTGTTTTACTAAGAGACAGACTTAGTTACAGTCACTTTACACCTAAATCTGAATAATAGATATATTTCAGACTGGACATATTAATTGTAAGAGATTTATATTGAAGCAAGTTTGTCTTCATCAGTCAGATTCAAATCTTTACTCGCTTCAGTAAACAGGGGTCTGCTGTTATATTCAGTGTTGAGCAAGTTACTACAAAATTGTAAAACTGTACATTATAAATTACTAGTTACAAGGATAAAAAGGACATTTAGTTGTATTACAATACTGCTGCCTCTAAAGTATATTTACACTTGGTTACTAATTAATGTCACAAAACCCTTTCCTTTCCTCATAATATTAACCTTTAAGTCAACAGAATAGAAACCACAAAAACTCTTCTACAACAGTTTCAGAAGTGTCTTGATCCTGACGTGTTGTTTTCACGTATATATGTATGCAAGGAGCTTGTAATGAATTTTATTACTTACAGTTTTAAAAAAAAAGGAAAAACATTGTAATTAGTTACTTCCAACACTGTATTCAAGTCATCCCAAAGAACTTCAAAAGGTCACAATCAAATAACAGTCAAAGCTTAAAACAGAGGGAGATGAGGAGGAATCCAAGCGGGGAGAGTATCTTTTGGAGAAATCGTTGCCTGGAAAATCTGCTTTCGAAAAAAAAAAAAAAAAAAAGGAACACATATCACGTGGAAATGAAAACAGCAGATTTCTGCATTATCATTGACCATAGCAAAAAAATATTTTAATGTGAGGTGAATGAAGTAAGTTTTTGTTTTAAATGACAGCGGACCAATCAGCTTCTTTGTTTCATCTGCGTAAGGCAAATAAACTAATCTGATTGGCCGGTTTGTTGTGGAGTTGATCTGTACCTCAGGTGGGAGGGGGCGTGGTGACCAGACCCACTCTTCACACTTTGGTGAAGCTTGGGCAAGAATGTACTTTTCAGAGCAGTTTACTCTTACTCACAACCTTACTAACATTTTGCTTCAAGTAACAGTACTTTTGATTAAAAGTACTGGCTTCTCCTCTCAAAAAAATGTATGCTGAGAATAAAAAAGGTTTTCCTGCATCGCTCTTTTAGATATGACTTTGTTTTATTTATTTATTTAGTTTTTGAGTCTATTCTTTAAAAAAAACTGATTTTCTAAATCTTTTGTATTTTATCTTACCAATTTAGACCAACATCTTAAAAATACCTCAAACACTATTTTAACTCTCACTTGAGTAGTTTCTTGAGTCACTACTTTGTCTTTTTACTTGAGTATTATTATTTAGAAGTAACTTTACTCTTACTTGAGCACTCTACCGATCCCTGTTATTGTAGAGAACATTTTGTTTGTTGTAGCATGTGTAGAATTTGTTGTAGCCTTACACCAGTAAATAAATCTTGTCCAATGTCCATGTTTCCCAAACAGTGCCAAGTTCAGCAGTAAGATAAAGTACGTGAACAGTCTGGACGAACTGCAGCAGCTCATCCCGATGGACCAAATCCAGATCCCAGAATGCATCATCAGGTGAGCGTCAACAAACCACAGCTCAACATCAGGTGTGAGTTAAATCACATTATAATCAGGGTTGTCACGCATTCTGGAAAATCTAGAAAATGATTAGCCCATTTTTCTGTTTTTCGGAAAACACATAGAAAATGAGAAAAACATCCAAATGTCATGGAAAAAGAAAATTCTGTCCTAGGAAAGTCTTGAGACCTTTTAAAAAATGTTTCATAGCACGCAAACAAATGAACTTTCTCAGCAGTCACATAAAACGCTGTGAAAGTTTTCTGAAAAGATGGAGGCCGCTTTCTCTCGCCTAATTAACGAGTCATGTCATAACAGCAAATAGTGTAAAACAAAAGTTTCAAGTAACAGTTAGGAATTGGTAAAGATGTTCTACACATCCTAAGCTTTTAGCCATGTTTTATTTTTTGACAATCTGCTTTGCAAAGATATTAGCAAAACTCCACTGGGAACCACTGAAACATGATTAAAACATAAGCCTCAACACCCCCTAATCAAAACAACAACACGAATTGAACAAGAATTCTCTTTTATCTGTTTTTCAGTTGACTGTTTTATATATTTTTACAAGATAGACTCAGCGGTAGATTGATTGTAGTTCATCAAAAAGTGTCATCAAAAACTATTCTCCAGCCATTGGAAACTTATAAAATCCATCAGAAAGCACTAAAATTAACTTATTTTTTCAAAAATTTCTGAGGGAGGACCCCCAGACCCCCCTCCCCACTCATGTTTGTTCGCCCCGCATTATTGCTGAAATTGTGTAATTGCGATGCCAATGATCCACACTAAAAAAGAAGCTGTTTAAGGTGAGTTGGTGCTTTGCAAATTGTCCCTGTCTCACGCCAAACAAATTTTGAGAGAACTGGTCGTGCTGTGTTATACCTTGATTATCATACTTGTAGACTACTGTATTGGGCTGCAAAAAACGGGTTAAATATTGATAATGTAAATGTCGTGATTGCATAAAATCCACGTTGTAAATGTCCTAGAAATGTTGTAGATTAGAAAGTATTTTTGAGGATATGAGTGGGAACCCTGATCATTCTTAAACTGTCCTTTCAGAGTGGACAAGGAGCTGAAGGAAGCAGCAGAAAACTCCAAGTAAGCCAAGTATTACTTCACTATGCAATGACATTAATTGCGACTGTTTGTTTATAGGACAAGTTTTCATTTATCAAATCATTATTTTATTCTTAGACTGAACCTTGTCGATGTTAATTTGTCATTAGTTGTATTTACTGGAAGAGAAGCAGAAGAAGTTTTGTCCATTTCTTCTCATTCATCATAAACTTAAATGAGGCTATCTTTATTATCAAGTGATCCATTGCCCTGATATTTACTGCCAAGAACAAGCGGAGGACTGGCTAATTGTGTATTAAATCATAACTTAGAATTTACCAATTAGTTTTAGCATTTCAGAGCAATAAATCCTAACTCAAGCTCTCTATCTTTTATCCAAGAGTTAATAGTTTCCTGCTGGGACCTCAGCCAGCGGCGGACAGGACACAGTAAGTTCTCCTCTGCTCTGACACTTTTATACGCAGTCACACAAGACAAACAGCCTCGTTTCTGAAGTCTGTCACTCACTGCGTTTTAATGTCTTTATAGACGCTTTGCACAGACTCTTATTTATCTGAAAAGTGCTACCTCTGGCAAAAGTATAATAAGAACACCTGATAAAATGTGTTTCTTAGCTTTTTTAGCCAAATTTTTCAGTTTGGCAATGTAAATGAGCTTTTCTGTTAGCTTGCTTGCTAACAGCAGATGGAAATGGTAATGGTTTTCCAGAAAGGATTTGAGTAATGAGTAAGATGAGGAAAATCTTGTTAAATGTCTTTGTAAGTCTCTGTGATGATGATGGTTACATAATGTGTTTTGGGGCATTTTCAAGCTTGTGTCGACTCTCTGTTGTCTCCCGTACGAAATACGGCAGCTTATCTGCCCCATTTCCAACACACTATCGACCCGAATTTCTGTTCTGATAAACCCTGGCTCTTTGATTTTTTTAATTTGGCTGTGTAAAATGTGTTTAGATAGGTTTTGCTGCTTCATGTCAATCTAAAAGTTATGCAAAAATGAAAAAATAAAATAATAATTTCGATTCAATATTCTAGTTTAATTACACGAGAGAGCTATAGCGGGAGCTCTACTGCTGAAGTAGCTCTGCTTTAAGGAATATAACCATATAATCATATAAACCGGTTTACCACCTGAAGCTCACTTTCGTTCCTTCAGACCTGACTAATGGTGCGTTTCATTTGTCCTCGAGGGTCGGATTTTTCGAGTTTCTACTAGTAAATTTACTTACTCAAACAGTTGGATAACATGGCAAAACACCAAGTTCATTTGAGCAAACATGGCTGCGCCCTGTGTTTGATGAAAGTTAAAATCTTGATAGTACGTGTGCTATTTTCCCTTTTTTGTCTCTACTGTCCTCCACTGTCGTTGAGCTTCTGCAGTTACAAAGACTAAATTATATAAATATAATATTAATTTGCTTTGTGATGCTGAGATGCTGTGATGTTGATAACATCTACACTGCGCTAATGACAACAAAAGCGGACAAACTTTCAAATGTAAAAAAAAAACAAACCTGATTCATTTGTTCACATTGTGGTTGAGTAGAGCACTTTTCTATCATTTGACTCGAGTCATCATTACAGTAGGATACACAAATTGTGTTACTGGTATATTTTCCGACTTCCGAGGTCATAACTTCTGACCTTCGAGGATAACTGGAACACAGCACTAACTTTAAAAATTTAGGACATTTTTACTGTTGTACAACAAATAACTCACTCATCCCACAGACTAAAAACATTGAAGCATAGAAAGATAATGAGTTGAACTGTGTGTGATCCTATGGTCTATGTGAGAAATGTGAGAGAAACAGAAGTATTGTTGTAGTTTTTTCTGCTTTTCTGCCACCTAATTTTTCTCTTTTTACATGTCACATACAAACTCAGCATTTAGCAGCAGCTGTTATGGTTTACATTTATGATTAATTTGCGTCTGCATTTTCTTAATTTAAATCAGTTTTGACTCTTACAAGAGAAAATGCAATTGGTCCTCATTCATTTTTACAACTCACTGCTAACATTTCTATCCTCTTCCTCTCTCTTTCTCTCACAGGACAGACGACGCTGCAGCTAGCAACCCACAAAGCCAGGCATCTTAAATAATTCTCCGTTCAACGACTGATAGTGCCTGTTTACACATCTCTGTCTCATTGTTCCGGCCGCCGTGGCACCGTCCGTAGTTCTAACTGTGCACCTGTAAATCGCAACGCTGAGCAGAGTCGGCTCAGCGGCTGTTGTTTCTGACGTGTGGTTGAAAACAGACTCTTCTGACGGCAGCACAGATTTAGTCGAGTCTAGAGTATATTGGTGTGGCATGTGAAGCTGTGGAGCAATAATGACACTTTTTTGTTTGTTTTGTTTAGCAGGTGCAGAATTTTAAAGTGCCTATGACAGAGTTTTGTGATTTTAGCTTAGTTTTGACACATTCTAGACAAATTATAGTTTTGTTTACATTTAGATTAAAGCTTGGGTACCTGATTTATTATAATTTTTTTTGTTCTAATTTTGTAAGCTTTTCCACTAAGTTGTAATCGCAGCTCTAAGTGACAAAATCAGACCACTGTGTTCTGACTGAATCAAATAATGAAGTATTTTATTTCCCATCTAAAGCAGCGCTCTGATTGGCTGCTCTCGAGTGGTCTGCTCTAGTTTCACTTTGCTGTCTGTGAAAAAATGTGATTAAAGTGTGAGAAATATTTAAAGATGAATGCATGTGCTGAAGGATTTATGAGAACAAGGAAGTAGTTTGATTGGTTTAAATATTTACTTCCTGTTTTGTAGTGTGAAAATCAAGTACTTTAAGCTTTAAGTTTGTGAAGAAAAGTTTAGAAATTTGAGTTTATGACATCACACCATGAACATGAGTATGTTTACGGTCTTCTCAAAAGAAACACTTTTTTAATAGATTTTGTGATTGGTATTTAATATGAATTCTGTTTAAAGTTCACATTTTAAACCCAACCAGGACGAAACAACTGAAATAGTATGAACTAGGGCTGCTCGATTATGATAAAAATAATCAGGATTTAAAGAATAATTTTCTTAGAAAATGCAGAGTGAAGAGATCAAATGAAATGGGTGAGATATCGTATAGAAATGCACCGTTGTAAATGTGTTCTACAATTGTAAAGAAACAGTCTGGGACCTACTTTTACAACTCAAGGAACTTCCTGGTTCAACAAGCGTGGGCTTCCATGTTAAATCTTAATAGGGATTTTGAAAAAAAATATATTAAGTTTGAAAACGTCTTTGGGGCTAATCAGCTCTGTGGTGAGTCATGTGGACAAAACAAATCCATTTCTGTAGCTTCATAAACTACAAAGTTAGTAAGACATTTGGCCAAGTTTTAGGTTCTAGATGTGCTTTTTAGACTGAAAACAACCGCACTGTGGATCTGAGTTGGCAAATAGCAGGTTAGCCCGCGACATGTCTTTAAACTCTTAATATTAAAATTTTTCGAAAAGCCTATGGCACTTTACAATGGGGCAATTTACTTCCAGAACCAGGGCGATTTCCCACTGTTGAGCTCCATAACTGAGCACTTACAGACTCACTTATGAGTCACGGTTAATAATCGCGATTACTTGATTATGCGATTTTTACGATTACAGCAATAATCATAATTGAAATTCGATTAATTGCACAGCCCTACTATGAACTGAGAAACTACTAAAAATACTTGTTTTGAGCATAATTTTTATGCAGACAATCATATGTTTGTGAAGGAGCTCATGGCACTTAAAAAATATTTCGATAATTGTGTCAAATAAAATTTGCAATTTCAATTTGATTTCGATATACAGTATTATGCAATCCTACTATAAACATAAATCTAATATAAGACAAAAGTACTCTGATGTGAACAAAATATCGGCTACATTAGTTGTACCTCCAGGTTAGTGCTAGGTAGTCAGGCCCAGAAATTAGCTGGTTGCCATGGTAATGAGTTTATTTCTGTTGGTAAAAGGGCCTAAACTATAACATTTTTTCTCCTAACCTTACCCTAACATTTTCTCCTAAACTTAACCTTTCTCCTAATCCACTATTCTAGCATTTACCTTGGTGCCCGGTGTAGCTAGAACATGGTTGCTAGGCAACTTCCTGATGTGACGTTGTTTTCAATCAGAAAATAAAAATAGAAATCATATAAATGGCTAAACTAGGATGAAAGTTCCTGTTAATATTTTGATTTTGTTTGTGTTTTAGTAAAATCTGTCATAGGCACTTTATGTAGCAGATAAAACAGGGCTGTTCAACATGAGGCCCGCGGACCAGATCAGGCCCTCTAACCACGTAAATGTGAACTCATCTTCCAATCATTACAAAATCATTCTTACTGGTTTGATTCTGTGTTAAATCTGGCCCTCGGGAGAATAAAGTTGAATAGTCCTGATATAAAAGATCACAAAGTAGCCTACATCACATTATTTTTGTGCCAGTGACTGCGGCCAAACACATACGGGCCTCATATATAGAATTACTGTAATTATTTATTTAATTTATTTTTTTAATCATAGATATTTACAATGTGTTATAGTAACTTAGCTGTTTCTGAAACCAGGATGTAACATAAAAAAATGACCTCAGATGAAGAATAAACACAGGGACAGTAAAAGCACAATGTCGTGGGTGTGTTTGTGTAGAGCCATGCATGTCTCTTCACCGTGTAGCCGTCGTCACGCTCGCAAAGAGGCGCAACGACGAACACATAGACTGTCGAGTGTTTCAATAAAACAGATCTAAGCGCACGCCGTTTCCTTTGTCTTTTATTCACGTTTGTCAGAGCAACAGTTTAGGAAGCGTTTCAGTTTACAGAGTGACGTTTGTAGTTATAACGCAGCAATAGAAGCACACGACAAATAAAAACTCACAATTTAAATAATGACCTAAAAGCAGAAGCAGTTTTCTTTCATGTAAATGTGGAGAGTGTCAAAAACAATGAGGCGCTAACAAACAATATTTAGACCAAAGATTTTCAACCAGGTGTGCCTTGAAAAAATGTGTCATGATTCAATTTTCAATCTATGAAATAACAAGAAACAGATTTATTTGTATCGTGTATCTTTGGAAGAAGTTTTTCAGCAAGAATGAAAGTAAAACTAACACAATTTACTCATTTAAAGAATAATGTATGGGTTAATTATGCAACTTTAAAAAAATAAAGAAAAATCTGTTACTATGAAGATTAAATAGTCAGACTTTAGCGTTAGCATTGACAGACAAACACATCTTTTTAAAAAACACACTTTGGTCTTTGGTGAAATATTCTCATTTGTAAAGTTTTTAACATTTTTTCAGAAAAAAACACCAACAACTCACTGTTCACTGCTCGATCTTAAAGTATTTTCTGATTTTAGACTTGATGTAGCGAAACCCCGCAGAAATGAACTAAACAGGAACTTGCCAACAGGAAAATAAATAATCCAACTAACATTCCGTGCACAGAAACAATTGTGACCAAAGTTGCCTTTCTATTGAGCTGACTTGTATCACCAAAAATGACAAAATACAGGCAACACCAGAAACGTTACATTGTGCTTCTTTAAAGTTTAATGGACATATTCATGAAATTAGAGAATTTTGTTTACCAAATGTTTCCATTTAGACACATTTGAGTAGATTGTATGCCGTAGAAAAGTGTCAACAAAAAGAGTGTGCCGCAACTCAAAAAAGGTTAGGAAACACTAGTTTGTACTATAATATGTTGAGAAAAGTCAAGATAATTAAGGTTAAATTATCACACAATAACGGCAGAAGCGGCACAGGAGTAGAGTCACAGAGGCAACTACAAACTAAAGAAAAATAACAGGTACATTCTCAGATGTTTATTCTCAAAAAGTAGGGCACTGCCAGGTTCAATTTTCTACCTCGGATGTTGAAAATCTCTTCGAGTATCTGAGTAGGAACTCCGAGTTGAAGGGCTGTTCCAGTGGGAATGTACAAGTCGCAACTAGGAATATCCAAGCTTGTTTCGGCAAAATACAGTTGAAAAACCCTGCTCCTGAAAATATCGGTGCAACCCCAGTCTCATACCAGTAAATGTTTTGCCTTTACTTTAATAAAGTAACCTTCATGCATTGTTTTGTTGCAACAATTTAATATTTTATCAAACATATTCTTGTTGAAAGTTTCTAAAGAAAAAGCTGCATTTCAACATTTCTGTGAACTACTATAGTGCTAAATAGGACACTGAGGTTAATATACTGTATATCAGTGGTTCCCATCCTCTTTTTTGTCTGGAGTACCCTTAATCTGTATTTTTCACTCCTAGTACCCGCTCTCCCAGGTAAAGTGGTTTCCAAGTGGAATATTGTCAATTATTACTAGATATGTGCTTGTTTTAATGACATTTACATCCAAAATCCTGCAGAAATAAACAAAAATTCCCTTGAAATAATAAGTTTTGTATTATTTTTAACTACCCACTCGTGTACTTCTGGTTGGGAAGCACTGATTTATACTACAAGGTTTACTGCTCTCTATTAAACCACTGCTATAGAATATAAATAGCCTTTCATGTCTCATTTAGTAGATTCAGATCCAGTGGAGAAACGGGCCTCTCCCTCGGGGCAGACACAGACAGATCACACACACAAACACAAGACTTTATCCTCCTCTTCATCGAAAAGTGTAGCCTCGTCGTCATACTCCAGGTCGTCGTTGTCGTCTCCGAGCTGTCCGTATTTGAACTTCCTGTACACGGTTCCGTCCTGTCCCATGTACACTATGTCCTCATCGTCGTCGTCATCGTCGTCGGCGTTCTTTCTCCCCGAGCGGCGGTCACTGAAGTCCACCATTTGGGATTCCTGGAAGCCGGAGGAGCCCGAGTGTCCGCTGTACGAGGCGGAGGAGGCAGAGGTGTACCCGTGTCTGCCGCTGCTGCTGCTGTAACCGCTCGAGCCCAGCTTCTCGTAGCCTCGAGGGGGGATGTCCCGGGTCGCGCTTTTAGATCGAGAGTGTCTGATGAGGAAGACGATGGCCACCAAGACAACCACCAGCAGGATGCAGGCGGTGATGAAGACACCCAAGTTCCCACGCTCTTCTTCTTCCTCCTCGTTTCTGAAGGGTAAGTTTTTGCTCAGGACACACTCTCCTGAAAGTAAAATACATCACATTACAACTATGGCTAATTGATTAACTTGATTAGTAAGTTAATCATTAAGGCGAGACACCGTAGGTCAGGGATCTACAACCTTTTTCGCTATGTACGACTGGGCGATATTGGTAAAATCTTGGTCATTTTTTTACACATCCCGATTACGATTTTCAGACGATATATTTCAAACCAACCGTTAAGTGTATTAGTTGAAGTTTAACAATCAAAAAATTCGACTGTAGTGGACTAAAGCCATTTTTGGTCGATTAAAAGGTCTCTTTCTCAAAACTAGTAACTGTCTCAATGTTCTGACCAAATATTTGCCCAAACTGCTCTCACAAGGCCACAAACTGTGAGGTCTGCATGCTGAATTACTATTCATACAGAAAAATGCAACAAAATGAGATTTTCAAGTAAAAAAAATCTGCATATTTTGCAATGTGCTTTCTAACTGTTAAAAAAATGGCTACTAATACATCAATGAGTGATTAATTGACTAAAATCCTCTACTTCACTTTCTACACTTGTTTAATCATTTATAATAACTGTAATCATTTCTATCTTTAAACAACTATTTTTGAAGCATTTTCTTACTCTAAACGATATACTCGATATTTTTCGCATTATTTCAATCTAAAATTAGATATATTGCCCCAGCTCTATTGCACTGGTTGTTTACCTGTGCTCTACCAGTGCTACAACACGAGTTAGTTTAGTGTTGGCTCGTCTGCCCCAATTTATGTCATAAACAAGGTGATTTTCGGATGTTTTCCAGGTGATTTGGATTTTGAAAATACACCAGTAATGACAGAAATATGGACTTTTAGCATATTTTCATATTTTGTCTTTGTTAATGATAAAATACAATTAAAAAATATGTCAAAATCAACAACCTTCATCTGATATGTTTAATTAACTGATTATGTTATTGACTGAGGTCTCTGGTTGTATACTTTAAAAAAATGTAACCTCTGTATTTTAAGTGCAGCTTTCTCTCATTAGAACACAGCTTCATACATTCATAAAGTCTGCACTCAATTCACACAAAATTCCACAAAACATTTTTAGTGTCTGTGTGAGACAAAGATGTCACCATGTCAAGCTTTTGCTCCCCTTAACCTTTTTTACACCTGAGCAAATGCTTGATGAATGAGGCTCAGTGTAATAAAAACATCAAATGTACAAATAAAATAAAAACTTAGTAAGAGCAGTAAGAGCTGTCAGCAGGTGTTCTTACCTCGAGACTCGGTGCAGTTACAACAGTCCTGCTGCCCTTTATTATCTGCCCCCTGCGTGTCGTCATGGTTACAGCAGAAGAGACAGCGCCCCCCGGGTTCGAGCATGGCCCGAGGAGGACACGAGGTGCAGCTGGACGCACCCTGGCCCCAGCACTCCAAACACGAGGCATCACAGTCCTCACAGGCCAGATCCATGCTCTGAAAACAAGAGGAAACTCAAGATAAAAGAGAAGCATTTTTCTACGTCATGTTTGTTTAAACCACAAATATACTGTTGGAAAAAAGGTTTATTACATAATTTTAGAATCACAGTTAGAACTGGGCGATAGTGACAAAAATATATATCTCGATAATTTCTTGGCAAATCTCGATAACAATATTTGGACGATATTCTGTTAGTTTGACATAAATGTGTTAAATTCTGTTCAAATTAGTTACACTGGAAATGTTACACTATTCTACTAAGTTTTAAATTGACTAAATTATGTGATTGGAGCAGGTTTGTCTTAAATAAAGTGGAACAAGTACATTTAAATATTATCTGAAGAACACAAGATTTTATTTTCATAATTTCAAATGAATTTGTATTTGAGATATTTTATACTTGTTCTGTTGGCAATCAAGTTCAAACCAACCAAAATCTACTCAAAACTAGTGCTGACAAGCGAGATTAATTAATTATGATCTGTAATTAATTAATCTAATTATTCTATTTTTAATCTCATCTAAAAATGGCTGAGAAAAACATTAAACTTAAGTGTTTTTGTTTTGTTTTTATCCAGATTGATTAATTACACTATTGTTGTGATGGAAATATTAATATACTGCAAAAAATGAAAACTGTAGGAAGTGTTTTGTTGTTAAGTTGTCAAGTTGAACAACCCTTATGTCCACTTTGTAACTCATATAGGAAACAATAAAGTTAAAGAATTCAAAATAGATTAATGTGATTAAAAAATTAACTTGATTAATATGTCTGTATTAATTATCTAATTAATGCACTAATTTGACACCCCTTATCACAACATGTAAAATACTAATTCTAGACACATAAATGGTAAATCATTATTTATATCTTATCTGCATGTTTGGAGTCTCAGTGAGTTTTTAATTAGTTAGAATGTCAGTAGAACAAATGTCCAAAGCAGACCTGGGCAAACTGCGGCCCGGGGACCAGATTTGGCCCTCCGTCTGTTTTCATGTGGCCCTCGGGAGGTTCATGAGAATTGGCTGTGTGCACGAGTCTTCAGTTGGCTTGCGTACGTTCAAAAATGCTAACTTCTGTACATACGACCACTTCCTGTTAGCGTTAGCATTTAGACACAATTATGTCTCTTTTTAAATACTTAAGTGTCCAATGGTGAAATATTCCTCTGATATGTAAAGTCTTTAACATGTTTTCTGTAACATTCACCACAACTGTCTGATCTAAAGAGGATTTATTTGTTTTAAACTGATGTAATGAAAACGTCATTGAAAAGCATTGGACAGGAAGTGGTTGTGTGTACAGGATGTAGCTATTTTGAACATACGCAAGTCAACTGAAGTTCCGTGCACACAGTCAATTGCCCTTTGTATTTGTTTTGATTCCTTAGCCATGAATCATCAAGATCACTATGAATTAAACAATAATGCATGAAATAGCCCATTTTTAGCAAAACATGGCAAAAAAATAACTTTTAAGACCAGTTAAAATTGCTCATTTCTAAACCGTTGACCTTTTTTAACAGATGTTGACATTTGGAGATGTTTGAAGACAATACTTTTTAGTTTGAGCTTACATTGTGATTTATTTATCTTATTTTTCAGTTTTATGACAAATTCTTTCAGTCATAAATGCTTTGAAATGAAAAACCAGTGAAATATTGGACGGTATGTGAGGAGTTAAATCTTCAGTCAAACGACTCAAATTCAGATTAAATTCAAGTCCAAGCTGTTTTAGCAAGACTAGATATATTAATTTCCTTTGCATCTTGTCTGCATTTGAATATGGCCCTCGGAGGAAAATAATTACCACCTCTGGTCTAAAGGCCTTATTCCCTCATAAAAAAGTGTATTTAGCCATGCTAGTTTGATGAATCCAGTTCAGTGAATCCTCTCCTTTTGAGCTTCAGAAAAACAGATCGAGCTTTGAGGCTTTTTAGTCTATTTTCTTTTTAGTCTATTTGTCTAATTTAATTCCTGATGTGGGAAACGCCAGGCTCATATGAAGTGTTTTTAGTAGACACAATAGTTTAATTTTTACTGTGAGATGCCAAACATTCATGTACATGTTTAAAGGCCAATACAAAAGCAAAAGGTTACTAATATTTGTTGTCCGACGGGTTAGACAACTGTTTTCAGAACTGTAAGTGTTTTCTTAAAATGTTATCTCAGTTCAAAATCTTTCTTCCTGATTGTAAACTATGAAATCACACCAGGAAATCTGTAACTGGTTCCTGGCAGCATTCGGTTTTAAAACTGGGACAAAATTCCTCTCGTGCCAGAATTAATGTCTAAATGATCAGAAAAATGTTTGTAAATGAAGTTTACTAGTGTGATTAAGACATTACATTAGTTTATGGTGATAAAGTCTCTCCATCCAAACTTTGCAGAGCTCTGTCCAAACTTTTCCCCAAACATCCATCTTGACCTTCCGTTGCTATGAAAACGGGATTATTGTACTTCCGGCTGAAAGATTTTTTTTTGTAGTTTGTTTAATCCTTAGCTTTCTTAAGTTGTGGAAAAAAAATTCACTTGAGAATAATCTGTGGTGAATAGTAATAGTAATTTAGTTCAAATCTGAAGCCCCAGAGTCATTATTAATCCATTTATAAACCGTTCACAGCTTGAAAACACAGACATACACAATCGGACAGCTTTAGAATTACAGGAGGTAAAAATTCGGGGGAAACTTTACACACATTTTTACAGACATGGGCGATTTGCAAAGGAGTATAAACTTAAAGTGACCATGACAGGTTAAACGACTCATTTCACAAAGACACAGATAAGATTATTATATTTAAGGTTTTACAAATCATTTTTAAAATTTCATTCCAGTTTGTCCATTTTTAGCATAACAAATTTACTTCCAGTTCATAAATGATGACATCACGCTAGGTAGTTGCCTAGCGACCATTTCATGAATTGGGCCAAAACTTGTCACATGTGAATATTTTTTTTAACTTGAGCCATAAAAATTCAAGGGGACTCTCTTTTTTGTCAAATGTGCGTTTAAAGAGCAATAAAAATCTGTGTCTGGGAGAAAATTGCAAATGTCATTGTGATGTCATCAGATTTTCACCATATTTTCACATTTTTTCCACAAACTTGTTCTTAATAACGTAAAACTATAATTTATAATTACAACAGGTATTGACCTATCAAAATAAATAAAAAAAGAGAAACTTTAAAACCTGTCATACGCACTTTAAACAATGTCCGTAATTATTACAATTTACATGAGGTCTCAGGAAAATATTATGCCGTGCAAATCGGGCATTAGACTTTTTCAGACTGTAAGCAAGATTTAAAATTCACAGGTGAGCCATTTCAGTTTGTAGTTGTGGTATAAGTGAGTAAACAACTTGGAGTCGTGTGTTTAAGCAGTTTTAAGACACTCCGCTCTTTTGAACACTTACCTCTAGAACAGGATACTGGCCCCTGTAGCACATGGACTCACACATCCCGTCTGACAGTCTGTATCCAACATGGCACGACTGACACGAGTGTGACTCTTTTGCTACAAACGACAAACAACATCCACAATAATGTTGCTATTACATTTTAAGTAGGTTTGGCAGATTAGACACACATTTCAGTTCACTAGCAAGGACCACACTCTCAGAACTTGTAAGCGAGACAGAGACGTTATTGCCAGTTTGGGGCTTCCTTCAAGGGCTGGCTGCAGGCTCCGGGCCTCGAAACCCCCTCAGGAAATGGAGAATAGTGAGAGAATAATAGAATAATGAAAAGAGGAGGGTGGGAGACACGAATGGTAGGGGTGAGTGTATAGCCAGGGTGGCTAAATAGCGTAGCCATCATTAAAACAACACGAAAATACTTAGAATACTTAAGATTTCACTAAACTTTTACTTGTTTTCACACAATTAACCAGTAAACTAGTCTTATTATGTCCAATTAAAAGCACATCTAGATAAATCGCAACGTAACTACAGTAAAACTATAATAAATATCAGAGCCGGATCTAAGCTTTTGGGGCTAGCAAAATCAGTTTCAGGGGCCTTCCAGTCTTTTCTGCGAACCTTAATCAGTCAAGCCAAAGCAGGATTTTAATTGACTTTTTTCATTATAATTTATGAAATATACACAAAACAACAACAACAACAAAGTAGGGTGTATAATTTTTCACACAAAAAATGCATCTGAAAAAAAAAAGATGCATTTTCCCTAAATATAAGTTATTTTAGACCAACTTTTTTTTTTTTTTTTACAATAGTCAATTTTTATCTAATTTTATGCATGATTTTATGATTAATATATATGACTGAACTTCTTCTCCAGTTTGACTTGGTGTCGGTGTTTCTCAGTGGGGCCCCTGCTCTGTCCCTCCCCCGTGAGCTCCGCCTCTGCTCCCTCTTCACACTGACGCAGTAACAGCTGATAAACCGCATCACGCTGGACTTTTTAAACAGAACCACTAAAATCTAAAACTTTTACAAACAGCCTCATGTTTTATGTGGCTTTTGTGCAGAAATCCGCCGTATTTCGCTGCTGTAATTTTCGCGACTAAATCTGCAGACGTTTAGTTCATCAGCTCTTTCTGTTTGTAGTTCAGCCAATATTTGTCCTATTGACACAAAGTAAAGTTTGCAACAGCTTATGAGATGTAGAACATGTATTTGTTGTCCAAACTGTTCCTAGAGTTTGAATTTTTGCTTTCTGCTGAGAATGATCCGACGCATGTTTCTGCTTCTGTCAGTCAGCACAGAGGAAGCATCTACATCACAAGAACAGAACAGTGCAAACGAAGCCAACAGGCGATTTTTTAAACCAACCACACCCAGACGTCAGCACATCACCCCAGTCCTTTCTGAACTTACTGGCTTCCGGTTTTAGTTGATTTAAAAACTTACTTTTTGTTTTTAAGGCTCTTAACGGCCACTTTTGTTTAGGATGGCTACAACATTCAGTAATGTCTACTGAATGTTGTCTATTTAGGAACTTTTCTTTTACTGTTACTGTGCACTGATTTTATGTATTTTGTATTTTATTATGTTTTAATGGGAAGCACTTTGGTCACTTTTTGTGTTTTAAAGGGCTATAAAAATAAAGGTTGATTGATTGAAATATCTGCACTCATAAAGGCGGGGCCCTACACAACTTGCGTAGTCTGCGTATAGGAAGGATAAATATTTACCACAAGAACTATCACACCAAACTAGCCAAATTGTAAACACAATATTCTGTCATATGTTTTAGCTGATATTGATTTTGTGTGTGTCCTATTTTTACATTTTGCAACCAAATTACTATGCTTAGTCTTTTTCTGACCTGAACAAGCCTTGCAGGTGGCGTGACACAGCTCACAGGTCCCGTGTTGAGCGTCATGATAGAATCCTTCCGGACACGCTGGAAGACATCGTCCCGCTTTGCGCAAATAAACCAAGCCGATAGTGCAGCTCAGGCAGCTTTCTTCTCCAGGCCCAAGACACTCGCTGCAGCTGGGGTCACACTTCTCACACATTCTGGAGGCTGGGTTTCCAAAATCTCTGCCACAAGTGAATATGTATTTGGTAGGTTCTTAGGTTAAAGGCTCACAGTGTAACCAAAAAAATAGATCTAAGTACAAGCATATTTTTTACATATTACTTTGAATATGTTGAAAAAGAAAAGCTGCTTCTTTACTATATTTTTTCACATTAAAGCCTAAAATGTGTAGTTGAATTTTCACCTGAAGAAAGTTAGACGGTGTCACTAATAAGATGGCCAGACAATACCGTTATTGTGTTAACTTACCCGTGCTGGCAGGTCTCGACACACTCCTTGGCCTCACGGAAAAGACTGGATTTGCAGGAAAGGCACTCATGGCTGTGTTTTCCGACACAAGACTCACAGGACGGATGGCAGCGCTCACATTTGAGTCCCGCCTCATCCTGGTAGTAGCCAGTTGGGCATCTATCCAAACAGGTACCATCTGCAGAGATAGATATCCTCCAGTCTCCAGCCTCAGAAACAGGAAATGAACAGAAACAGCGTGATACTTACTGAGCAGGAGATGTCCCTGGTTGCAGGTCAGGCACTGATTTGTGTTGGGACCAGAGCACCTGTAGCAGTATTTATGGCAAGGGTGGCATTCCCCGCTGTGGTCTCATACTGGTGAACTGTGCATTTGGAGTGGGTCACTGGGACACAGTGTCCACGGCCCTCCAGCCTGTGTCCATCTCTACAGCTGGTACAAGAGTCACTGTGTGGCCCGGAACAAGTGAGGCAAGACGCATCACACTCTGTTTGAAAAAGTCATTAAAATAAACAGCCGTCAAGTGGGTGTTAGTTAAGTAATACATGTGATAAACACAAATATTTATGCTTTACTAAATCACATCTCTGACCCTCTCCAACATGTTTTACTTCTAACAAATGTTAACATAAATAACATAAACAAGTGTAAGGGTATCTGTCGTCAGCTGCTTTTCAGACACATTGCAGCTCAGTGTTTACTTCTCCAGGAAAGAGTCTGTGCATCAGTTTGTGAGGTTTGACAGCTGTCAAATGAAGTGTTATTTTTAGTGCAGACAGTTTAAGTTAGACTGCTGGGTTGAGAGAATGTATGAAGGACCTTGTATAACACAGCATAATGCTGTTTTACTGAAAGCATTTTTGATTTGCTACAGCATTGAACAAAGTGTGGGTTTTGGAAATGCATCGAAAATGTCAAATAACACTGACAAAATGACACGTAAACATTTATTTTTCAGTCACACCTCTACAGTCTCAGAGCTGTCATCTCGATAGGTGTGTGAGGAGCAGACTCTCAGACATGCCCCATTGTGCAGAGTGGCCTCAGGGTCCGCGCAGCTATCACAGTCATTGTTGTTTGGTCCATCACACTGTGCACAGTCAGGGTGGCAACGAGAACACTCTCTTTGCTCCGTGTCCTCAAAAAACTTCTCAGGACAGTCCACCACACACAGGCCCTCGTGCAGAAAATGATCCTCTTCACATTCTGTGCAAAGATAACATGTTCATACTAACTTACAAAAGATAATAGTTGAAACTACAATGAAATATTTACAATACCAATGCAGTGTCCCAAAGGATTACATTCTACACAAGCTGGAGGGCAGCGCTGACACTTCCCATCTCGGACCGTGTGACCTGCAGGACAGTCCTCCACACAGCGGTGCTTGTGCAGAAGAAGAGGGGCATCACAGCTTAAACAGTAAGTGCTGTTTCTCAGACAGGAAGCACAGCCGCCTCACAACTCCGACACACCAGGCCAGCAGGTAACCTCTGTGACACGGATTTAAAAACACTCATTAAAACCAATTAAAAATAACACTAAAATAATAATGTGCCTGTGGATTTGTGACCTGACGCATTGTTCAACACATTGGCCGTTCTGCAGATATAATGGAACGTCTTGAGTGCTCAGACAGCGCGTGCATCGCTGGGCGTCTACACAGGTCAAACAGTCGTACGGACACTCTTCACAAATACTGTTGAACCTGTTTGCAAAGTATGACCCGGGACACTTGATCACACACGTCTGCTGTGGGCTGAGGAAGCGACCTGACACAGAAAAAAAAACATGATTAACCCTAGAGCACCATCGCCGGGTGAATTTCACCCAAGCAAATGTATTTACATGATTTTCAATATGTTGTATTTTTCTGAGTGTCATGAGTCCCTGGGTAGCTTCACCATTGTTTTTGACATCTATGAAGGTGGGTGTTTCCCTAACCCAAAGTCCACTTTTCCCTACAGGCTTGCTTTCGGGTGATTTTCACCCGCGATAGTGAAAGAGGGCAATGTACGTTTTAACACAGCGATAGTGTTAGTGTTTAAAATCAAGCTATCCTGCCACATGTCAAGGGTGCAACATTCAGGATCACCATATTTTCACCAAATTTACTGTCCCTCGTCAACCACAGCTGTCACTCTGTGGCAGGATTAGTATCTCTGACATCTCAGCTCATGAGTAACACAGGTTTGCTTTCGGGTGATAGAGGGCAATAGTGATAGAGGGTAATGTACGTTTACTTTTTTTTTTTTTTTTGCCAAAAGCTACATTGTGTGGGTAGCTATTTATATAAATTATGAATATATATCACAAAGTGGTATTTCAAAGTGAATTCATATGGTGACAACAATATTTTAATCAAGTGGTCATTCTTACACACTGACAAAAATACCATTTTTTGTTATCTCTCCTGTAGCTGTTTGTGTCCAGGAGTCTGAGCTTCACCAGGGAAGTCTCACATGTCTCAGGAATGGCTGGACCAAAGACCAAGTTTCCTGTATCAGTATTTTTTTTAAGGAATTTTTTGTTCTCAAAATCCAAAATTTATCCTACATTTTTATTCTCCATTTTGTTCCACATACCACAGTTGAAAATAAAAGAAAACCACTGTCATTTATCAAGTGTTGTCATATTTTGATCTATTTTTTATGACAAGTACTTTTTTTTTATATTATATTGGGTGAAAATTACCCGGCAAAGTGATGGTGTAACTTTTTAAGCGAAGTGTTCCAGGGTTAAGGGTTTGAGTGTGTTTATATTATCGTGTAGTCCAGTTGTTAACAGAACATCAAAACACAGGCACGCAGCACTGTAATGGAATCATAATGTGTTGATACCTTGTGCACACTTTGTACATTCGTTTTCCTCCTCTCCAGAGCAGGCTTCACAGGACGAGTGGCAGTCTTCACACGTCCCATCGTCTGAGGATAAAGGAAACCATCCACCACAGTCTTTACTCTCCAAAACAACATCTCATTTATCTAACAACATATTATCATCATCACCTGGAGACTACACTCTTATGCACCGCACTGAGATGAACCTTACTCAAAAACACCTTTATCTTTCTTCTTCTAGGTTTTTCTGACTTGACAGCTAACATACAATAGAGTGTTTATTTAATCGTCTTAAAACAAAGGCTATTTATAAAGAGAATTTTAATAAAGCTAGTTGTAACTAACTAACTAATTAACTAACTAACTCATTCATAGGAAAGCAGATTCTAATAAACATTCCAAACTTAATTTCAATACTGAGAAGGTTATTAGGATATTTGGATGTAGGTTTTAGTTAATAGTTTACAAACATTTTTCATAAATTATGTTTTTATTTATTAATATTTTACATTATATACTTCAAATCACATAGTGAGGCCTTTTTGGCACAGCGGTTAGTGCCCTCGTTCCATTGCAAGGCCCTGAGCGACACTGGGTCTTTCTATGTGGCAATGCATGTTCTTCGTGTGTCTGTGCTAGAGTTTAGGTCGGGAACCAAAAATCCAGTCCAACCCGGCCTGAGCCTGTGTGTCCAAACCCGACCAGAACCCGAGTCACTCTCTGTGTCTGAGCTCGAACCCGACATGCTCTGCCTACTCTCTGAACTGTAGCATTTTAAAACAGAAAAACACATTACAGTGGTCCCTCGCTCTATCGCGGTTCACTTTTTGCAGATTTTTTTTAGTGCAATTTTGCATTTCTTTTTACAGTGTACGGTCCTATAGACGTGCGCTGTAAGCTTGCTTTTCTCTCAAACGCACTGTTTATGGACGTATCACATCACAGCATTCAAGCAACAGCACAGAAGCTCTTTTAGAAACCTTTAGACAGTTTGGATCATGCAGGGGAAGCTGACCTGACGCTCAGACGTTTCTCCAGGTGAGGATTTGAGTCTTTGAGCTCGTAGTTACGATGATAAGTTTGTTCACGCTGGAACGTCATTTGTGTAGTTCAGAGATGTGTTTGAGTGTTGTGACTTCGCTAGAGTCCGGATGTGTTTTGTGGCTGTCGGCTCTGGAGTCTGTGTGATCTGTGGCTCTGCAGTCGACTGTGGAGCGCAGCGGGACGGGCAACGTGTCAAAAGCGACTTGCGCTATTGTACCTCGCTTTGAATCATGTGTTTATTACATGTACAAAAGACACTAAACATCAGAACCAGACAGGTTATCAACTGAAATTACTGGTAAAAAATGAAGATCACTACTACATGGGTTTTGCCTTTCACGGGTTGTTTTTGGAACCTAACCCCACGATAAACAAGGGACCACTGTACTGATGTGTCTCATGTGTTTACATGTGACAGTGTGTCTTTGGAACCAGAAGCATTTCCTCACATCTTTCTCTTTCTTTTCTCACTGTGAGCGTAACATAAAGTGCACGTGCAGTTTCTCACTCCCTTTCCTTGCTGCGCGCGTACACATACACATTCCTTCTTTTTCTCTTTCTCCTCTTTTCCTACATAAATTGGTCATCTTCCCCTCTCTCATTCTTCCTCCTTTTTACTTGCTCCGCATGTGTCACACACACACAAACTTTCTGTCTCTCTTTCTCCTCACTAAGCACATCAAACACGCACCGTTCCTTCTCACGCTGAATAGTTGCCACTTCAAGCACTCGTCAAGACGCAGAGCTTGACCCAAACTTGGCCCGGCCCGGTCACGGCCTGGCCTGAAATACAAGTCTTTTCAAGTCGGCCTGTGCTAAGTTCGAGTCCAGAATCTAAACTGTGCCGGTTTCCCATGGTTGCACCGGTTTTCCTTACCACTAAACCATGCCCTTCCAATATTTAATTAGTTCTTCGTTCGTCATCAAACCACCGAGCTTCTGAGCATGCTAAAAAGAGTCAGGATTAGTTTGTAACATAAGAAAATACCCACAATATTCCCCAAATTTAATGACATTTGTTTGGGCTCCCCCTAAACTTTCATTGTTTTAGTCTCTTGTCTCTTCTCACACTTTGGTCTGTGGCACTTTCCAGTCTTTAATGAACACGTCCTTGTTGTTTTAAAGTTTGAAATGACTCTTAGGAGGAACTAATTGATTGACAGTGGAAGCGTCATGCAGACCAATTACCTCCACTGATTTCTCTCTGCACCTGCGAAAGCGCCCAAATCCCTGCTTCATTATGGGCGGACAGCGGGATTAGCAGAGGATATAAATATAGTTCTTACCGCTGCGATAGGTCTTGACGGGGCAGGCTTCATGTTCAAACACACAGCGGCCGTTCTCCACAGTTTTGCCCTCCTCGCAGGACTCGCAGTCGTCATCCTCGGGCCCAACGCAGGTCTCACAGTCGGCGTGGCACTCGACACATTCAGTGTCCTCGTCCACGTAGAAACCGTCAGGGCAAACGTCCACGCATCTGCCCTCTGGAAACACGAAAGGAGAGTTAAATTAGTCTCAAAGTTATACAAGTTTAAGTCAAGTTCTAAGTCAAAAAGAGACAAGTTTAAGTCAAGTCCCAAGTCAAAGAGAAACAAGTCCAAGTCAAGTCCCAAGTCAAAGAGAGACAAGTCCAAGTCAAGTCCCAAGTCAAAGAGAGACAAGTCCAAGTCAAGTCCCAAGTCAAAGAGAGACAAGTCCAAGTCAAGTCCCAAGTCAAAGAGAGACAAGTCCACGCCAAGTCCCACAAGTGAGACAAGTCTAATCCACGTTCCAAGCCAAAGAGAGACAAGTCCAAGTAAAGTCCCAAGCCAAAGAGAGACAAGTCCAAGTAAAGTCCCAAGTCAAAGAGAGACAAGTCCAAGTCAAGTCTTAAGTCAAAGAGAGACAAGTCCAAGTCAAGTCCCAAGTCAATGAAAGACGAGTCCAATTCAAGTCCAAGTCAAAGAGAGACAAGTCTGAGTCAAGCCCCAAGTCAAAGAGAGACAAGTCCACGCCAAGTCCCAAAAGTGAGACAAGTCTAATCCACGTTCCAAGCCAAAGAGAGACAAGTCCAAGTCAAGTCCAAAGTCAAAGAGAGACAAGTCCAAGTCAAGTCCCAAGTCAAAGAGACAAGTCTGAGTCAAGTCCCAAAAAAGAGAGACAAGTCCAAATCAAGTCCCAAGTTAAAGCAAGATAAGTCAAAGTCAAGTCTTTCAATTTTACTTTCAGGATATTTTAAGTCTTTATTACAAACTACCTAATATGTCTTGAGTTTCAACAAAAATTATAAATTATTCTATTTAAAATACATTTCTGGTCACAAAAAATACAAAAAAAAGAGCTATGCTGCAGCTTGTTAATCTAAAATTACACAGTTTTTATTTTGAAGAGAAGCATCAAGTCATCTCAAGTCTCATCACACTGACCCTCAGCTCCAAGTCGAGTTCCAAGTCTTAGTTAAATTTATCAAGTCAAGACTAATGTCATCAAAAGAGTGACTCAAATCTGACTCAAGGTAAAGTCCACACCTCTGCAATTCTAATGTAGAAATGAATTTTTCCAGTTCATAGGGTTTTCCAAAAATACACTACAAAATTAAATGAAAGATGAGGCGGGGTCTGATTTTCACACAGTTTCAGGAAGCTGGCTATGTACTTATTGGCGCTGTACTTGAAGTTTGCTGTCTTAAAAATATAAACACATACTTAGTTTGCTTTTTTAGCAGTTTTGCACACTTACTTACTGCATTCTGACTGAGTAAATTATATGTTTTTGAACCGTTTTCTCCAAACACAAGTGAAATAAATAAATAAATGATCTATTATTAGACGGAGACAGGACATTACGAACAAATTTTCACCCAAACAGATATATCATACATCTCTCACAAATCCTTTAGCACAAAGTGAATAATATTGACATTTCTTGATTTTGTCTGCAATTCTATGAAGGTTATTTGTGTTTTTATTACCAACGCTTGTTAACTAGCGTGCAAATAACATAATAACATCTATTTACTGACAGCAAAGTGAAACTAGTGTGGTGCTTTCTGCAATTTATGATACTAAAATACTTCATTAATCAGTTCTGGTAGTTTGTGCTGTATTTATATGACACTGTTTGGTAGTAAAGACAGATACATAAGTCAGATAAACCAGACTTTTGACCGTACCTAATAAGTAGAGGTCAGATTCACACCAGTAGCACTCGTGTTCGTCGCAGCTCATGCAGTTCTCGTCACACGGGACGCAGCTCATCTCCTCCTCCACGCTGTAGGTTTTTGCCGGGCATGCTCTGTAGCAACCTTCCTGAAAGCTGACAACAGAAACTGGAGCATTGAAACCTTGCATTTCTTTTCATGATGCACACAACACACAGCTCAGTAAAGCTTAGAAGTATAAGCAGGAGGTACAGCTCAGTTCTGAGGGGGTCACACAGAGGGCACACTGTCTTACTTGTAAAAACCGTCCATGCAGGACAAGCAACTGTTAGGATTATCTGTTAAATACAGACAGAACAAGCTCTTCAGACAAATTTTCACCTGATGAAATAGACTCAGAGTGCACAAAACGTCAGTTGGCTTGTTTATATTCAAAATAGCTAGTTTGTTTGCTGCGGTTATCATAGACATTAAATTAGTAGACGCACAATCAGCATCTCTGCTCTGTTGCTACAACTCGAACAGCGCAACGTCATATTCCTCCTGTAAAGGTGATGACGCAAATCAATTGAACTCAATGGCAGAAGTTACACTTTTATGGATAAAATGAGCTAAAACAAGCAATTTCAACAAAACCATGAGCAAAAAGGACTGACTTGTGTCTTATGAAGCTTTCTAAACAACTTTGGCGATGTGAGATTATATTTCTCAAACTACTATTTTCTTAGGCTGGAAATGCTCCATCGCTCACCGATGTGACAGACGCTCCTCCACAGAGAAGTGAAGCTACAACTTAGCTTAGTGTTATTTGTGTAATGTGTCTGCTTTTCTCACTAGTAACATGTAAAAGCAGACGTTTGGTGGTCACTAGAACCTTAAAAGATGCATAAGTTCACTAGCCGTCACTAGCAGTTTTATACACAATTTTTATCTACAATAAAATACTAAAAGGTTTGTAAACTCAACAGTAATTTGTAACAAGACTCTGACCTTTGCTAAATGTGGTCTGTAGATTTGTACCAGCTGACACTCTCTGGATCTTTCATAACTTGCGTTTTTTGCGGGCTAATGCTAACCGCTATAGGAAAATAAACAGTAGAACTCTCCGGATTAGCTTAAATCTTACCGGACTAGCTCAGATGCTAAGTGTTCGATAGCATCAGAGTCGGACTGCGCGTTTACTAATTATATGTCTATGGCGGTTATGGCCTGAATTATCAACTGTTGCTAGCAAACAAGCTTGAAAAACTATGGTCAGTTTCCAATTTGTGTAAAACCAAACTAGCAATAGAGGGATAGCGATTAAGCCATAAACACCAAAGAAGTAATTTTTTCTATTGTGTTGCCTATAATTTTGCCACTCAGTGTGAATGTTTAGACATTTTTCAATATAAAAGATTGTCCATGCATAGCCTCTATTACGCAGCCAGGAGAGAATTATGATTTAAAGCTCATGTAACTTTCTGAAGGTCAGAGCGGCGACTTACACAAGACACACTTTTTGCAGCCTTCCTCGCAGGCCTCGCAGATATCATTGTCCGGATCCTCCACTTCTCCTAAAAAAAACAAGCAGACAAAACAAGAGGTGCAGGGGTCAGTCAGGGCAGGTGGAGGACAGTCTTTAACATTGAAGAGATAAAATAATAACATCTACCTTCTCCACACTCTTGTTTGTAGCACAGTCCTTCAGACAGGTAGTAGGAGGGGTGGCAGGTGAGGCAGTGGGCGGGGCTGGAGCAGAGCAGGCAGTGGTCAGAGCAGGGCATGCAGCTCTTCTCTTTGGTGTGGTAGTAAGACTCAGGGCAGACATCGATGCACTGGCCCATGAACAAGTACCGGTCCATGCCAAACTTGTCTACGGCAAAGAACAAAACGATACTCAAATGAAGAGAAGAGACTAGAAGAGTTTCAGCCTGATATTCACATTGTTCTGCCCGTCCAAATAAGTAAGAGATTTATTTGCCATGTCTGCGAAGTGTTTGTGAGATCGTATCATTGTAAGATTTCAACATAAAGCATATGACAGTGGCTCTTAAAAGTGTGGAGCAGACAGTTTGAGAATAAGTGTTACTCTTTATATTTGTTTTATTTGATTGATTTCACTCTGGAGCATGTGTCTTTGCTTCGTGTATTGTGTATCATAATAAATTGGCGACACGGTGGCGCAGCGGTTAGCGCTCTGGCCTCATAGCAAGAAGGTCCTGGGTTCGACTCCCGGGCCGGCCAGGGCCTTTCTATGTGGAGTTTGCATGTTCTCCCCGTGTCTGCGTAGGTTTCCTCCGGGTACTCCGGTTTCCTCCTACAACTAAAAACATGTCCATTAATGCCTCCCTGACCCTTCCCCAGGGCTCCCCTGCAAAAGAGATTCTGAATTTCAGTGGGACTTCCCTGGTTAAATAAAGGTCAATTAAATTAAATTAAAAATTGTCAAAATAGTAGCGTAACAAGCATGTTTTATTTAAAAAAAAAGTGCTTACAAATGTGATAATTTGTCAAATGACCGCGGTTTGGCTCTCCATCACTTATTCGGGTTCAAATCTAGCCCTCAGAGAAAAATTGCCCACCTGGTGTGGACAATGGCCAAACCTTTGTGTAAGCTTACATTACGCTCACTAAGGCTGAGCAATATCGTAAAACCAATCAAATCGTGAGCTCATCTCAGTTACAATCTCTTTTATTGATGAACTTGTTATTCGTGATTTACATTTCTCTGTTTGTGGCAGCTGACAAATTTATTTCTTCTATTTCACTGATTGGTCAGCATTTATTATGCTTTTTATCTGGATTTAACCGATCACTGTGAAGTATGAACTTTCTGAAGGAGCAAATCAATAAGAATGTATTAAAGCTGGAGTAACTAACTTTTTAGTTATAATTGAGTAACTTTTGTGTTTTCCACTTAAAAGTATAAGATAAATGCAGCACTTTGTGAAAAAATTAGACCACTGAGTAATGTCTGAATTGAAAAAGAAAGAATTTTAGTTCTCTTCAGGAGCCGATAGCAACCTAATTTCAGAAATGCAGACAAATTTAAGAATTTAAGAAAATAATCTATTGATCAATGGTGCCCAAAGTGGAGCCCGGGGGCTAAACTCATCCCGCCAGAATGTCCAATTTGGTCCGCGAAGGGGTGTTCAAGAAAAGACTGTCAAATAACATCAAATCATGTGCAATCCCCAAAACATGTTATTTTACTCTTCATCTCCTCTTAAAAAAACTTCTTCAATGCAAATAAATTAAGTTTGGCCCTTGGGACGTTTCAACTAGGGCTGCAGCTAACGATTATTTTCTTATCGATTAATCTATCGATTATTTTTTCGATTAATCGATTAGTCTATCGACTAATTTTTCGATTAATCGGTTCGTAAAATTATTACTTTTTATGGCTTTTTACGCCTTAATATGATATAATATAATTAATTTGAGTTGATTTTTATTAGTTAAGTGTAAAACTAAATATATTTTGACTTAAGAACATTGCTAATTATGTTCTCAAGTCATAAATGTCATAATACTGCTCAAAAATATATTTGAATATTGAATAAAATAATACACAAAAAGTATTAAATGCAAACTTGAATCAATATTAAAAGATTGATGTTACTAAGATGTGCATTAAATTATGGCTTTTGTTTTAGATTTATAACAGTTTAAAACAGACACAGCTCAGTGCAACAGGCTGTAATACAGTAGCACCATCGTCACATATACAGCTCCTGTCTGATCATGTGTTTGATGAACAGCTGATAGAAGGCCGTGTGTGTATTAACGAGTGCGTGTACAGTCCATTGCATCGTGCGCGCGGGCGTCCACGGAGATGTGACGAGCGCGTATAACCTTCAGTCCGACCGTGGCACCGAGTGCCTGTACAATCCGTGCCAACGAACGCATGGACGGTCCGAGTTGAGGAGCGTGTGTGCGCACAAACGAAACGTGCAGGTGTTGCTTCGTAGAGAAAATAAAGCTGCCTGACGCCGAGACCGCGCCGTCACAGCGGCTTTTAAACACGATGTGCGCGTTCTAGTTTCACTTTCTATTCAGCTGCGGTTCACATTGGATCGCTTTCCTGGCCTGAAAACTTTATCTTGATGGTTTATAGAGTGTTTTTCTCCCGTGAACTGACGCGCTTTGTGTGGAAATACATCACAGATGTTCGTAGCGCGCGTGGATCAATTAAAGCTGGGACATTATTTAGAGGCACGGCTCATAAAGCGACGAGTCGACGCGCTCCACGTGCGTCGACGTATTTTCTTAATCGACGTAGTCGATTACGTCGACTAATCGTTGCAGCTCTAGTTTCAACGTAAAACATTTTGGCCCATGGATAAAAAAATCTGCTAATTTTCGGCCCAAGAAGGAAAAAAGTTTGGGCTCCCCTGCTATAGATAATTTCTTGCTCCAAACTGCAGTTTGGGACTTGTTTGAAGACATCACTTCTTAACTTGAGCAAAATCACTTGCCGATTGTTAATTTTACCAATCGTGCTGACAATTTTTAAAATTGTTTTTCTGTTATAAATCAAATTCTCCTATAATCAGTAATCGTGGTCCTGCCCTCTGCCACTTTCTGGATTTCAATTTGGTCCTTTGGAAAAATAAAATGCCCACATCTGTTCTAACCCCATACATTTGACACAAAAAACATATAAATGTCTTTTTTTGTAGTCTGTTATTGCAATAAACAGCAGACTAAATAATTAGAACAGATTATGTATTGGGGGCCCATCAACAAAGTTTATACCTGGGGCCCAGAATTCGGTGTTACGCCCCTGGAAGCGTCTAAAAGTTGAAACATTAAACTCCTCTAGTGTGCAGATGGCTTGAGCAGACACTAGATATTGTGAGCAGATGATTTTGTTCTCACCCATGTCACAGCTGGTGCAGTGGGCGGGCCAGAGTCTGAGCAGGAGGCACAGGTGTGGTCACACAGGAGACACTGTCCATCCGAGTGGTATTTGCCTTTAGCACAGTCCTGCACACAGTGACCCTCGTCCATGAAGCTGTAACCAAAAACAATAGTTGATTTTGATGTTTATTTAGCCTTAATTCAACAAAGGTAAAAACTTCTGCAAAAAAACTTGAGCCAAGAAGCTAGAAAAGAAACGGCATAACACAAAAGCATTTTCACATTACACTGGGTTTAAGGTGACATTCTTAACTAAAGCATTTGCAGGTTGTCAGCGCTTTCAATTTTGTGTTACAAGCTTCAGCTGAACAAGGCCAGCCCACTCAGACACACAAAACACAGTGATGGATCAACGACCTCGAGTTGGTTATAAAACGCAATACAACATGAAAAACGGTGTTCAAAGCATCAGGGGTTTAAACAGAGGACATGGTCAAAATCAGACACAAAAAGCAGCGATGACCAGTGTCTTTCGGGCTTCAGTGATTCTAAAGTAAAAGTGTAATTTTAGTTTATGAGCAGTCATTATCTCAATATATGGCTTTGAAGTTAAACAATCATCCCAATATGAAAACAATACATCCACTGTCCAGGCCCCAGAGATAATAAAACCAGACCTAAACTAGCACAGACAAAACATGCAGATGCTAACATTTGTGCGACAGTGTGTTCCTACTTAAAAATAATCTTTATATAAAAACTCACTGCAACTAAAAAATGGACAGTGAATTAGTCCAACTCACTGTGAAGATGCACAGCTGATGCAGTCGTTGCTCTGAGGCCCAGTGCACTTCAGACACGTAGCATCACATGCATGGCAACTCCCACCGCTGTCCAGAAACTCTCCTTCAAAATATAAATGAAAAAAAGCAATTAGGGTTAACAGGAAACAAATGAAGTCTTAATTATTATTTAATGATCAGCAATATTGTATATATTTCGTTAAATTTTAGAAACACAGTGTGGGCATGTGTTCCATCTAACACAATAAAACGAGTACTGTACATGTAATATCTAAAACAATATCTTGTTGTTGCTATGCTAATTATCATAATGAATCACACGTTTTAACCTCCTCTCAGCGAGTATGTGTTTTGAATCAGTGAACCAGTGCGTATCCAAAGGCTGACTGACCCTCCTCACACTCGGTGTTGAGCACACACACTTGGCCCTGGCGGCTGTGGCCACTGGAACATCTGCTGCAGTTCTCCGGCCCTGGTCCCACACAGTCGGAGCAGCTGGCGTCACACCTGAGGAGCAGAGCATACAAACCCAGAAAGACCAGAAGTCCATAAAGCGATTAAAACTCCTCCCATTCACCCAGCAACTCCAGCGTCAAAACAAGCATGAACACTGCAGTGGAGCCAAGGCCAAGGGCTGCAATCAGCAGATAAACAAACCACCCACACCTGAACACACACCAGTGCTCACCTCCTACATATCCTCTGCCCATAAGCTATCTCTGGGCTTGGCTCTGTGGCATAGAAGCCAGCACTGCAGGAGTGCACACACCTCCGCTCCTCCATTAGATATCCCTCTGCACAATGTTTGCAAGACTCCACTCCTGGGCCTGTCGTCAGAGGACACATCATTACAGTCCTTTCATAACTTAACACACCCCATAGACTTCAAACAAATGTATAAGGCTTAACATTTATGACACAGTTGGACTTTGGACACCCACCTGCACAAGCAGCGCAGGCTTTGTGACAAGGTTTGCATATGCTTTCTTGTTTGTCGTGATAGAAACCCGCTGCGCAGCTCTGTAAGCATTGATTTCCCTGCAGACTGAAGGAAAAGGAGAGAAAGGTGACATAACCAATCAGTGAACAATGACTCATTAAGCGTGGTTTTCAAGTGCACACAAAAAGGCTGTAATTGGCATTTTTTCCTTCTTCACACATCAAACCATAAGAAACTACATCTTTTTTACTATTGGTTACAACTGTGCTGCACTAAAGTGGTAATAAAGAATAAAAATACCACAGTTTTCAAAGAATTCAATGCCTCTAATGGATCTGTTATTGGCTTTACCTTGTGTCTTGTTTGCATTCTGTGCAAATGCTGAAGGTTGTGCACTTCAGGCAGTTTTCACTGCACTTCCTGCAAATATTTGCATCTGTAGGAAATGAGAAGAGGAACATCAATCTGATTAATAACACAGCCTTCAAATGCTGTTTCATCGACTACTCATGGACATCACATAAATACAGAGTTTGCATAAATATTTTTTTGTTTTTTAAATTTGTTTTAATTGCTTTGGTTCATTTTCAGAAACTCATAATAAATGTGGCAACCATTTCATTTAAGCTCAAGACACAAAGAAGAAACATACAGCAAGTGTCTTTTGTGAATCAAAACTGATAAGAGAGCACTGTATGGTCTATCTACAGAGCCTCCATTGTAGCTGAATTCATAATACACGTACATGATAGATGCAGATAACAAGTAATTAAACTGAAAGTACAACCATGATCTAAATAAAATCCTTCTCCACAGTTGGCGGTGCAGGTGTTGGTGCCCTCAGTTATGTAGTGCCCGTGTTGGCAGGACGTGCACTGGTCACTTCGACTCCCAGTGCAACTTTGACAAGTCGCGTAGCATCTCTTACAACGACGACGATCTCCCCAAAACCCACTGGGGCACTCTGAGACACACAACCTGGAGAAGCACAGATCAGGTCAAACGTTTCATCGAGCAGGTATTAAGTAAAGCATGTTAACTCAAACAAACCTTGTGTTGTTTTTGAATTTGAGAAAAAGGTTTGAACACGTGACACACTGTTGTGGGCCAGGTCCCTCACAACCGTCACTGGTGCATTCTGCGTCACAGGGTCCTACAACAACAGACAGTTAAACAATTATTCTTTTATTTTATTTATTTAAATTAGGACAGTGCATATTAATCAATGTTTCAGCAGCAGCTTCAACATAAATATGCCGGAATTAGCAAGATTGCAAAATTTCATCCGTTGTCCTAAGGCAGGATAAAACAAATACAATATATAAAACACTAAATTACATACACAACACATTTCAGACATTAGAATAAATGTACAATATAAACAACAGACCAGAGTCTAAAGTGCCCAAGAAAAAAACTATAAGTTCATCTGTGGCTGCAGGACTGGTTGTTTTCAGCCATTGTTTGAGAGATGTTTTGCAGATTAAATAATTACTAGAGTTTCTAACTTGCTCTGGCAGCGTGTTCCATACTTTGTGCCTCTAATAGACAACACTGTTGGCTAAATTTAGTTCAGCACTGACACGTGACACTAAAAAGTCGGAAGTTGCTTGCAGGCCCCGTTTCAAAACATTCACGAAGGCGAACGTAGCTGATTCGGCTCGTGCTTCGGTTTTGAACAATGAACGTATCAATTCCTTAAAACCTGAGCAGCAAACAGTGTTGAGGGGCTTCAGACTGAAAAAATCCCCGTGCTACATGTTTATGAAAACATTGTGTCGCTGTTTTGGTGGAATTTCCAGGTTTTCTGTGATTGGTTGACTCAGCGCTCGGAAAGTCCGCCCACAAAATTGATCCTCGGCGCTCTGACTCCCAGACCCTCACGGTAAAGTGTCTGTCAAAGCGTGTAGGGACTGGCTAGTCAGGCAACCAGTTTCAAAAACCAGTTTTCAAAATCTAAAATGTTATACTTACTTAAAATATTACAATAATGATAACATAAGGGCTTCTTGTCTTAAATGTTCAGTCTTCAATTATTATTCTTACTTAGACTTGGTTCTGAATCAAGATTTAGAAAGCTGACACCCAAAAGCACCAAAAGCATGACATAATTCACCGTTATATTCTTCTATAGGATCATTATCGATGGGCTCTGCTGATCGTACTCTCTTCTGAGGCACATAGGGGTGTTCTGCTGTGCCGTAAATCAGAAGAGACCACTTCATCAAGGCGCCTGCAAGTGTCACATACACCACACAAAATAATTACTTTTATGGCTCTTACTCTAAATTAAATATGGAAAAGGGAGAAAGCAAACCAAGTTCAGAACTGTCGTGTGACTTTGATGAAATATCATTTATTTTCAAAGTCCATTTCCCTCTTGCGGGCTCCCCCCAGCAGTGAGTCGTCATAAATTCCCAGTTATGAAAGCCTTCGCTGGAGTTGTCAAGAGGCCTGAAAAAGAACATTAAAAAGGCTAAAATAAGAATCGGTGCTTCCTATGTAGGCATGTTGTGAGCGTGGCACAGTCAGACCCAAGTCTCTGCCAAAGAGCCATCCAAGAACATTTCAAAGCTTAAATCAGAGAGATAAAAATCCAACCACAAGTGTAGTTTTGTAATAACTTACTTTCAAAACTGAATAAATTAAAACACACTACACTATTGGGAGCCCACAGTTAAAGCCTACAGTGGATATGTCACGATATAATATTTTAGTGTTCGATTATTGCGAGACAAAATATGTGATTTAGCGATTATCACGATTATGATCAAATTTCATTCTCGTTGTCAATCATGTCACATTTCTCAAGTTTGTGACCAACTTTATGAAATAATTTTTCCTAAAGAAAATGCTGCTCTGCATTTAAAATGTTAAAATGTGTATGGATTGAAAGACATAATTTTGCTTCAAAATGGTAATGACAAATAATCTTATTTATTCTTGCTATTTTTTTTGTCAAATTTGTGGTTGACCTTCTGCTGTTTGTTGATACCAATATTTGAAATTTTACATTTTAACAAATGTACTTTTCAGTACAAAATACAAACAAAATATATATATTTAAAGGTGAAGTGGCGGATTTTCACACTGCTAATAGGATTTAGTTTTAAATCTGAAAACTTTCTCTTATAAATCTTTCGACATATGGTTAATATTGACATGTATTAATTTGGGATGCAGTTATATCTTATAAATGTCTTAACAAAAAATAAAGTTGGTATCACTTTGTATTAATTATACCTTATTAAGCCTTATTAAGGCTTAGTAACTGCTCACTTACGGAGTAAGGTTAGGATTTAGGGTTGAGGGGTGGGCTTGTAGTAATTAAGTCGTTACTAAGCCTTAATAGTCTATTTTGTTTTAACTTCTCAATTGTTCATGATGAATCAACTCACTATTCATGCTTTATTAAGTGTATTAAGGCTTATCAAGATGTAGTTAATATAAAGTGTTAATATGAAGTTAATAAGTAATAAAATATTACCACAGTTAAACTGTAGTGACCACCTTAAGCACAGCCAATCAGAGCGAAAATACTTTATTTAGTTCAGACTCTACACAGTGGTCTCATTTTTTCTCAAAGTGTTGCATGTATCGTTTACTTTTTAGTGGAAAGCACAAAGTTTACTAATGTACAATTAAAAAAGTTAGCTACCCAACTTTAATACAAGATAACAACAATATGTGCCTGACCATTTGTATAAGTGAACTAAAAGAATTTATTTTATTTCTAAAATGACCACGATTATTATTATTTTTTGTTCTTACGATTATATTGTGACTCGAATAATCACAATTATCGATTAACTGAATAATCTTGACATCCCTGCCACAGTGAGCTACCTGTGCGCTAAAAGCTCTGACTCGGTGCCAGACGGAGACAGGAGGCGGATGAGGAGGTTGCCACGGCGCCGGTGAGTGACAGTAACACGGACAATGACATGCTCCACATAAGACACATGCTTCAAAGTGTCTCCCGCACAACCTGTCGTCTCATACACAGATGTCATCACGGAGCCGGAGTAAATAGTCCTGTCAACAGACAAGGGGAGCAAAATGAGAATGAAAAACACAAAACAACAAAGAAGAGAGTGTGAACATAACACGAGTGCCAAGACAGAAATAGATGAAGTGTGATAAAAAGAGGAGGAGGCACTGGGAAAGCCCGAACGCTGAGCATTTGTTGTTGTGTTACCTGATTGTCTGCACAGAAGCTTCTTCTACACACACATGCTGAGGAGGGACTTGTTTCCAGCGTTCAGCTTCTTTCACCATGTTCTCCGCATCCATCAGCCCAAAACCATACAGATGGCTCACTAAATAAGATAAAACAGCAAATATTAAATTACTAAAAGCGCTTCACAACATCAGTAAAACATTGCACGTAAAACTATTAGAACAATAATAGAATACATTAAAATAACTAAGTGGGTTTTCAAATTTGATTTAAAAGCAGCCACAGTGTTGGCTGATCTGATAATCTCTGATAGAACATTCCAGAGCTTTGGTGCCTGGACAGAAAAAGCCCTGGCTCCTTTAGAAACAAGTCTGGAGATGGCACTAATAAGGTGACAACAACTCATAAATATAAGGGTTTTCCCACATGAAAGTACCAAGAACCAGTCCCAACATTCCTCCAGTCCCTGTTTAGTCAGAAGATCTACCTGGTCCCCATGTTTGTGTTCACAATGCAACAGTTCCTGGAAGTGAGTCTAACTAACTTTAACATTAGAATCTGCTTAGTCTGGAACATTTAAATAAGTCATATGTGTGTTAGGAAAAACAATGTTGTTTTTTTTTATTTCACATAAAACTATGATCTACAAAACGTAAGAACGTCACTTAGATTTACAATTAAACAAAATTATTTACTGTAATTCCCAATAATAGCATTATAGGCTAATATTTACAAATTAAATAAAATACAGTTTGGGAGTTGTTGCTTTTAAATAATTTTTCTCGAGGATAAGGAAAGTTTATCTAAATTTGAGAATGTATAAACAGATTTTTAAACAAAGTTAACATGTAACTGTCCAGTTCCTGGTCTGGATGGAAAGTACTTGCCCCAGACCAGGAGTCCATAGTTCCTGCTCTGTGTGAACACATCTAAAATGGGGACTGGAACTAAGACAAGTACTAGGAACTGAAAAAAGTTCCTACAGTGGGAAAAGGCCTATAGGCAGGAGCAAGACCACGAAGAGCTTTAAAAGTAATCAACAAGATTTTAAAATCACATCTGTACTGGACAGGAGGCCGGTGTAAGGCAGCGGGACAGGACTGATGTTTCTGGTGTTTGTCAGAAGTCTACAGCTGCATTTTGCACAAGTTGAAGGCGGCTGATAGATTTCTGACTTAGACCTGCGTATAGGGCGTTACAGTAATCTAGTCGGCTGAGCACAAGAGCATGAATGACTTTCTCTACATCTGAGTGGGGAATATCATTCTTTATTTTGGCTATATTACGAATTTGAAACAATGACACTTGATATGAAGTCAGTTCACCTCTGTATCCTGCTCCGTTAATTCTCCAGTCCGGTGCTTTGAGATGCTCAGTCTTTGATGTACGGACAATAATATGCTGGACGTCTCTCCAAGTTAGCAATGGACTGACAGAAAAGAGAGATATTTACTAATGCGATTTTGTTTTTACATAATGTACTGTTTTGTGGGATGGGTGCGTACTTGGCCTCTAAAGCGAGAGCGATGACACCGGCTGCTACAGAAGCAGACAGAGATGAAGATGGATAAACTTCTACACACGTCTGATGATCACCAACAGTCATCTAGAAGAGGTAAGTTAAATAAAATGCATCATAAAACAGTACAGTTACATAGAGAATCATGTTGACTCTCACCGTGGTTTTGTCTTTGCCTCCAGAGGAAGCTGCAGCTAAAGTAGAAGGACATCGCTCCAGGAATCCAGGCCTGGCTCCACTAGACGAGGTGGAGCTTACAGACACGGTGTAAATACTGCTGCTGTAGCCGTCACAGGAGCAGTGGTCACCTGACTGTCCGCCGTTTCCTGAGGCCCAAACGTATATCGAGCCCCTGCCCTGCGACCCTGAAAAGTCACAAATCCAGATAAAGACACAAGACAACTCATAGAAGAATAACGCACACCAATGTCTTTGTAGAGGTGCAAAAACTGCATTGCGCACTCAAATGGCAGACGTCCAAAATGAAAATAAAAACAAAACCTCTAAATATGGACAGTATCATTGTTTAATGTTCAAATGTTGTCAAAAATACATATTCTAAGGGCGAACAACAGTGGTTTTGTTTTAAATGTCATTTTTTATGGTTTCTTGTCTTGAGGTAAAAAAAAATTAATTGAACAAAATCAAACTAAATTAAAAACTGTGGCTGCAAAATCGAAAACTTAAGTGAATCTTCCCATCCCTAGCATCATTACACTGTGTAAAAGAGACACACATGTACTGTGGTGAATAATAGTTCAAATTTAAATGTTGTATGGAGGATTTTTCAAATATAGTTTGTTGTCAGTCTGGTCAAAAACAGTTGCATAGATTTGTAACAGTCTTGTACTTATGCTTAACAAAAAAATAATTACAAAATTCCATAAACTGTGGACATGAAGAGGCCAGTAAACCGTTGACCAATAGATAACGAGGTACCTCGTTATCTATTGGCCTATTAACCTGTCAAGCAAACCCTCAGTGTTCCTAAGTAACTTATTGGCCAGTTGCAGTGAGGGGCGTGGCCCTGGAGGAGAAACACATGTGCATCATTTGAAAAACAGCAAACAGTTGTTGGATTTGAAAAATCCTCCATACAACCTTAAGTTTTTTTGGTTATACATTATCCAAGACAAAAGTGAGAGGAGAGATGCTGGTGCCAGGTTATATCATGAAATGCTAATTTCCACCTGCAGTCCCTCAGCAGGTTGGTTTTAAATAATGAAAATACAGATTAGATGTATACAGCAAAAAAGACCATAATATAAATTACAAAAAGCTCACTTCCTTCAAACATATCCGCATCGGCCAAAGAAAACCCATATCGGTCTCTAATTGATTTTATGGGATTCTGTTTTCCTAAATGATTTGATTTTTTTTATATTTGAGAAGGTGGCGTGTTTAAGGAATGTGGGAATGGCTGATCTCAACCATAGATCACAATATTTCAAAGAAAATCTGGCTTATTCTTGCCAGAAACGGTCACAAGCACGTCTCTCACTCGTTTGATGCCATGGAGCAGCGCCAGTTTCGTCAAAGGCCCCGGTCCCTCCACAGTGGCGCCGTCATCTTCAGGTCCCCAGGTGCACACGTAAATATCTACGTAGTGCGGTTTGAAGCTCAGTGACTGGGCCTCTGCAATATCTGTCACATCTTCACTCAACACACTGACACCTGCGAAGAAAAGAGACAAGCTGTGACCTTCAGAAGTCCTTTTTCGCTCTCTTCTAATTACTTCCACGCACCGCCTATTCTCGCGCGAAAAGCTACTCCGACGGCGCAGTGAGATTTGTTTGCAGCCGCGATGATTCCGGCGCTCTGAGTCCCACGGCTTTAGAGAAGGAGAAGGAGAACATGAGGTTAGATGCATATGTATGAGTGAAAGACGGGCTATTTCTGTTACATCAAGACACCGGGAATCCAGAATAGAGCATTAGCATATATGCATGTAATTACTGAATGAAAAGGAACGCCTGCATTAATTACAGATGAATAGGCAAAGGACAACATTTAAATACCTACTGGTTAATGGCAGCTTTTGTTTGTTTGTGTCTGTCAGCGTCAAAGCTGGCGAGAGGATCCTAAACAACAGGAAACAATGAGACGTCAAGAAACAATGACACATTTTGACAAAAAAGTTAACCAGCAAATTAGATAAGTACGGAAGCTCAGTACTGCCAATCTCTACTTTATTTTTTTTTTTTCAGTTGTATCACAAAAATGTCTAACTATCAGGTAATAACGTGATACAAATATAAAAAATATATACACTATATTACCAAAAGTATTCGCTCACCTGCCTTTAAAGGAATGTTATTAAGGACAATGTACTGTACAATTTTGCATTAAGCACAAAGGCGGACATGCTTGCACCAGATCGTAGCTTACATCTATGAACTGAAGTGCCATCCCATTCCTAACTTTGTTGCTGAGTTGCTGTTGTTCCCAAACTTCCATTTTGTTATAATTAGAGCTGACAGTTGACTGTGGAATATTTAGGAGCGAGGAATTTGACAAATTTGAATATGACAGTTCCACGCTGGAATTCACTGAGTGCTTGTCTTTATACACCTGTGGCCAGGTGATTAGGACACCTGATTCTGATCATGAATGGGTGAGCGAATACTTTTGGTAATATAGTGTATATTTTTAAATTATCAAGTAAAAACATGACAATATAAAGTAATTACCCGATACTATCACGTTTTTACCTGATACAATTTTTTTTTACCTGATTTTTACCTGATAAAAAAAATTAATTGCTGTGATAGACTAAGCTTGAGCTGCAAATTCCCTCTTACAAAAACTCTACTTTTATCGATGGTGTCGTCATGGAGTTTTTGAACATAAAATTCCCGTTCATCAGTCCATTAACTCTCGCCTGCTCCTTTATTTTTTTTCTCGTTGCTACTTGTGACCTTTGCCCTCGTCCCTCAGGTCAAAGGTCATGTGTGGACTTTCCTCAAGTCAAGTCGAACAATCCTTATGTCACTTTGCAACTCGCATATGGAAACAATGAAGTTAAAAATTTAAAAATAGATTAATGTGATTAAAAAATTAACTCGATTACTATGTCTGTAATTAGTAATCTCAATTAATGCACTAATTTGACTCCCCCTAATTATTACCTGCGAGTATTATTACTTGATAGTTATCATGAAATTTTGTGATACAACTGGGAAAATAAAAATAAAGTAGAGATTGTCAGTTCTGAACTTCCGTTAGATATACGTATGTAATGCTCATTCCAAATCTTTTAAAGTTGCTCGCTGTATTTGTCAGTACACACACATCATCTCTGCCTAATTGCCCTTGATTAATGCTCCCCTTGTTGGGAGGAAAGTCTGGTCCCGGGGCACTTACATAATTTGGCTTGAGATCCAAATGCGTTCCCTCTATGCCGTCGTCTAGAACAGACACCACCACGCCCTTCCCAGTGTAGCCTCTTTTCCACGCTCCTGCAATGTTCATATGAGAGCGACAGCCTGTGGCCCTGTCGCTGCAACGCTGTGAAGCACAAAGCAAGACACCTGTGTTAGATAAGAATAGGTTCTATTTTGGGTTCTGTCGGTCTGACTTCGTTCATATTTGATTTTTTAAAAGGGAAAAATCAGACTTACAATGAACCACAGGCTGCTCCACATTGGGTCGTTGAAGTGTGTCTGGTTTGAAGGGAGAAGCAAAGGGGAGAAGTGTTTTGTGGAGTAGATTCGCCTGACCCCGGAGGCCCGCTTTGCCCTTTTCTGAACAAACTGCTGCTGGAGCCATTTCACCTGAGAGAGAGACAGGAGCATTTGATGTGGTGTAGCAGCAGCTGCACAGGAAAGAGAGCCGGTCACATAATGACTGGTAGATTGGTGCTCCTCCAGTTCATATGGCTGTTGTCCTTGACAAGACTTGCCTTCAGTGACAGCGGCACAAATGAGTGTACAAGAGGAAAGTGTTCAGGTGGTGACAAAAGCTTCTCATGCTGCGAGTCCAAAAGGAGAGTTCTGTGGCCCGGACAAACAAAAATATATTGTCTTGTGTATTGTGATGTATTTTTTAAACAGTATGCTTCTTTTTATGAACAATTACACATTTTCTGCCCCAACAGGTTGCTGCAACCTGTTGGGGCAATTGGCTCTGGCTTTCCACAAGGGAGTCACTTACCGAAATTGAGTCAATCATGCTAGTTGTTAGCTTGACTATACATTCATTACATAAACTGCCAGAATTGGCTGAAAAAGTCATCTGTCAGTTGTAACCTCAGAACGCCAATCACATGAGTTAAAAAAGTCTAATAATGTTTATTTTGGATAAAGTCATGTGTGTCATAAAAAACATCTATTTTAAAGGTGGGGTAACTAATTTTTACACCACAAAACGTGATGTAAGGTTCAACTTAGAGGCCTAACTCTCGCAAATCCTTCAGCACAAGATAATATCCACAACCACGTACATTATTTTTTGTTTGCAATTAAACCTTAAAAATGTATTTTTAGAGATAACAAAGTGAGACTGAAGGTGACCACTAAGCACAGCCAATCAGACCGCTGCATTTGGCTCAGAAAGATAAATAAAATGGATTTTATTTTGATTTAGACAAGACACGGTTATCTGACTTTGTCACAATCTGCTGCTTTAAGTTTAACGTTGGTGTCCTGGAAGTTACACTGTTTTTAGTTGTTTGCTCATGTTTATAAACAGTTAAATATTGTGTTTTCACAAAGTTAAGCTCATATTTAACTTAAATAAGCACATGTAAAAGTGATGATAAATACAGCATATTCCATGTTGTTTGCCTGCGCAGAAGCTTCTGGACATGTGCACATCGTCTTTTGACTCAAATTCAGCACTGACTCCAATTGGGGAATGACGGACTCTGTGCACAGAAGTCAGTTGGCTTATTTATTTATTTATTTTTTCAAAATGCTAACTTCCTGCTAGCATGTTCACTTCCTGTTCAGTTCATTTCTATGGGATTTCACTGCCTCAGTCTAAAATGAAAAATACAGGCAGTGAACAGTGAGTTGTTGGTGATTTTCTCTGAAATCATGTTAAATACTTTACAAATTAGGAGAATATTTCACCAAAGGACCAAAGTGTGTTAAAGTGTGCTAAAGTCTGACTATTTGAAAACAGCTTCTATGCACAGAGTCAATAAAGTTTACTAGTCAATTCTCCATCAGTCTGCCTCAAGGCAACTGTGACTGCACAAGAAGCCTGTTGCTTCCACAGTGGATCCAAGTACTAATCGCTAAACATACCAAAACTAATATATTACTTAAATGTGTTAATAGCTAAATCAAGTTAAGATTAGTACTTTTGATTACCTAGTCAAGTAAAATTAGCATCATTCACTCACTTTCTATGATCTGTATGTCTGATTTATTTAATTAGAGAGACTGAACCCTCGCTATGATCGGTGTCATGATGTTTCAGAAAATACATTTGAAAGTGTCAAGGGTGAGGCGTAGGTGTAAAGACCGTCTTTGTGTGTCATTAATTGGGAACGCGGGCACACAAAGTAAATGAATAATGCAGCCAAGTCTTCAGGTTACTTTACCTTGGTTTCCTTGGAGACGGCGGCAGTGAGTACATCGTTGGGTTTGATGGATCTTTTTGCTGTCTCGTTGTGCCTGAAACTGTAAAAATTCCTCAGGTCTCCAATCTGAAAGACATAAGTTGACTTAAAGTGTTGTTTTCTGCAGTTGTAATGCTCGTCATGCTCTGTGACTGTCCTAAAGACCTTCTGAATTATAAATGAGACGCTGCTGTCTAAAACAGAGAAGGCCACCTTATACCTGTGGTGGTTTTTAGACCTGGCAACCCGATCCAGGCACAAACCACTCAGGACACTGCCAAAGTCTGTGGTCTGGCATATACACCTGTCCAATGTGGTGATGTAATGCGTAGGCCTGCTCACGTTTAATAATGCACTGCCTTTTGGTTAAGCTCAAAGAAGATTTAACAGAGTGGAATCTGCTTTAAATACAGCTTTAGTTCGGTCACTGAGCAAATCAAGAACTAATCTAGAATGACAAAATATAAACTAAATCTTTAATTGTAGACAGGCAATACCCAAAGTAAAAGCATAGGCCAATAATCCACCTCACTGAGATAAAACAGATATGGAACTATCCAGTATATTGACCTATTTTTAGTAGCAAACTGACTTCACTAAAAATAGGTTAAGACACTCACTCACTTGTGCCGCAGGTGTGTGGGCAGTTAAAGGAGACCTATTGTGATTTTTACATGTATTTAGGAAGAGACTATGGCTTAAGTACATCGACAATTCATATTTTGTTCATTGCAAAACACAAAAATGTGTTAAAATGGCTTAGAAAGAGAAACAGGTCCATTGACTTCTTGTTAAAAACTAAAATTTAACTTTAATAAGCCACAGCCTTTAAAATTAAATTTTTTTGTTGTTGGAAAGTACATGATAATGTTGAACCCTACATGTTTTACTTGCAATTCTAATTTTGTGGGCGGAGATGAGTGGTAGTCAAGACGGAGATTTTCAGAACACAGGAGCATCAGCTACAGGACAATACAAGATTACTCAAACATGCATGAATCAATCCAAAGAGAACACTGTTGCAACATGGTTAAAAGGGGGTAAGGGTTAGCAGAAAAAAGTAGATTTTAAATAGAGGTCTACTTTAAATAAACTTCACATTTAAGCAAACTTAATTTAATAAAACATAGACTTTGCTCAGCGGGACTGAGCACATTCATGACAATCTTACTTTGGTTTCTGATCAAGCCTGTTTTTGTGCATGTTTATGTGTGTAAATGTATAAAACAAGCAGTACACACATAAAACAAGACTTCCACATCATCCACTTGATAAGGGAGTCTTGTGTTTTGTCTTGTGTATTTTTTGCTGACAGAAAAAACAATTTCCTTACGAGGACAATAATTTCACAAGCTGGTTATACATATTGTCATTATTCATTAAAGTCTCGTTTTTCACATCTTTTATTTTTGCTGCATAAACTTTTCTACTCCATGTGGCAGGTAACTAAGTATTTTACTCAAGTACTGTACTTAGGTAGTTTTTCTAATCTGTACTTTACTTGAGTATTCAAAAAATCTGTTTTTCTCCTTTTAAAGGCTGTGCAGATCAAGTGATGTCTTATAGGCCTACATCAAGACTTTTTTCCAGTTATCTACAAATCTACAAATCTGTCTATTTTCTAACAATCCCCCATTTGACACATGATTAAGTTAAATTTGATCACAAGTGTCTCACTTTAAAGCCCATTTTACTTTATGATGAGACTACTTTGTCATATTACTTTTTAATTTGTTAGGCCTACTTAAGTAAATGTGTTTGTTTTGTAATTTTACTCAAGTAAACAAGCTTCAGCTGTACTTTTACTTTTACCAGAGTAGTTTTAAGTACAGTGCCTTGCAAAAAAGTATTCAACCCTCTTGAACTTTTCTACATTTTCTCTTATTATGACCACAAAAATCAAACATATTTCACTGAAACTTTGTGTGAAAGACCAACACTAAGTTGCACACAATGGTGAAGTGGAAGGACAGTCATACATGATTTTTTTTTTTTTTTTTTACAAATAAAAAGCTGAAAAGTAGGCGTGCAAAATTATTCAACCCCTCTGAGTCAATATTTTGTGGAACCGCCTTTTGCTGCAGTTACAGCTCCAAGTCTCTTTGGGTACTTTAATACTTTTGCAAGGCACTGTAACTGTACTTTTACTTAAGTAGTGAACATTAGTACTTTTGTCATCTCTGTCTAACTATTACTTATCTTGCAACATAATAATACACAATAGAGCACTTTCACTACACTTTAGCCAACTATAACACAAAATATAAAATAAGAGCCAAACTTATCCCTGAACTCACCTGACCCATGTTGGAAAATCCATATTTCTCTGCAATCTCATCGACGAGTTTCTGGTCCCCGGTGATTTTCAAGGCCCAATCATTTGTATAAACTACAGCGCGACAACAGTGAAGAAAAAACGTGCCCGTGAACAAAATTAATATCATTTTCTCTTCCGGGTCGGACACCGCGCGCTCCTCCTGGTCCTCAGCAGTGGTCCTTCTTCATTTGGGACAGACAAACAGCATTTCCTGGAGTTCGCCAAAAGTTTAAAGTCTCAAAAACTGATGTGACGAGGATCCGCGCTGTCAGGTCGCAGCAGCGAGCCTTCTGTGGGAAACAAGAGCTATCACGTTACAGTCTCAACATGGAGGCCAGAGCTCACTGTCTGTGGGTGAGTCTGATCGTGCACATGTTAGCCAAACGCTATAATCCGGGCTACAGCTCATTTAAAAGTCCCGTGTGTTTATCAAAATGGACCCAAGTGAGCTTTAGCCTTGTTATAATGCTTTTACATCCTTTTAAATATTCTGAAATGTGTGCTTTGTTTCATTCACAAATGTCTGAGTTTTTAGGCTGTCAGCATCATCAAAGCTCAAAATGCTGTGTTCCTCTTTGTGATGTCATTAAGTGGTGGAATATTTATGCTGCGTTCTAGGAAACTGGGAACTGAGATATTTATTTTCCAGTTGAAAAATACCAGTTTCTAGTTAAAAGCTTTTCAACTGAATCAACTCGTACGTAAATATTATGCTAATGCTAACCAAAAGTAACGTTAAAGGTACACCGTGTAGCTTTTTGTTCAAGAAATAAACGTATTTAAAGGTTTTTTTTTTTTTGTTTAGATGTCTTTGTGACACTAAGTAACACTTTAAAGTAAATAATAAAATATCTGACTTTACTCTGAACAGGCTTGCATGGCCACAAAATGTACTATTAACCTTCCGGTATCCGAGAGCGTAAATTCTGCGCTTTTGACGCTTCGCTCTAGAATATTTTTTTTATTTGTGAAAATTTAAATAAGGTGTCAATTCAAAAGTTGTTCCTGTATGTGTTTCCTTTGCTCTCTCAAAATTTGGCCCAAATCAGCCCAGTGTAAACAGAGAAATGAACTAGACTAGCACCTGTTTCCGAAAAGCGCAGAAAACGCGCATAGACTCCCATACAAACTACCACTTTTCATTTGGCCGCCCCCATCACATACTTTGTCCGATTTCGGACTTTTTGGGTTTGTTTGAAAGTAGATGCTTCAAATTTTTACGCAAATGTGTTTTTTAACCTATGACCTCATGTATTCAAATTTGGGGGAGGGCCTAATATTCATGTTTTTTCCTCAAAATGACCCTTTTTACTTTTACCTGTCTGGATGGGTCTGTGTAACTCTGAGAGGCACATTGAGGGTCTGTTTGTGTGTGTGGACATGCACATGTGTGTGTGAGCGCATGTGAGCGTGCACGTGAGCATGCATGTGCGTGCACGAGTGTGCACAAGAGCACATACATGTACATGTGTGTGGCACATGCACATGTATGATCATGTGTGTGAAGAGGGATTTTTTTGTTCTTGGATTTCAGAGGCTTTTTTCAACAACTCTGGTCCAAATCTGCTGAAACTACTTCAGGAATATTGTGAGAGCACCTGCTGCATGTGTGTATGTGCTTTGACCTAAAACTATTACAAATGAAAGGAGATTTTACAAACAACTGACAGAGTTTGTAAACATTGTGTGTTGTGTGTGAAGTTTAGAACAATTCTGTGAAGATTACTTCTATTTTGTATTTTTCTTCAGACTAATTTCAAAATAATGGTTTTTATTTGATATGTTTGTGTTGCTAGACCACCATCCTCCTCAGTAGTGTCACAGGTCAAAGCCCTGACCCTGGAGGGTGTGTCATGTGATCAGCTCAGGCTCCTCCTCTGAGGAGAGTCTGACAGATATGAGTGTGACAGCTTCTCCACAATTACCATCCTCAACATAAACTCTGTTCTGTTTTTAGTACAAGTCATCCAGATGAAATATTTTGTAATTTTTTTGGAGCTAATATGTAGTTGTTTTAGAAAATAGAGTCCAAAGTTTCTCTTTTAGTGAAACCGGGAAAACATTCAGTTCAGGATCAACCTCAGAGACACAATCCTCATTCTAGTTTGTACAAACGTCAAAAATCCAATTCTGACAAACAATAAAGGAAATTTATATTCTTGCTGCAGGATACGTATGTAATAATCAATATAAAATATAACTTGACATAATAACTCATCAATACTGGGAGAAATGTAAATGTTCCAAATTCTGTGAGTGACAGATCATACGAGACACAACTATATAACAGACTTTAGAGTCCAAAATGAAAGGACTGAAAGGATTAAATAATTAAAAATAAATGTGCATTTGCTGTTTCCAGCTAGGACTGACAAAGGCCTTCAAGAATATCTGTGGGTTTGGGTCAAACTTTATGTATATAATAATAACCCAATGACGGCTAAAGCTCTGATGTGTCTGTGCTGGCTGTAGTATGGGAGGGGACATTTTCTGACATAAGATGAACAATTAGAATGGATTTTTACCAAAGTTGGTGTCAAAATTTCACAAATGTCAAAATAAATCAAAAAGTCCACACATATGCCCAAAAAAAAACAATATTCCATTTTCAGTTTTGGAAAAAAAATTTGAGGTTTTTCAGTATAAAATATAATGACTTTGAGAACATAACATGGCAGTGATAGGGTTAAACATTACAAAATCAATATATTTTTGGCAAAAACAGATAGAGCTTATCTAGAGCTTTCCGGAAATATAAGGGTTTACTGGAAAATATTGTTTTATAAAAAATGTCTTGGATGTTGAAAATAGGTGTGCAGAATGTGCGCCTCAGAGCTCAGGTGTCAGTTTATAACACAACTCAAACAATAATAATGCATTTTCTACAAATGTGGTGTCAAATTTTCACAAATGTCAAATTACATCAAATAATCCACAAAAAATTAAATTTCCATTTTCAATTTTGGAAAAACTCATAAACCTCGTAATTTTGTGGGGTTTTTTGCACCAAATATAGTGACTTTGAGAACATAACATGGCACTGAAAGAGTTAAACTTTATAAAATCAATTTAATTTTGATATAAATCGATAGAGCTCATCTAGAGCTTTCCGAAAATATAAGGGTTTGTGTGAAAATAATGTTCTGTTAAAAAATTCTTGGATGTTGAAAATAGGTGTGCAGAATGTGCGCTTCAGAGCTCAGGTGTCAGTTTATCTCATAACTCAAACAATAATAATGCATTTTCTACAAATTTGGTGTCAAATTTTCACAAACTTCAGAATGCACCAAATAATCTAAAAATTATCAAATTTCTATTTTCGATTTTGAAAAAAATCTATCATTTAGTGTTTTTTTGGCATCAAAAGCAGTGACTTTGAGAACATAATATGGCACTGAAAGGGTTAAATATTATAAAATCAATTTAATTTTTGTATAAATCGATAGAGCTCATCAAGAGCTTTCCAAAAATAGAAGGGTTTATTGGAAAATATTGTTTTATAAAAAATTTCTTGGATGTTGAAAATAGGTGTGCAGAATGTGCGCCTCAGAGCTCAGGTGTCAGTTTATATCACAACTCAAACAATAATAATGCATTTTCAACAAATTTGGTGTCAAATTTTCACAACTGTCAAAATACATCAAATAATCCACAAAAAATTAAATTTCCATTCTCAGTTTTGGAAAAACTCATAATTTAGTGTTTTTTGGCAACAGAATCAGTGACTTTGAGAAATTAACACGGCACTGAAAGGGTTAAATATTATAAAATCAATTTAATTTTGATATCAACAGAAAGAGCTCATCGAGAGCTTTCCGAAAATATAAGGTTTTGTGGGAAAAAATTGTTCAATAAAAAATTTCTTGGATGTTGAAAATAGGTGTGCAGAATGTGCGCCTCAGAGCTCAGGTGTCAGTTTATAACACAACTCAAACAATAATAATGCATTTTCAACAAATTTGATGTCAAATTTTCACAAATGTCAAAATACATGAAATAATCCACAAGTGATCATAGTGTCATTCACCACTCTGCAGAAAAATCATTTTGTCACTTTTTTGCCATTGTACAAAATTGCACTCATATGGAAAACATGGCATTTAAGGGGTTAAATTTTAAACTTTTTTGGGATGTTTGGCATGGTTTCGAAGAGAAGGAGTTGCTGAATGTGTAACACTAAAAATTTTTCAAATCGGTGTTACACCGACGATTTTACAGCCATTTTTGCTGCTGTGCATAAAATGCTCACTCAAGTTCTACTAAGGTGCAAAGTTAAGGGGGTACCGGAAGGTTAAGAAGAGGGCCTCCTCCTGTTTATTTACATTGATAAGCTGCTCCTTTGGCTATACGTTTTCACATTATGGCAGAAAATATATTTATCCCCAAGAGGAATGTTCTAAAAGAATAATTTAAACTTGCTATTTGTAAAAAAGCTGACTTTTCACCTCCAGAAAGTTACATGGTGCACCTTTATCATAACCAATGTTTGCATTGTTTTTCTGGCAGTGACGCTCCTCAGTATAACTTTTAGTGGTGATTGATTATTGATCTCTTATGACTCCCTCAACCAGGTCCCAGTTCACAAGTGGTATTTACCAGTTTGAGTAGCATTTCAGCGCATTTTTACAAATGGGAAGTGGGAAATAAATCAGTTGCCTGGAATGCACCAAGGCAGTTTTGAGTCTGATTTAACTAATAACCACAGAAATACAGAGGCCCACAACGCTATAGCAATTTTTCTTTAACTTTGGTCTTGTGAAAAGTGAAAATTATTTTTGTTCAGTCAAAAAGTAAAATTAGACACAAGTTGCATTGTATATTTTCTGTCAATGATGAATGACTGTATACTGGCAAGTGGCAACACAAAGCTCATGATTTTATATGAATAATAAACCACTTGTCTCTTTTGTAATCGTATAGAGGGATTTTCGGTCGAAGTCACTTTCCGCCCTACAGCTCATGCGTTATGCAGATAGAACCATTCTCCATAGTTAGCTGGGGGAAACTTCTTTGAATAAAACAACGAAACGGGACGACAGCTAGCTGTTTTCATCCGGTCTGAACCGGTCTGACAGACGTCTGTCTCCTGAAGCTTGAGACAGTGTTTTTCTCGCCGTTTTTTCACTCACCTGAATGTAACTTTTAAGGGTTGTAGGGTCTAATTTCATTCAATTGATTTAGCAGCATAACTTTTGTTTTCTCACAGTGATAAACTCTTGTAGTTAGCTGACAACGGAGCTTTTTCGACTTGTTTCCTCTGTTTGTGTCTATGTGCGGCGGCTCTTTCTACAGGCATGGGGCACGCGCATCACCCGTGTTGATCAACAAAAAATCTCTCTATAAAGCAATAATTTGTGTGCCATGGCTTAACATTAGATACACTTCTTAAAGACACAGTGCTACCCTCTTCTGTTCAGGCTGAATAGGCCAAATTTGAGCCACTTTTCGACATTGAAATCAGTAGAAATCCAGGAAACAAAGCACCCTCATTAATATGTATGATTTCATCAAAAATATACAGTAGCTATCGGAAATTGAGTATCGATAGTAATGGGAGTTCGATATATTGCCAAATCAATATTTTCCAACACCCCAGCCCAAAGTCACTGTGATAGGCTCCAGTCACCTGCCACTCCAAACGGGGTAAGTGTTAGAAAATTAATAAATGAAAGCCTGAAGATTATTTTTTTTTACCACAAATTCTTAAATCTAAATTCTGATAGATTCTTCAGTTTTGAACCGAAAAGTCAAACTCAACAGATTCTCGCAGCAGCTCTTTACCGACAAAACAATCTAGACATTATTTGAAATCTGATTTTCCTTTGCACACGTTGTTACCACTTATAATTAGAATAAATCAGACAACAAAGACCAAAGTCACAGTGTGTCAGCTTCACAAAAAACCCAGGCATTCATTTGTACTCCAAGCGGTTCAGAGAAATCAGAATGATAAAGACATTTTTAAAGTAATTACAGCTGCCAGCGGAACAAGAACAAGAGCTGCCCCAAAACACTCACATGTAATTATTAGTTTTACTTTTTATATTTGACATTTTTGCTCTAAATTGCGGAGGATTGTTGGTGTAATGAATTGTTTTCTTCTTCTTCTTCATTGACTCAGTGGAGAAACACATAAAACAATAGAAAGGCGGCTCTTGGCAGTGCAGTGTGAGGACTTTGAAGTTATCTAACATGTCTTCAGAGAGGCACTTTGATGTTCACAAAGCCAGTCCTCTCACTCACACCTTCACCTGAGAATAATTGTTAAAATGTCTTCTTGCATGTGCTCTCAGGCCCCGGGCGCAGCGGCGGCAGACATCTTCTTGTATTTCCTTCTTTTTCTGCCTTTTGTAAATTCAGAGCAGAGTCAGATTCTCACGCCACGAGTCACAGTCATGAAGTTCACTTGCACTTGTTGGGTTTACTTGTTAAAAAAGAAAAGAAAAAGTATCGGTGTATTCAGAATGGTTTTGTTCTTTTTAGACTTTGTTTGTGATGATGAAGGACAAGCAAAAATCCACTTTATGATTTTGTGTTTAATCGTTAGGAGAAAAAAAAAAGTTTGTAGTTGTCACGACCCTTTTCGTCCCGAAAGACCCAATCCGTCCGGAAGTTCCCTTTTTGTCTAAATAAAACATAAATGAAGGGCTATTTTTTGTTCTTCTTTTTAAACACATAATACTATCGTCATCCACAAGCCCTATATTCATTACCCACATCTGTTATTTGCCTTTTAGCAGTTTATCTAGTGTAATACAAGAGTTTGATCTTTCCGTTTAACCCTTGAACGCATCATCACACGTGACCTTACGTGTCATGATGCCACCGTGGCGGTGCGGTGGCAGAGCGGTTAGCGGTCTGGCCTCACAGCAAGAAGGTCGCGGGTTCGATTCCCGCACGGCCCGGGACCTTTCTGTGTGGAGTTTGCATGTTCTTCCCCGTGTCTGAGTGGTTTCCTCCGGCACTCCGGTTTCCCCACCAACCAATAACATGCATGTTAGGGAACACTTGGTGATAGTCGGAGGTTGAGGCGCCAGTGTTAGGTGAATCGCCTCTGCTGAGTTGCCCCAGGGCAGCTTACTGTCACTAAGTGGGAAGGGGTTCATCTCACTGTGAAGCGCTTTGTGTCTCTGTCTGTGAAATGCGCTATACAAATAAAGATTACTTACTTACGTGCCTCGAAAAAAAAGTAATTTTTGGCAATTTCTTAAACAACACTTTTTGTTATTTGTTCATAAACAGTTAAATAATTCTAGAATAAAGACTGTTTAGATTAATAACAAGCTTTTTACATTATTATTTTCTAATCACACTTCCGAACGGATCGGGTCTGCCGGTACGAAAGGGGAAGGGGAAGCAGTAGTATTTGCAGAAGGTACTTTTTCTTGAGTTTTTAATCAACAATTCTTCTCATCAAACACACAGCTGGAGTTCTGTCTCTGAGATCTTCTGCAGCATTAGCATGTCAGACATTATAGTTAATTTCTTCTATGTAATTTACCTTACAGCCAGTAGATCAGACATGGGTAAACTGCGGCCCAGGGGCCAAATGCGGCCCGCAACCTGTTTCAGTCAGGCCCATGACATGTTTTTGAGAAACAGAAATGCAAGAAGAAGTTTAAGAGATAAAAACTTGGGCTACGACAATAAACTTTTCAAGATTATACGACAATAACATTTCGAGAATAAATTCACAATGTTATGAGAATAAAGTCAAAGCCATAAAAAGCCATTTTTCAATATTAAAGTTGAAGTTTTACAAGATTAAAATTGTGATTTGGATCATAGAACATTGTTGTTAATAAAAAAACATTTGAGTCAAATCAAGTTCAAGTCTTGAGAATATTTAGCGTAAAATTACAATTTTAATCTCCTAAAACTTCAAGTTTAATCTATAATATAATCTATTTTATGTTCAATTTTAATCTCAGAAAAAACTTTTTTCTCACATTATTAAGTTTTTCCTTCGTAAAATCATAACTTTCATGAACTTTAACTTTACTTTCATAGCTTTTCGCTTAATCTCGAAATGTTTCAAGTTTATTATGGAGCAAACCTTTAATTTGTAATGGTCTTCTATAATCTGTCGAAGAAATGCGTTTGCAATATTGTTGGAAGTCTGGCCCTCCACCACTTCTCTGGGTTTTAATATGACCCTCGAGTAAAATACCGTAATTTCTGGCCTATAAGCCGCTACTTTTTTCTCAAGCTTTGTACACTGCAGCTTATACGGCAATGCAGCAAAATTATAGATTCTCATAGACTTACTATTAACAAGTGCGGCCTATATAAGTACTTTATTATTTTTCTTACTTAAATCTAGTGGGTGCGGCTTATATTCAGGTGCGCTCAATAGGCAGAAATTACAGTAATTGCTCAGCCTTGCAGTTAATTGATTATTTTCATTATTTTGTTCGATTTTGTTAGTTTATCTACATTCACTTTTTTTTCTTTACCTTTTTACACAAAATAAACCATAATAAATTACATTTAAAACAAAGCCACATTAGTGTCAGAATTTTGTAATCAACATTTGAACAGCTAACAGTCATTTTTAGTGTGCATATTTAGAAGTCCACCCATCAGTTGTTAATGCAACATAATAATGCACATTCAGTCAGGTCTGACACAAGTTCATGGTTTGTTTCTTCAAACAGTTTTTTATTGTTTGTATTGTGTGTATTATACAGCTACAGAGTGTGTGCTTAATTCAGTGGCTGCAAGAGCAAAACTGATAGATTCTGGCCTTTCGATTCGATCGCTCCATACTTCGATCGATTTTCCATCCCTAATTTCAAAACATTCAAGATGGCAGACGTTGCTGATAAATCATTTTCTTTAGCTTCTTCTTCTGTTTTGAACAATTAGAAAAGTATGAATTCCTTTAATCTGAGCAGCAAATCATGTTGAGACCCTTCATACTGGAAAAAAATCCTTGGGCTACATAATTTCAATAACATCCAGTTTAGTCTTAGCGTGTCGCTGTTTTGGTGGAATTTCCTGGTTTTCTGTGATTGGTTGATTCAGCGCTTGGAAAGCGTATCTGCCCTCGAAATGAACTCTGCGCTCTGATCCCAGACCCTCACCTCAGGCCAATCTATTGGTAATCATATTTTTTCCTTACAGAACATGTGATTCATTATTTGCATTGTTGACTCTTAAACATGATCTTGAGTTACTTTTACATCTTAAGTAGAACTAAAAAGAAATGTCAATAGCCTGAAGTAGGGCTGGGCGATGTGGCAAATAATGCATATCACAATTTTCTTGGAGCCGATTTCAATTTTATCACGATTCCAGACTGTCTTTTCAAATTGCCTTTCAGGTGAATAAAATCATCCGCCTTTTCAAAAAGTTAATTGCAGCTGTCACTCACTACCAGCTTTGCCAGATTTTCAGAGAGAAAGAAGTGACTAAGCATTAAAAAAGCCCAAAACAAGCAACTCCAGCCATTCAGTAAAAAGTTAATAAAAGAACATTGTGTGTTGTCACAAACAAGTGTCAGTGATTCTAGAATATTTATTACTACTAAGAACTTCCCATTTCTGTCATAAATTAATGTATCTTGGTGGGTCAAAAAAATGTCTAAAAATTAGCTATTGATCACATAAAAGCTCAGGGGCAAGTACCAAAAATACAACTTGCAATTGTCAAAGTTCAACAGCGACTTTCAAAAAAGAAACCTAAAATTGCTATTGAAAAGCGGACTTGGCCATTCTCGATGTCGATCCATAAGATGAGTCGATGGGAAAAACAGTCAATATTTGAACAGACAGTTGCAATAAATAAAGAAATCACGATATGACGATTTCATCAAAGAAGCGATTTGATTTTATCATTATACTTCCCAGCCCTAGCCTGAATTGAGCTTGAACTTAATCTACTGGCTACAAAAGAATTTACTTTGTGGAACATACTTGCTCTTCTTTTATACATAAGAAAGACAGACTGATTAGAGTTGTTTTTTCGTTGGCAATTTTAGCTTAATTCTGTTTCTCTGTTTTAACTTGTTGTGTGCAGCACTTTGTTCAATATTGTGGATTTTATAGTGCCGTATATAAAAGATAGACTGAATTAGAGATGGATTGAAATAGTTCTAATATGCTAATACTGCAGAAATGATCAAAGCGATCGGAACGATTTAGAGATCTAATTATGACATCTGTGTTTTCTGAGGCTCGAGCTGTGTTTTTGATAGAGAAGTAATGTTAAAACACAAAAAAAAAACATTCAAAAAGTCAATTAGCTTAATACGTTTCCTTTAAATCAACAGATATAAACATTTTGAGATTGTTTGTTGTTTGTGCTTTCTGTTCAAACAAAAATGTTAAGTAGAATCTAGTTTTGTCGTTTGTGTCCTGGTGGAGTTGTCTGTGTTTTTTTCACACTGTCCTCTCTGGTTGTAACTCCCACAGCTACAAATAGCCCCGTCACTGGAACATGCTGTGACATTTTCTGAATGACTGACTCCATCTGTCTTTTGCACAAGGATCCAGCCAAATTAAAGACACTTCACTCGTCTAATCCTAATGAGCCTGGAAACAAGACTAAAGACCTATTCTACTTTACTGTTGTTACAATAGGCGTGCATTAAAGCCATTTTTTTGCTTTATTAGAAACTTAAGAAATATTTAATTAAAACTTTTTACATCAGTCCACATATTTTGATCACTGAGCTCCAAATAGTTCACCTCGATGTGTTTTTCACACTTTGAGAAATTATGCTAACAACAATAATTGTCTTGTAGCTGATGCTTGAGCGCTCAGAAAATGTCTGTTTTCACCTACCACCTATCTCCGCCCACTCGTCTGGGTTCATTTGCAAATACTTAAAAAAAAATCTGATTCTGTGTAAAACATAGGGTTAAAAAATTGTCACATGATCAGTTATCACAGTGAAGAGGCAGGGCTTATCGATTATGTCTTTTTTTTTTTTTTAGAAAGAAGAAAGTCAGTTTAAGGCTCATATTCCTAGGCTGTAATCCTATTAATTCCTTTATTTTAATTATAAGGATTTACACTGAAAAATATGATCATCTTAACTTAGATAACAAGTGACTATGTGCCTGAAATAAGCAGTATTTAACAAATCTTGAATAGATTTTGACTGGCTTAAAATATGAACAAGCATAAAATATCTCATTTTACAAAAAATACAAAAATACACATATATTCTAACTGGAAATCAGCAAATATGCTTCTGCATTTCGAATAAGAACTAAATGTATGTGTTCTATTGGCAAATTGTCATTAAATATAGTCAAAGTTTCTATTTTTCCAGTGTATGTTGAACAACAACAAAAAGTAGTGAATTAGCTGAAAATTTTGAAAAATATTCATTTTCTGTATAAATCTTTTTTTGCATAAACTCCAAAACAATTTGAGTCTTTTTAAGCACAGTTTGGTCAGATCAAAAAATACCTTTTCGCTTCAAGCATTGGCCACACCCCCTTATAGTCGATTAATCGGTTGATGTTTACAGTTATTGACCCTTTGCACCTACGTCACTTGATCACGTGGCTCTGCATGATGGAGGCAGAAGTGCTTGTCGCAGCATTACAGGCTGAGCAAAACTGACAAATTCTCACATATTTTCTTATTTTTCCGTAAAGAAAGCAGTGGATGCTTCTGGCGCCTTTCAGATATTCATTGCATTTTTTTTTTTCAAATGTCTTTTTTTTCTCATTAGCACTGACTTACCTTGTTTAAAATGTTCACTGCAAATCCGTGACAACTTAGAGGGATTTCAGTTCTTTTGATTTATTGCTGCCATCCACTAGCGTCTTCTATCTTCATCAAAATGTAAACGAAAAAGCTCCAGACTTAGACTTACAACCTCCTGCCTGTTAGTGCAGCGTGTCGCACAAGATACAGCCATTTTACAATTGAAATCAATAAAAGTAACTTAGAAACAGGCAGGTATTCGGCAAAGTTTCCATAGTTGTAATGCACACGGACATCATGGAGAAGTGAGCGTTCCCTGGAGGAGTGTGACGACTCTGCAAAGGGTCAATAGTCTCGGGAAAAATGAGCCAGGATTCAAACTTAGGACCACGTTTTTTGGAAGCACAATTTCTAACCACTCTGCTAAATGCACCGCTCAAAAACAAAATTCTATTCAAATCTCTTTAAAAACTTTAGTATCTAATATGTTAACAAAATTAATGCATAAGTTAAATATTGGCTCTATTTTACCTCATTATGTGCAATTTTTTCCACTTGAAATATCTTATGAAAACATGACGCGATGAAAACGTTGTAACACATACAGTATATTCTAAACCACAGCAGTAGTTTGAATCTTATCATCATCAGATCACTGCTCTGCGGTGCGGTGAACGTTATATAGTCGAGTATAGTTTCCTATTTGTGTCATTCCGCCGGCCGCTCCTGACAGCAGCGTCCAGGGAGAAATTAACTCATATTTTATTAAACCAATCTGGAGCCATCACAGCTAAAGCCTGACAGGTCGCTCGCAAATGAGTGCGTTTGAATTCATTATTTACCCTTCCCAGTATGTGCACACTTTAGCTTGTAGATACAGTCGCTCGTGTAAATATATAAGAATTCTTACATTCAGTCTACAATCAAGGATCTCATCTTTTTATTCCGTCGCTAATGAGATTCACGACACTTGGAGAGGATAGTGCTTTTAATCTAACTTTAATGCACACTTTTTATGTTTCCTGTTGAGTGTGGGGCCGTGGAGGAGTAGCAGCTTTTGAAGTAGAGTTAATAAACACTTCCTGTTCTAACTTTGTGTATTATTTCACTGATGAAGTTACGGAGAAGAAGTACAGTACACACAGGCTGAGACTCATCACTGTGGTTTTGTTCAAAGCTTTTAAACAGGACTGGGGCTGGCTTTGTCTTAGTTCTATTTGTTTATTGTTGAATATAAGCTTGGGGCTGTTGTGATGGCTATAAAGAGAAATCTGCCATTGTTGAGTAAATTAGCCAAAACTATTTTAAAAAGTAAACAAAACAGCCTTGGGACGATTCTATAAACTACACAATCACTACTTGAAGACTTATCTATCACTGTCTACTGCAGAGGTGGAAGAGTGCTCAGGTTGTTGATGTTTTTGATTCATTTTGTGATAAAAAGACAAATGAAACCAAATCAGGTGTAATTTTCTAAAACATGTCAATAAAAGAAAACACTTTTTAAATGCAGAACAAAATTAGCTTTGGCTCTCGGCAAGCTTCAAAACATTTGGCCTGCCGAGAAAAAAAAACCTGCAAATTTTGGCCCAACTGGGGAAAAGGTTTGGGCACCCTTGGTCTAGTGTCAGAATACGTTTCAATTATCTGTTCTTCATTTAAAATCTCCATTTTCAGTTGGCCTAATGTTAAACCGATGGGCATTATCATTACTTACCGCTCTGCTGCTCATGTCGCCTGCAGAAAGAGACACTGTCCCTGTAGGAGCCAATCAAGAAAAGGAAAAAAAAATATATTTGTTTTGTCTCCATCTGTTGGACTAAAGGAGAATCTAAAGGGGAACATTGATAAAGAGGGGAAGTGGCAACATGGAGGTGTGGCTGCAGCAGGAAGAGACAGTTTTTTGACCTCCAGGGCCTGCATTTTATCCCTGCTGCTTCATTTATGATTTAATCCTAATTTATCTCCCATCCTTATTTATATTGTTTGTTTGGTTTTTTGCTTTTGCCTCAAATAAATTTAATTTACATTTTTGAACTAATCTTTTTTGTGGACATTAATTATTTTTGGTGGAGCGTCAGACTTATCTTCTCAGTCACCATTGGAAAAGAACTGACTCTACACAAGTCAAAAACTTCTTCCGTAAGACTAAGGATTGAAGTATTTGGAAAGATGGACTCCATTACTGCAACAAAATGACTCAAAGCCATGTGTTTCTCCCCCTGCTGCCAAGGAAGCATGCAACAAGGCAAAATGAGGCCTACAGAGCCTAAAAGGGAGTCTACAATAGGAGTATAGATTGCTGTATTGAAGCTTGACCTGCACAAAATGGCTGACGTGGAACAGGAACATGAAGGTGGGGAAGAGGATCCCAGTTTAAAAGAGGAAAATTTTGAATGTGCAACAAAACTAAAAGGACTTAGAAAAGGAAAGCTTGCACATTTAACAAGAAGGAGAAACATATGGTGGAGTTAATGCAGGATGTCTCGTGTGTGCAAGAAGTAAAAGACAATTTTTCAAAATATACCCAACTACTTGAAGAATTTAAGAGCACACACACAGCCTATTGTGAAAGCCTGACAGAGGGATGAGGCTAAAAAACAGGATGAGTTGGCTACAGCCTAAAATTACGAAATTTAATGACTTTTGTTGCTTTTGTGTCTGAATGGCTGTCTGGAGCTTCTAAAGGAGATCAGGAGGAGGAGAAAAAGGAGAGGACAGCTGCCTGGACCTTGGGCCAATGGACAGCGCCTCTCAAACCGCGAATCAAGAACTTCCTCTGTAGCTTCTGCTAAGAAATGTGCAGAGGCGGAAAAAGCAGCTCTTGAAATTGAAATGGCAGCCCTAGCAGAGAACATGACCTACAGGAGAAGGAGGAGGAGCTGAGTAGAGCTCTAAAGGCTATAAAGCAAAAGCGTGAAGCTCTGGAATTGAGGACAAAACTGGGAAAGCTTCTTCATCCAAGCTGGCAGTTCTCACAGCACTAGAGGATTATGATGCTAAAGATGCAATGAATGATTATTTATTAGCAACATCAATAAAGGATGAAACTGAGGATGGAGGGTTTCTCTCTCTGGACAGAGCATATAAGGCAGTCTCTATGGTTCAAACCCCAGGGGCTCGACCTAAAGAAGGGGTCCATTTTTCAAACTGTACAAATAAAAGAAGCGAGCACAAAAACTGCAGAGCAAAAGGTGACTTACATACTTCAAGTCCAGTAAAACAGGTGACACTGGAAGGGGGAAAGTGGCCCAAGCTATAAGCTCCGAGCATGAGTCAGTGAAGCAAAAACTGGGCACACAGGACATATTGGGGTCAGGAGGGCTTAATAAATGTGTTAAAAGGTCAAAATGAGATTGCCGCTTTACTTGTGCAACAGCAGCAACAGTGCTCATTACCACGTAAAGAAATTCCAATTTTCAGTGTGATGTGCTGTCATATCAAGCATTTATTAGCGGCCTTTGACATACAGTTGAGCTCAAAGTCAGAAATTCCAGCAGATAAGGCTATATTTTTCTTGACCAATTTACAAGAGGCCTCCCAAATGAGCTTGTAAAAAAGCTGCCTTCATATGAGTCCAGAAAGTGGTTATCAGAAAGCAAAAGCACTGCTACAGGAGCATTATGGAGATGAGTTTAAAATTTGTGCTGCTTACATAAAAAAGGCTTTAGAATGGCCTGCTGTTAAAAATGAGGACCCTAAGGCATTGCAGATGTTTACATTATTTTTGAGGAGTTGCTGTAATGCTATGGAGGAAATGAAGTATTCTCAAGAAATTAACTTGTCCTCCAACATGAAACTCCTAGTTATGAAATTGCCATACAACTCAGAGAAAGATGGCGGACATTTGTATGTGAGTTTCAGGAAAGACAAAGCTTCAGGCCTCAGTTCAAGGAGCTTGTCAGTTTTCTTGAGAAGCAGATGAAGATACTTTGTGATCCAGTATATGGTGACATACAAGACAAGCTCCCTAAAACTAAAGAAAAGACTGTGAGAGCTAGACCCAAGTCTAATGGGAGCAGTTTTGCTACAACAGTTTCTACTGCTGCTTCAGAGCCAACAAATCAAAAGGCAATAGTTTCACAAGACTCCTGTGTACTGTGTAATGACAAAAGTCACACTCTGAAGAGCTGCAAATTGTTTAAAAGCAAAAGACACATGGACAAAATGGCACTACTTAAACAAAAAGGAATGTGTTTCAGTTGTTTGCATCAAGGACACATAAGCAAATTTTGCAAACAAAAACAAACCTGTACAGTATGTCAAAAGCAGCATCCCAGTGTCCTCCATATGTCCCAAAGTGAAAACCCAAAACAAGTTGTGATATCAGAGCAGATAAATGCTAAAGGTGGCACACAGCCAGTTGTAGTTCACCCTAAAGCATGTGGGCATATTGGGGCCGGTACTGAAACTAGTAATGTTCTTTCAGTAGTGCCAGTGAAAGTGAAAGCAAACAAGGGCAGTAAAGTGGTGGAGGTATATGCCTTTATTGACCCAGGCAGTACTGACACTTTTTGTACTGAGTACCTTATGTCCCAATTAGGTCTGAAAGGGAGAAAAGCTCAAATACTGCTAAAGACTATGGGTCATGAAAAGTTGGTGCCAACAAATATTGTTTCAGGCTTGGAGGTTTCTGGAATGTGTGAGAATGTGTTTTTGCCCCTTCCTGATTCATACACTCAGAAAGAAATGCCTGTTACTAAGGATAATATACCCACAAACCAAGATCTAGACAGATGGACTTATTTGAAAGGCATTCATATTCCTGAAATAAACAGCAACATTGAACTGCTTATAGGAACCAATGCCTCCAAGGTCATCGAGCCCTGGGAAATAATAAATAGCCAGGGAAATGGTCCTTATGCTGTTCGGACNAAATGCAGAAAAAAATTAGCTTTGGCTCTCGGCAAGCTTCAAAACATTTGGCCTGCCGAGAAAAAAAGACCTGCAAATTTTGGCCCAACTGGGGAAAAGGTTTGGGCACCCTTGGTCTAGTGTCAGAATACGTTTCAATTATCTGTTCTTCATTTAAAATCCCATTTTCAGTTGGCCTAAATGTTAAACCGATGGGCATTATATTACTTACCGCTCTGCTGCTCATGTCGCCCTGCAGAAAGAGACACTGTCCCTGTAGGAGCCAATCAAGAAAAGGAAAAAAATATATTTGTTTTGTCTCCATCTGTTGGACTAAAGGAGAATCTAAAGGAACATTGATAAAGAGGGGAAGTGGCAACATGGAGGTGTGCTGCAGCAGGAAGAGACAGTTTTTTTGACCTCCAGGGCCTGCATTTTATCCCTGCTGCTTCATCATTTATGATTTAATCCTATTTATTGCCCCATCCTTATTTATATTGTTTGTTTGGTTTTTGCTTTGCCTCAAATAAATTTAATTTACATTTTTGAACTAATCTTTTTTGTGGACATTAATTATTTTTGGTGGAGCGTCAGACTTATCTTCTCAGTCACCATTGGAAAAGAACTGACTCTAACAAGTCAAAAAACTTCTTCCGTAAGGACTAAGGATTGAAGTATTGGAAAGATGGACTCCATACTGCAGAATGACTCAAAGCCATGTGTTTCCCCCTGCTGCCAGGAAGCATGCAACAAGGCAAAATGAGGCCTACAGAGCCTAAAGGGAGTCTACAATAGGAGTAGATTGCTGTATTGAAGCTTGACCTGCACAAAATGGCTGACGTGGAACAGGAACATGAAGGTGGGGAAGAGGATCCAGTTTAAAAGAGGAAATTTGAATGTGCAAAAACTAAAAGGACTTAGAAAAGGAAAGCTTGCACATTTAACAAGAAGGAGAAACATATTGGTGGAGTTAATGCAGGATTCTCGGTGTGCAAGAAGTAAAAGACAATTTTTCAAAATATACCCAATACTTGAAGAATTTAAGAGCAACACAACAGCCTATTGTGAAAGCCTGACAGAGGATGAGGTAAAAAACAGGATGAGTGGCTACAGCCATAAATTACGGAAATTAATGACTTTGTTGCTTTTGTGTCTGAATGGCTGTCTGGAGCTTCTAAAGGAGATCAGGAGGAGGAGAAAAAGGAGAAGGACAGCTGCCTGGACCTTGGGCCAATGGACAGCGCCTCTCAAACCGCGAAATCAAGAACTTCCTCTGTAGCTTCTGCTAAGAAATGTGCAGAGGCGGAAAAAGCAGCTCTTGAAATTGAAATGGCAGCCCTAGCAGAGAAACATGACCTACAGGAGAAGGAGGAGGAGCTGAGTAGAGCTCTAAAGGCTATAAAGCAAAAGCGTGAAGCTCTGGAATTGAGGACAAAACTGGAAGCTTCTTCATCCAAGCTGGCAGTTCTCACAGCACTAGAGGATTATGATGCTAAAGATGCAATGAATGATTATTTATTAGCAACATCAATAAAGGATGAAACTGAGGATGGAGGTTTTCTCTCTCTGGACAGAGCATATAAGGCAGTCTCTATGGTTCAAACCCCAGGGGCTCGACCTAAAGAAGGGGTCCATTTTCAAACTGTACAAATAAAAGAAGCGAGCACAAAAACTGCAGAGCAAAAGGTGACTTTACATACTTCAAGTCCAGTAAAACAGGTGACACTGGAAGGGGAAAGTGGCCAAGCTATAAGCTCCGAGCATGAGTCAGTGAAGCAAAAACTGGGCACACAGGACATATTGGGTCAGGAGGGCTTAATAAATGTGTTAAAAGGTCAAAATGAGATTGCCGCTTTACTTGTGCAACAGCAGCAACAGTGCTCATTACCACGTAAAGAAATTCCAATTTTCAGTGGTGATGTGCTGTCATATCAAGCATTTATTAGGGCCTTTGAACATACAGTTGAGCTCAAAGTCAGAAATTCAGCAGATAGGCTATATTTTCTTGACCAATTTACAAGAGGCCTCCCAAATGAGCTTGTAAAAAGCTGCCTTCATATGAGTCCAGAAAGTGGCTATCAGAAAGCAAAAGCACTGCTACAGGAGCATTATGGAGATGAGTTTAAAATTTGTGCTGCTTACATAAAAAAGGCTTTAGAATGGCCTGCTGTTAAAAATGAGGACCCTAAGGCATTGCAGATGTTTACATTATTTTTGAGGAGTTGCTGTAATGCTATGGAGGAAATGAAGTATTCTCAAGAAATTAACTTGTCCTCCAACATGAAACTCCTAGTTATGAAATTGCCATACAAACTCAGAGAAAGATGGCGGACATTTGTATGTGAGTTTCAGGAAAGACAAAGCTACAGGCCACAGTTTAAGGAGCTTGTCAGTTTTCTTGAGAAGCGATGAAGATACTTTGTGATCCAGTATAATGGTGACATACAAGACAAGCTCCCTAAAACTAAAGAAAAGACTGTGAGAGCTAGACCCAAGTCTAATGGGAGCAGTTTTTGCTACAACAGTTTCTACTGCTGCTTCAGAGCCACAGATCAAAAGGCGATAGTTTCACAAGATTCTGTGTACTGTGTAATGATAAGAGTCACACTCTGAAGAGCTGCAAATTGTTTAAAAGCAAAAGACACATGGACAAATGCACTGCTCAAACAAAAAGGAATGTGTTTCAGTTGTTGCATCAAGGACAATAAGCAAATTTGCAAACAAAAACAAACCTGTACAGTATGTCAAAAGCAGCATCCCAGTGTCCTCCATATGTCCCAAGTGAAAACCCAAAACAAGTTGTGATATCAGAGCAGATAAATGCTAAAGTGGCACACAGCCAGTTGTAGTTCACCCTAAAGCATGTGGGCATATTGGGCCGGTACTGAACTAGTAATGTTCTTTCAGTAGTGCCAGTGAAAGTGAAAGCAAACAAGGGCAGTAAAGTGGTGGAGGTATATGCCTTTATTGACCCAGGCAGTACTGACACTTTTTGTACTGAGTACCTTATGTCCCATTAGGCTGAAAGGGAGAAAAGCTCAAATACTGCTAAAGACTATGGGTCATGAAAAGTTGGTGCCAACAAATATTGTTTCAGGCTTGGAGGTTTCTGGAATGTGTGAGAATGTGTTTTTGCCCTTCCTGATTCATACACTCAGAAAGAAATGCCTGTTACTAGGATAATATACCACAAACCAAGATCTAGACAGATGGACTTATTTGAAAGCATTCATATTCCTGAAATAAACAGCAACATTGAACTGCTTATAGGAACCAATGCCTCCAAGGTCATCGAGCCCTGGGAAATAATAAATAGCCAGGGAAATGGTCCTTATGCTGTTCGGACTTTGGTGGGTTGGGTTATAATGGTCCTCTAAGAGAAGGCAACTATGGCAGTGATTTCAGTGCCAGTGTTAATCGAATAACTGTTGAAAGCCTAGAGAGGTTACTAGTCAGTCAGTATAATATGGACTTTAATGAGAAGGCATCAGAGGAAAAAAGAGAGCTGTCCATTGAAGACAAAAAATTCTTGGAAATAATGGACAATTCTGTTAGATTAACAGATGGGCATTACAATCTCGACTTGCCTTTTAGGGAAAAAGCTGAAATGCCCAACAACAGACAAGTTGCTGTTCAACGCCTTCAAAGTTTGAGAGAAAGTTCATAAAAAATGACTCATTTCATAAGGAGTATACAAACTTTGTCAATGATGTTTTGTCTGAGGGTATGCTGAAGTGGTACCTCAGGAAGAAGAAGTAAAAAGAAACATGGAAAAATGTGGTACATACTCATCATGGGGTATACCACCCCGGAAGAATACGCTAAGAGTTGTGTTTGGACTGTGGGGCAGAATTTCAGGGTGTCTCACTAAACTCACAGTTACTCCAGGCCCAGATCTCACCAACTCTTTAGTTGGAGTGCTGCTTAGGTTAGGCACGAGCCTGTAGCTCTCATGGCGGATATTAAATCTATGTTTTATCAGGTGAGAGTTTCTCCTGCTGACACAGATTTTCTGCGATTTCTATGGTGGCCGGAGGAGACTACAAAAGGAGCCACTGGACCATCGAATGTTAGTACATTTTTGGTGCAGTTTCCTCACCCAGCTGTGCCAGCTATGCTCTAAGAAAACTGCACAGGACAATGCAGATTTCAGTCCGCAGGTAATCAATACAGTCCTGAAACATTTTATGTTGATGATTGTTTGATTCTGCCCCTACAGAGAAAGATGCTGTGCAATTGATATCAGACCTGGTGCAACTGTGCAGTAAAGGGGGTTCCACCTTACTAAGTGGGTGAGCAACAGCCGGTTGGTGCTGGCCAGCATTAAGGAGGAGGCAAGAGGAAAGAGATCAGATCTTTGGACCTAACCAAGGACCAGTTGCCTACAGACCGAGCACTTGGGCTGCAATGAAAGTAGAGGATGACACATTCAGGTTTGACATAAAAGTTGCAGAAAAACCATTGACCAGGAGGGGATCCTCTCTATGGTAAGCTCTATGTATGATCCACTTGGTATGCTTGCACCAGTCACTCTGCCAGCCAAACAACTGCTACAACAGCTATGCAAATCAGGCTATGGATGGATGAGAAATTACCTCCAGAGATGACACTACTATGGACTAAATGGGTGCAGGACATTCCTAGATTGTCAGAGTTTAGTACTCCACGTTGTATGAAGCCTAAAAGCTTTGGCAAGCCCATCTCATATCAATTACACCACTTTTCAGATGCTTCAGAGTCTGGATATGGATCAGTGAGCTATCTCGCATGGTCAATAGTAAAGGTGAAAGGCATGTCGCTTTATGATTGGAAAAGCGAGAGTTGCACCTTTAAAACAAATCACAATCCCGCGACTTGAGCTCACAGCGGCGGTGTTAAGTGTCAAGTGGACAAGATGTTAAAGCAGAGCTGTTGGTGCCACTAGAGATATCAATGTTTTGGACTGATAGTCAAGCTGTCCTTAAATACATTGCTAATGAAACAACAAGATTCAAGACATTTATTGCCAACAGAACATCTATGATCAGAGACAATACAAATGCTGATCAATGGCATTACATTGACAGCAAACATAACCCTGCAGATGAGGCCTCTAGGGGGCTAAGCGTGACCCGATTCAACGAAAATGTGCGATGGCTTCAAGGCCCAGATTTTTTGTGGCAGCCAGAAAATGTGTGGTCAAATCAAACAGTAGACAAGTTACTTTCACAGGATGATCCAGAAGTGAAAAGATGCACTACAGTGTACAATGTCAATGTTTTTGATGGTGCTATGCCTACTCATAAACTTCTTCATTTTTTCTCAGACTGGACCAAGTTGTTAAAAGCAGTTGCCTGGTATCTGAAATTCGGAGATTACCTGCTGGCCTTGGCTGCAAAAAGGAGACATGCTACTGGACAAGTCAGCACCAGAGCTACATTGCGTAAGCTATCTCTCAACTTCAAGCAGTCAAAGGTCAGGGCTGTCCACCAGGATCTGGGCAGGGCAGAGAGATCTATCGTATCCTTCTTCCAAAGGCATGCTTTTCCAACAGAGCTTGAAAAGTAGCACTGGTTCAGATGTTCACAAAATAAGCACCATCTATAAACTTGACCCTTTTCTTAAAGATGGATTGCTTAGAGTAAGAGGAAGACTATCAAAGGCAATCTTTCAGAGGATACTAAATATCCCATTATTCTACCCAAAAAATGTCACATCTCTACTCTTTTGCTAAGACACATACATGAAAATATGGACACTGTGGAGAAATTACATTCTTGCCCAACTACGTAAAAAGTATTGGATAATAAACGCTAATACTGCTGCCCGAAGCATCATTACTAAATGTGTCCTTTGCAAGCGCCTTAGAGGCAAAACAGGAGAACAAAAAATGGCAGATTTGCCACAAGAAAGAACCTTACCAGATCTACCACCATTCACCAATGTCGGCATGGATTATTTTGGACCATAGAAACAAAGAGGGGGAGAAGTTTGGTCAAACGATATGGTGTGCTCTTCACATGTTTGTCCTGTAGAGCTGTGCACATTGAAATGGCCTGTTCCCTTGACACAGACTCTTGTATCCATGCTATAAGGAGGTTCATGTGTAGACGAGGGCAGGTTAACAGATATGGTCAGACAATGGCACCAACTTAGTGGGAGCACACAATGAGTTAAAAAGGCCTTGTCTAACATAAATGACACTAAAATACAAAAGGTGATGTTAGAAAGGGAATAAACTGGACATTTAACCCACCAGGAGCCTCTCACTACGGCGGAGTGTGGGAGAGGTTGATTAGGTCAGTAAGGTGGGTGCTGAACTGCCTCTTACAGCAACAAACTGTTGATGATGAGGGCCTCCAAACCTTGTTTTGTGAAGTGGAGGCCATACTTAATAACCGTCCAATTACCACAGCTTCATCTGACCAATTTGATCTTGAGCCTCTAACACCAAACCACCTACTGCTGCTGAACTCTCAACCTGTTCTCCCTCCAGGAGAATTTTCCAGTGCTGACTCGTACACCAGGCGCCGGTGGAAACAGTACAGTATTTGGCTGATGTATTCTGGAGGAGATGGAGTCAGGAGTACCTGTCAACTATGCAGCAGCGACAAAAATGGTTCAAAGTGAGAAGAAACTTTGAGGTCGGAGACTTAGTGGTAATTGTGGACCCCACCTCACCACGAGCATCATGGCCTCTAGCAAGAGTCTTAGAAACGAGGCCCGACTCAAAAGGACTGGTGAGGTCAGTGAAGTTGAGAACGAAGACCGGACTATTGGAGCGACCGGTCACAAAGATTTGCCTTCTTTTGGAAAAGGAGTAAATTTTTTTTTTTTTTTTTTTCTATAATTTGATTTTTGGGCTCCTTTACTATCAAACAGAAAAGTAAATGTTTATTTAAATCATTATACATTTAGGGGCCGGATATGTAGGAGCCAATCAAGAAAAGGAAAAAAAATATATTTGTTTTGTCTCCATCTGTTGGACTAAAGGAGAATCTAAAGGGGAACATTGATAAAGAGGGGAAGTGGCAACATGGAGGTGTGGCTGCAGCAGGAAGAGACAGTTTTTTGACCTCCAGGGCCTGCATTTTATCCCTGCTGCTTCATTTATGATTTAATCCTAATTTATCTGCCCCATCCTTATTTATATTGTTTGTTTGGTTTTTGCTTTTGCCTCAAATAAATTTAATTTACATTTTTGAACTAATCTTTTTTGTGGACATTAATTATTTTGGTGGAGCGTCAGACTTATCTTCTCAGTCACCATTGGAAAAGAACTGACTCTACAGTCCCAGTTAGCTGGGGAAACTTCTTTGATACAAACAACAAAACAGGACAAGAGCTAGCTGCTTCAATCAGGTATGAACCGGTTTGACAAACGTCTGTCGTCTGAAGTTTATGTGAACTTCATTCTAAAATGATGATTTAGCAGCATAACTTTTGTTTTCACACATTGATAAACTCTTGTATTTAGCTGACAACAGCGCTGGCTCGTGTTGCTGCTACAGCTTGTGTCAATTAGCTGCGGCTCTTTCTGCGCGTGTGTCTAATTTACTTTTTGCCAGATCACTATTATGATTTTCAGACAATGTTCAGTCCAAAGAAATGTGTTGCAGGCTTTAATCTGTTTTTGCAATAACTTTTGTATTTTTGAGCAGGTTTTTTAGGTCAGGACTATTCAAATACTGGCCTGAGGGCCAAATGCGACTTACTAAGCAGTATGTTTTGGCCCAGCATGAAAACATTTTTTGTTATGCATTTTAAATGGTTAAAACCTTATAGTCCTGGTTTGGTCTTGGTCAAATCTGGTCAAATCCAAATGTTAACTAAGTTTAGTCTTGTTTTGCAAACTTTGTCTAGTGTCACTGCTGCTTTGTCTCTAGTCTGGTTGTTGATGACATTGGATTTGTTTGGCTTTGTCTTGTTTTTGTATTTATCTCAGTGAAAATGTTGATTTAGTTGTTTTAGTAATGGTACCATTTGAAGTTGTTTGTGGAGAGTAGATGTAAAACACATTTGCAGTTCACTTTTGTAGTTCGCCCCACGGACCACAGCTCTCCAAAAAATATGGCCAACTGGTAATCATAATTGGATAGCCCTGGTTCAGGTCAAATAACAAAAAGACTAGCTTCAAAGCTTTTGTCACGCCCCTTTTTTAATCAATTAACTGGTCAATGGAACATATCTTTAGTCAGATAATGTCTTTGCTGGACGACATCCCTCTTCGATATTCAGCCCAAACCTACAGTGGAGTCATCTGCTTCGCTCTGCCTCGCTCCAGTGCTTCCTCTCAGCGCTCATGCCTGTTGCGGTGGTTCTCCTCGTGTCCATTATGCACGCTTGTTGATGCCCGCAGACACAGTTATTTTCTCTCTCCTTCATTTTTCCAGCAGCAGAAGCAGCCTCTCAGTGATGTTGCTCTCAGTTGCGTGTGCTAACTTTGACCCTTCGTGTTTCTTTGAAGAGATCCAGTTGTGTTTCTGCGCAGGCCTCTTGTCCTTCAGATCTTATTAATGACCGGAGCTCATTTAACACTGTGGGACTTTTACACAGAAACAGCAGCAGAAGCTCTTTTCAGGCTAAAGCTTTTCACACCTTTATATGTGTCTGGTAGAGTTATTGTTTTCTGGAAAACATTAGACCATAAATACAACACTCCAATTATAGGTGTTACCCTCAGGCCCAAACTTCACCATGTTTTGATGATTAAAAGTGCACCTACTCATTACCCACCACCAACTCAAAGAAAATAACTAAATTGTGATTTTTGTGACGAGTTTAGAGGGTCTATCGGTCAAAGTCACTTTCGCTCTACTGCAGAAAGAGACGCTGTCCATATAGTTGGCTGGGGAAACGTCTTTGATTAAAAAAAAACAACAAAATGCGACGCAAATTAGTTTTGATCAGGTCTGAACTGGTCTGACAGACGTCTGGCTCTTGAAGCTTGAGACAGTGTTTTTCTCGCCATTTTTTCACTCACCTAAATGTAACATTTATGGGTCGTAGGGTCAAATTTCATTCACAAATGTTTATTTAGCAACATAACTTTTTTACACAGTGATAAACTCTTTTAGCTGACAACAGCGCTGTCTCTCGCTGTTGCTCCTGTGTATATATAAATAATCCTTCTATAGGGATTGTGATTGGATTTGTGATTTATAATGTAAGTTTTATAAATAGTGCAGCCTTGGAAACATTTTCATCTACTGCAGACATGGTCAAAGTGAATCTGGATAATTTATGGCCGGAATCTCAAACTCAAACCAGAGGAAGTACTTGGTAGTATCTTACGCAGCATGATCGAAGTCATAGTTGGTCAAGGGCTGCATTTAAAAATATATTTTTTATGTTATATTACATATAAAATATGTTCACATTGTCATTCTTTTATATTGTTTTCTTTTACTTAGACCTTTGTGTGGGAGTAACTAGAGTCAGACTGTCCTTCCCAGAAAAAGTAGGAAAAATTTTGTTTTAATTTGCTGAACTTAGTTATGACAAAGGTTAACAGTGAAAAACACATGCTAAACACAATTCGGTTCAGATGTGCAGTCTATCGGCCATAATCAATACTAATCATTCTGGGGCTGTACGCACAAAACCATCTCAGGGGCCACATTTGGCCCCCAGGTGCCAGTTTGAGACCGCCTGATTTATGGACTAAAAAAGTGATAGTTAGTCATTGGACTAACTGTTTAAGTTCCATAAGGATGTATATTGAACAACAACAAAAGAACAGATTTAGTTGTTCTAATCTGCCTCTTTGTCCACTTAATGTTGTTAGTTTTCTGTGTAAATTGTTTTTGCATGAAGTCTTTTAGATTTTTCTAGTCTAGATTTCGTCACGCTGCCTTTTTAGTTGACTAATCAATAATGGGACATGTCTTAGTTTGAGTTGATACAGATCCAATAGTAGGTGTTGGTAGCCTTACGTATATAATGATATGTAACAGTTGAACGCATTCATTATAAAAAATTGAATCATGAGTCTGTGAAGTGGCATTTTTGGTGAATTGTCATATTGTGATTTCCCCATTCCTTTATTAATTGCCTTCTGCTCAAATATTTCTCCAACTATTCTCTAGTCTCCAGGATTCCAAGAAGTCCACTTCTTTATAGTGACTTTGGCTTCATTCAAGTCTCTCTTATGCACTTTCAAGTCATACAAGAATCGTGATTGTGATATACATTTTTTGCCAGGTTACTGTTTATGAAGAAGCAATTTAATTAATGCCAAACTGTGGAGCATTAAGGAGAGAGCGAACTGTTCACAAACTGGATCTTGATCACCCTCAGCTGTTTTCTCCGGAGAGACTCAAAACGCTCAATGAATCCAGTGACGTCACGAGCAGAAGTTGGCGTGTTTCACCCAACAACGTTGAGCGTTTAAGCGCCAAGTTTATTTCCGTCCGCACATAAGTCTGTTTTTTATAGCTTCACTGTTGATTCTTGTGTTTTCTTCGCAGCAGGCCGGGCTGATCCTTGTTCTGTGAGGGTTTGCACACTGGATTACAGACTGTGCAGATGAATAACTACGGCACTTCAGCCTGAGCCAGAGAGAGAGAGAGAAGAGAGAGGAACTACTGCGGGGGAGATAATGTCTTGTGTTGGTCGCAGAACAAAGTGTTGGCAGTGAGATTGTGTCGTCTGTGTGAAAAGGGGTAATTGTGTAGACTGGATTGAACTGAAGGTTGTATTTAAAGACAGCGCTGGTTTAAGTCACTTGTCGCAGGAAATAGTTATGTTCGCGGGTGATGGAAGATACAACATGAGGAAACTACTGTAATAGAAGTTCATTTTTCCCAAACGCAGCCTTATGAGAGTTATAGATCTTACTGTGAAACTGTTCAGTGATGGCATCTGTCTGTTTTTGACTGTGAACGTGCTGTTTTTATGGATTGATGAATTACGGACTCAAAAACAATTAAAGCAGAACTAAGTAACATTTTTACCCTGTTAAAGGTTCTTCTAAGCCTTCGTGATGATGGTTACATGTATTTTGGAGCATATGAAGCATGTGTCGGCTCTCTCAGGTGCGTCCCATGTCAAGTACAGCAAATGCGACTTGTCTGTGTTGCCGCCGTGCCGACCCGAATTTCTGTCTTGAGAAACTCTGGCTCTTTGTTTTTGGTATTTAGCAGTGTAAACTGTGCTAACACGTTTTCCGCTGCCCCATTCCAACCCTAAAGTTACGCAAAAATGAGAAAATAAATAAATAATGATAAGTTTCATTTCAGTTTGGCTAGCTTAATTACACAAGAGAGCAGTAGGGGGAGCACTACCGCTGAAGTTGCTTAGTTCTACTTTAATTTGAGAGATTTATGACATCACAAAACTATCAAATTCAGTGTTTCTGAGGCTCACAATTGGAAAGAATAGGCTCGCCTCCTCACTTATCTGGCCTGGCAGCACCACATGCTTGTCTCCATGGAGATCTACTGTAAGTTTAAAGCCTTGCTGTGGAGAAAAGATACAAAAATCGTACAGAGTGTACCTTTAAGCTTATTTATCTCCATGGAAGCAAGTGACACCACCAGCCAAGTTGAGCCACAAGTCAGATCTGCTCGTCAAAGCCTGATCTTGTCAGATCTCAGAAGCTAAGCAAGTTAAGGCCTGATTTGTACCTGGGGCAGCTCAGCAGAGGCCATTCGCCTCAACCTTCCCTAACATGCATGTTATTGGTTGATGGGGAAACCAGAGCACCTGGAGGAAACCACCCAGACACTGAGAGGAACATGCAAACTCCACACAGAAAACCCGGGTCAAGCGGGAGTTGAACCAGCAACCTTCTTGCTGTGAGGCAAGTGCGCTATCTGCTGTGCCACTGTGCCGCTTGGATGGGACACTGCTGGAACACAGGTTCCACAGTGGGATGATGAACATGGACTGTCGTCAAGACAACTCACATTGCCTCAGTGTCTGTTACACTGGGCGAGTGGATCCTTGATTGTAAATGGCTTTGAGTGCCATGAAAGGTAGAAAAGTGATATATAAATTGAGACCATTTATAAGCCATATCTGTGGAAAGGTGACTCATAAAAAACATGTGTTTAAAGGTAATTTTAGAAACAAAAAGCCCAGTTTCAACTAAATAAATGTAAGTGTCACATTGTAAAGCGCAGAACGATAACATCTTCATAGAGACAAGCACATGGCAGACACTCAAAGGAAAAGTTACAGAGTGCACACATTAATTAAGAGTATTTAATAATAATCTATTACTTTTTTTGATCAGTAATTTACTTGTTGTCCATTGTAAAACATAAAAGTTTATATAAAACGGCTTAGAAATATAAACAGGTCCATTTAGTTAAACAAGTCCAATTAGAGTTATAAAAGAAAAATCAGCTATAAAATCAGTTCATGCATGTTTGGGAACCTATAAAGATCAGTTAGAGATTATTCAGCACACCTCGTCTCTGGTCTCCTTTCAATCACATCCCTTCACCTAAAACGCCTGTAATACACCTTGATGGATTTGTTCTCTTGAAAACTTAAAACGCGTAAGCCATTTCTGTCTTCTCTCTAAACATATAAAACTTTAATTGGATAAATTGACTCACTTGGGAATGGAGCATTTTAAGCCCCTTATCCTAAACTTATCCTGGCACTAAACATCCAAACAAGTAAGCAGAAAAGTTGGAGGCGACATTTCCCAGAGTGTGTGATAAATGAGGCCAGGATCTCGCGGGGCTGTGAGGCTGCGTATGTGTGTCATGAATTACTAAGGAGTCATATCAGGGTTTTTTTAGCTGAGACTTCATTTCCTTCAGACCCGCCCTCGAGTGTCCGGGGAAGAGCTGCGAGATGGTAAACAGCTTTCACGTGTTACCAAGCAAACACGCACCTCTGAAGTTAGACATTGTTTATACAGCTGCATGTGTACAATAATGTCATGTACAGCACTTAAAGGGGACTATTAAAATCTACTTTTCACCATGTTGTACAGTGTTCTCTCATCATTAGTCAGTGTTGTATTTGCTGCAGCTGATGCTCACCTACCACCTATCCCCGCCCACTTGTCTGTGTTTACTTGTGATTACTCAAAACAATTACAGTCAGATTAAAACATGAAGGGTTTGGAATTGACATGCAGCTACTAAAAAAACAAACAGACAACAAACAATAATAATAAAGTTTGCTCGTTAAATTCACATTGAAAAGGCGAGGCTCAGCTACGGCGACATATTGTATTAATTTGAACAAAAATAGTCCCTTTTTTAATGTAAAAAGTTTGTGCTGTAACATGAAAAGTTTTTGTTTTCATGAATAAAGTTCCTGACTCAGGTCCTGCCATAAATGTGACAGAAAAGTTTGGGCTGGGTTCTGGTTGAAGTCGACTCCTCCGACGCAGTTGTACTCAATGAGGATCCTAAATCTGAAGAAGCTTCCTGATTGTTTCTTGTGTCACTACTTGTCCTGCCTGGTGCATTTCAGGTGTATCATCTTGTAACCATGGAGATACTATATTAACCATGGAGATACCATATTGCCTGAGTTGATTTGCCTGATTTTTTTCTCCAACCCTGTTATGCCATACACCATCACTTTGCATTGGTGGCTATGCTAGCAAAAGTTTATATTTTTAAATATTTACTTCAGGGATTTGGGTAAGGTTAGGGTTAGGATCAGGGTTAGGTTAGGTTAATTTGGCTAAGTTTAGGGATTTGGGAAAGGTATGCTAACCAGGAAGCGGCATAACTGCGTTGGGAAAAATAAAGACGCAGTTGATTTTGGTGAAACGTGGCTGTGTCCAGCAGGTCAGACTTCTCTTCACGCCTGAACAAACGCACTGACTTCAGATGTCTTCACAAAGTTGACATTATTATGCCATCTACTGAATTCAAAGATAATCTCCCAATGACTGAAGCCTCATGTAAAATAAAAGCAGATTAAATGGAATAACTCAAACATTTTCGCAAGAGTAAGTTGGAAGCTGAATGAGCTGATTTTCTTTTGTTTTTGACTAAACTTACTTGTTAAACATAAACTTTACTAGTAAAAACATAAATTAATTTACGTCAAATGAATGCAATAAGTGTCCGTACTTAGCAATTCTGCAGATTTGTTCTAAGTCTATAACAATTTTGTGCAGTTGGAAGTGTTGGAATACCATAATTTTCTTAAAAAGCAATTCATGCTCTGCAAGTTCAATGAAAAGCCTGAAATGGTAGAAAAGTATTAAACAGTCCTTTTTTTTTTTTTAAATAAACTACGGGGAAATAAAAGAAGAAGAATCTCCAGACTTAAACTCCAATGTGCTGGACAGAAGAGCAAAAGCCAAGAAGCTGTGTGTTATATATTTATAGGAACTTCTGCAACGAAAGTGGAAGAACTTTCTGATAAATCTTTGTTTTCTTCAAGGGTCTATTGTGCTTTTTAATATTTAGTAAAACTAGAAAGCACAGATATTAATTTACCTTTGTTCATTGTAAAACAAAAGTTAATATAAAACAATTAAAATAGAAAGCTTCTGATTCTGTTCAATGCAGATCTGATAAGCCGCCTTCAATTAAATGTACTGTAGCTACAGATTTTTAAACAATTTTTTATTGTTGAGGTGAATTTGGACAGTATTAACCATAACGCGTCACTTTGAGTATAATCTTTGAAATATACAAGTAAATACAGGAAAGTGGAGGGATAGGTGTAGGAGAAGGGGATTTCTGAGCATTGAGCTGCAGCTAAAGAACATACAAGATTACTCAATGCATGACAATCAAATATAATTTGAGTAAACTTGTTGATGAAGAAGGCATTACAAAAGGTTAAAAACTTAGAAAAGTGAATTTGGCATAATATCCTCAAATCAAAAGTTTAGAATACATTTAGAATAAATTTGATCCATACATTTATTCTTACTTGTTCTGTGCTTTCATTTCAGACAAAGTAAACTGAATTATACTCATATTGACCCATTGATCTGATACTGGGATTGGATATCATGTCGATCCATGAATATTTTTGTGAATCAAATATCGGCTCCATCCTGGTTGTGCCTTGAATTGGGTGGAATGAGAATAATTTACTGTCTGATGTTGACCTAGAACGTTTCTAAAATGTTTGTGACAGTTACATAACACTATCTGACCAAGTTTCTTATGTTTTGATAAGAAAAAAAAAGCTTTTTCAGTCCTTACACTAGTATCGGTTGATATCGAGTATCGGCAGATACTTTATACCAAGTATCAAAATCAGTATCAGAACTGAAAAAGCTGCATAGGTGCATGCCTAATATTCAGACAAAAAAACTGGAAAATGTCTAGTGTCATTGATTATTATTGAATAAACCTAAAAAGGCCAGACTTAGATTAAAAGTGTAATATTTTTAAATTCTTAAAGATAATCATCTCAGCTGTGTTTTTGTTGAATGAGTCATCCAACCGGTCATAGGCGCATTGGCAAAGAGAGTGTGTTTTTTATTTTTTATAGGCTTTTACTGTAAATTCTGCCAAGGCCAATTGTTCTGTTCGGCCAACAAAAGCCTTTGAGAATCCATCAAAAACTTCATCCACACGACCTCCTCACTGTAGAAAACTTTGAGCTGTTTTGAAACAACAAAAAAATAAAAAAGAGAATATTTGAAGAAACAAGTAAGACAAGAGCAGCTGTGGTAAAATACTTTTATAGAGCATTAATCCATATCTGAAATATATCATCCAAGCAGCTGATCTCTGATGGTTACAGAGCTCGTCTTACTCTGTGTCTCTAGATATACTTTAAATAATGATCTTTTTCATACATCACTGTGACATTTGTATGTGCGTATTGACATATGTAAGTTTTTTTAATCAATTACAACATAATAAAAGATTTAAATACATATTATAACTTTATAATGTTTCTTAATATAAAAGCTGGTGTTCGTACCCTCATTACTCCAATTAAATAAACCATCTCTCTCTATATAGAATACTTTATCTTTCCACATAAATATGTTTTATTATTAGTCTTTCAGAATATTCAATACATCTCAATATATTTCTTTTCTGTTGTGCTGAACCATTAAGGTTTTTAAAATGTTTTCGTCTCAGCACATCTTTGCTACAAACTGCCGTATCCATGAGTTTCGTCTCTAAATTGCACATTTCTTTTCCCAAAGTTTTAGTGGAGGGTTTGTTTCTTGCATCGTCTGAGGCTCAAAGGAACCAGAAGCACTTCTTCCGGTTCTTCTTGGCGGAGACAGGTGGTCGCACAGCCTGAGGAGAGTCCTGTTGGAGGGGCGTGGAGGGCGGGGGGGTCGGGGTCTGTGGACGGTCCTCTGGGGGGTCGCCCACCTTCCATGTGCGAACCACCTGCCCTTCTTGGAGACGGAAATCATGCTCTACACTGTGGAGAGAGAAACAGAAACAGAGCAGTTAGAATGATGGACGACTGCTGTGGAATTTTTATATCCGTGTGGAAAAAGGAAATCCTTGGAGTATATCTCGTTAGTATAATTTATTTACAAAAGAACAATTATCCATAATTGAAAGTCCAGAGAGTCCAGAGTCCTATTGCAGTCATTGTGGGAGATCTCAGTCCTTATTGTCCAGTTGTGAGGTTTCCTCCATTTCCATCTTTCCCAGTCTATTGTTCCTTAACTCATGCTATTCCATTAGCTGAGGCCTGCTATGCCAGTGTTCCATCTCCGTAGTCTGTTCCTTTGCTCGCTCCCTGTCCTTAAACACAGACAAGGAGGTTTCGAGACTCCAACGGCAGGGGTGGGGACAGGATACGATATTAATATTTTTTTCAGTAACAGAATCAAGAACTGTGCAGTTGTTTTTATTACATATTGTTTGTCAGATCTTAAATTCATAATATTTAGAGATGATTTCACTTGACTTCACTTGTCTCAGACCTACTTTTTAGTCCTTTCCAAAAATATAGTAAAGTAAAAAGTACAGGTAACTGAAATATAGTGAAGTAATAAAAAGTATCCAAAGTACAGACACCAGTGGCTTTTCTGTCTTAACTGTTTCTAATTACAAACACCTGCTGCAAATTTCTGTCAAGCCAATATCACCCTGCTCTTCTCTCTCTCTCTCTTTCTGTCTTCTCTTTCTTTACCCATCTTTTCTCTCCACCACTCCCTCTGTTTCTTTCTCTCTCTCCCTGTCTCTCCTCTTCTTTTCTCTCTCCTCTTTCTCCCTCTCTCTCTACATCTTTCTCCCTGTCTCTCATTCTCTCCTTTTTTCTCTTACTCCTTTCCCCCTCCCTGTCTCTCTCTCCACCCCCTCTCTGTCTCCCTCTCTCTCCCTTCCTTCCTCTTCTGTCTCTTTCTCTCTCCCCTCTCTCTCCTTCTCCCTTCTCTTTCTCTCTCCTCTATCCACCTTCTTGTCTTTCTCCCTCCCTCCCTCTCTCTGTTACCCCCTCTCATTTTTGTCTTTTTTCTTATTCCCATTCCCTGTCTATCTTTCTCCCACTCTCTCGCCCCCTTTCTCTGTTCTCTCTCTTTCTCCTCCTGGTCTCTCCTTCTCTTTTCTCTCTCCTCTTCCCCCTCCCTCTCTCTCTCTTCTCTCTCTTTTAGTCCTTCACACAGTTTAGCAGCTGTTCTTGAAATTGTGAGCAGAGTTTAGTCTTTGCTCGGTTCAGAAGTAAAAGGCATTCTGACTAATGGATGTACAGTTTGTTGTCCGTTCGTAGCTTTTCACGACTCGCCCGTGTGTGTCCCAGAAGAACTCCCTCATCTGCTGCATAATGTCCTCACCTTTTCTCCCGACGTGACCAGCGCCGGCAAAAACTGAATCTTAGCTTTCCTGAACTCTCCCTGTGCAAATGGGTGAGCTGTCAGTGCCGATCACGTCTGTCTGTACATCCACGAGACTCTCCTTCAGTTTAGTGGAGGTGTTATGTTCCCCACTGTTTTAGGATTGTCAAAATGATCAAAAAATCTGGTGTCGAAACTAGATACTCAGTATTGATCATTCACAAATTTAGATAAAAAGAAGATAAAAAAAAAACATTATATTCTCAGCTGAAAATGATTGAGTGCACCTGAATATAAGCCGCTCCAACTAGATTTAAATAAGAAAAATGATAAAGTACATTTATAGGCTGCACTTGTTAACAGTACGTCTATGAGAATCTATAATTTTGCTGCATCGTTGTATAAGCCGCAGAGTGCAAGTTTATGAAAAAAGTAGCGGCTCATATGCCAGAAATTACGGTAATTTAGTAATAGACCAAATCTTTAAACCGGTTAAGGTTCCCAAACATGCATGAACTGAAAAAAAGTTTATAATTCCATTTGGGGCGCAATGACATAGAAGTTGTGTGAATTTACTGCTTTTACAAGAAAAAAAAAATACAATCTTAAATAAGTCAGTGTTACTACGTACTAAGCAAAAATGTGATCTTGATTTGAACAAACATGACAAAAGAATGCCAATAGAATTAGATATTTGTGATTATTTCAAGTACAGGAGCAATCTCTTCATTGGTAAATCTAACTTTAAAGGGGCACTGTGTAAGATTGAGAGGAATTTTAATGATCACATATAGTCCACAAACATTTAAATCATATTTATTCTTTACAACATGAATACTTAAGAGAGCACTGTTCACCAATCACATCAATTGTGATACATTTATACTTATTTGAAATGTTTTATTACGGGCCGGAATGTGGATTATTGACGCTAGATGGCAGCATGCTTAATAGGCAAAATGCATGTGAAAGGCTCCCTCTAGTGTTCAAAAGTGGAAATCACTTTGTTTGTTTGTTTTTCTTACATAGTGCCCCTTTAAGGCATAAAACAAGGTTTAAATGGACCCTGTGCATAAGCTGTTTATTTTCAAATTGTCAGACTTAGTCGTTGGCATTGACAGACAAATCCTTTATAAACACACTTTGGTCCTTTGGAGAAACATTCTCTTCATTTGTAAAGTATTTAACAAGAGAAAACCACCAACCACTCACTGTTCACTACTCGATCTTATAAATAATAACTAACTAATATGAAAGTATTTTTTCCATTTTAGACTGAGACGGTGAAACCCCATAGAAATGAACTAAACAAGAAATTAACATGCGGCAGGAAGTTAGCATTTTTGAAAATAAATAAGCCAACTGAGACAACTATTACTCAATCTAATCAGTCAAGAATAGATAGAAAAACTATTTTGCCTGTAATATTGGCCACGCCTTTGAACTTCTCAGACTCCTGATCACAATGTCGTTTATAGTTTGTCCTAATTTATTTGACTGTTTATCGACTGTTTGTGTTTCACAGTTTGACGTTTATTTGTAATTTCATTGTTGGATTTTGGTTTATTTGTTTAATCTAATCAACACGTTCCGAGAAGCTATAGTGAGCAAATGTAGCGTTGTGCTGTGCATAAGAGAACCTTCATCAGGGTGGGAGAAGAGAAAAGGCATGTTTATTGTGTTGATTGTTGGCGTGGTTAAAGTGCTTTACATACAACAAGTGTAAATGATAACTATCTGCATATCTGCACTTTAATGACATTAATTCTATTATAATTGCACTCACACTTATACATCTCTGGGTTTTCATATATAAAACTTTGCATGGAATTCCTACTGAGTGTGGGCAGGAACAAAACATAAACTTCAACAAACTTAATACTAGGCATGGGACGATATTAAAATTTGCACTCACGATTATTGTGACCAAAATAATCGCGATTAACGATATTATCACGATAATTTACTAAACGTAAAAGTGCACAGATTCAAAATCACTGAAATATTTATTAGTGCACAATATGTATGTGTTTTTGGTCTAAGTACAATTAATAATGATTCAAAGTGAACAAATGTTTACAATGTTGAGCAAAAATCTACTAACTTTGTCTCAGAGTCATTAATTAACTTTAACACATCTATGGGTTCACAGCGTCAGATTTTAGATGCTCTTATGAAGCCACAGGCGTGCACCTGCTGCTTTAATTGCGATTAATTGCAATAAATTGCGATTATGATTATCACGATTATGAAAAATGCCAAGATTATTTAATTGCAGCCCTTAATTATCGCGATTACGATAATATCGTATATTGTCCCATCCCTACTTAATAGTTTCTATCGGTTTCAGCACAGATCTCTTTCTGCCACATTTCTGAAATCTCAGGTTGGATCGCTCATTTCTAAGTCAAGTTATCTTTTATAGATTACAAACTAACATGGGAAACAACGTTCGTAACATTTTTTTGTATATACAGTACACAAGCTTTCATTACCTTTAGATCAAGGAGTATGAATGATGTTATAAACTCCAGGTAGGTCATATCTTAAGGCTGCATTCCTGTTTAGTGATGGATTTCTCTTTTCACAAAGGTGGCTTCTATTTGAATTTATTTCTGGTCAAAAAGTTACACATTGAACCCTTGTTTTTGCTCCTTCAATCGTTCAAATTCACAAGCCGGGCAACATTTTAAAAAGAGTTTATCGTCCATCAGCTTTTGCCAACAACTTCCTACAAAACTTTATTGACTGTCTTTTCTTTGTAGTGCTAAAACAAAGCCAAAACAGAACGCTGACTGCAACAGAAACACCGGCACTCTGACACGCGGGCCTAAGCTCCACCGTCGGCTGCCGCAGTGTCCATCACATGACAGTTTATGGCTCAGGGCTCCGGCTGCTGAAATAAGACTTGAACTCCGATGCACCTCCACCAGAGAGCGATAGGTAAGCAATAATAAATGAAGCCGCTCGCAATAAAAGGCATTAGGAAATATTTGCACTCTGAATTACTTCTGTCAGCAAATGTGCGTCGGGTAAGCTTCCCTGTGAGATTCTTTTCTGTCCCTTTTTTCTTTTTCGACGGCGCTGCTATTCTTGCTTATTATGCGGTGCCCCAGTTAGCCGGTGTTTCTCATCACAGCAGCAGCGCAGATGCTAGAAATAAAGAGGACTCCCAGGGTTGAGGCTGTGGAGAAGTGGTGCAGAGGAAGAAGGGCCATGGGAACAATGATGACTCTCAAACCCACCCGTATCTGGCAAAAAAAAGAAAAGAAAAATACTCCCACTGCCTCTTCACTGGATGAGCTGTAAAAAAAACTGAGGAGACCACGACGACCAGTGAGTATGCAAAACAGCACACTGAAAAAAAAATTCTACAAGAAGAAGCCCGAAACTTAGCATTTTAGCATTTCAGAGCTTTTGCCATGCCCCTTTTCAGTCAATTAATCGGTCGATGTGACGTTAGTCACCAAGAATGTCTTTGTAATGTTAGATTATTCATCTTACAAAATCAACAGCTCTCCTGGCTGTGTCTCTAACACAAGGAGCAATTTTTGAAACTTCTTGATTTTTAGCTCACTTTTTATCTGGACAAGTTTGGACTTCAACCAACTGAGAAGTGTGGCCTCTGATGTTCAACAGACTTGAGCTAAGTACAGTCAGATTTGTGCAAAGGAGACATCTGTTTTTCTGGTAACCATTGATACCAAGCAAATGCTCATGCTACTCTAACTTTGGACCTCTGAAATGGCAGACTTTCACACCTGAAGCAGAATATCTTCCAGTGAAAATACTTTGAATATTGGGATTTTAACCACCTTGAGATGTTCAACAGACTTAACGATTTTGTGAATTGAGTCTTGTAACCATGGAGATGGGACATGAAGCTATGAATGCAACTTTGCAAGCTTTGAACATTACTTCTACTGCAGCAGAAAATGTTCCAGAGAAATATTTTGAGGGGTGGTCGTATTACCGACTGAAACAACAGAAGTTTCATCTGATCCACTTTGACCTGTGTCATCTGTTCTCTCACTTCAGTTTCCACCTCCAACTGCACCTGCTCCTCCAGCTAAGGCCCTGACAGAACCAACCACATCATGGAGATGTTCCTGAGGCTGTTCCGTGGTCCAAGCTCCAAACCTGGGGCAACAGAGCCTTCTCCATCACTGCCCCACCCTCTGGACAGAAACTGCACCGACCTCAACACTTTTAGGAAAAATGTCAAGACCCATCTGTTTAAATCTGTTTTTAATGATTGATTAATGTTGTAATTACTAACTGTTTTTATGTATTGTACCTTTGTTTAACTGCCTTTGTCTGTAAAGCGTCTTTGAGTGTCTAGAAAGCTATATAAATAAAATGTATTATTATTATTATTATCTTGTCTTAATAAACTATTTTAGTAGTTATATGAGACAATAATCTAAATGATGAAGATAGAAGTCACTGTCAAACTACAGTAAAGGATTTAGTTTACGCAGTGTGTTCTAATGGATTGCGTAGAAGTAGCACGCCATGACAAATTGCGTGTCATGACGACGCTCTGCCTGTTTTGGCGTGCAATTACACGCTCGTTTTTTCTGGCGTTCTATGAACACGCGATGTGGTTGAGGATGAGGACAACACGAGGTTTTTCAAGGGATTAACGGCTTACTTTAGGTCTGAAGTTACAAATTTGATTTTTTTTTGTTGGATTGACAAATTATCTCCTAAATGTAATAATCAAGATATGCCAAAAAATTATCGATACATCTATTTCTGTCAATATCGCCCAGGCCTATTTACAAGAGCTAAACTAACAATTTATTTCATCAAACAGAACCATTAAAATGACTTAAATCCAGCTTCTGAATCCAAGTCACTTTGAGTAAGTCCTGATCTGTAGTTTTTGCAGTGCAGAGGGGGTTTCTCGTCTCTGCGTTTCATCTGAAGCTCTTTGTAACATCTCAGCGTGTGTGGAGAGCCATGAAAAGCAGGGCAGCGTATACGTGAGTGTAGTAACAGTCTCCACGCTGCTGGCAACTATATAGGCTCCTTTGCATAGGCTGCCTATTTACACTCAGCTCCCCACAGAGCTCCTCAGTGGCTCCTGCCTGAAGTCTGCCACGTGCTTCCCTTTGTGGATGAAGAGTCCGAGGCTACCGCGCCGCACGGAGAAGCCACACAGGCACTACGGGGATCTGTCCGTCCTCCAGCTTAATTATCTTCACACTGAGCCCACAAACTGCGGCACACTCCACCGCTGCAAGTCCACACGCTGCCTTCCATCGCTCCTCTCTGCTTTAATAAGGCTCTGCAGATATCAATGCTGCGTTAAGGACTTGCATGTTTTATAGAGCGCGCAGCTTTCCCGGATCTGGATGGAGAGAATAGGGCAATAAAAATGGATCTTGGCTTTGTGAGGCAAGCGCATGTTCTTGTGCAGGGTTAATTCTGACTATTTACTGCTGCCTCATTAGTTTGAATACCCTGTGTCGGTAGCTAGAGGCGCTATACCTGTTTATGTCTTGTTTATTAGTGCGTTCCACCCTGCAAAAACTATTAATCTCAACTTGTTCAAAATGACTTGGAATCCAGATTTGAGTTGTTTTAAGTGGATACGATTTAATTGCTAGTGTAATGTAGAATATTTCAAGACAGTTTTTGCTGGTTTAAAGGGAATGTGGCTTAAAATAAGAACAACAATTTGCAAATGGGGTAAGAACAGTTTTCTTAACCCAAATATTTTGGCTTGAAATAAGAAGCAATGTCTTGAAATCAGTTCAAAACAGATATTTTGTCTCTGCAATAAATCAAGGTTAAATTAGTAAAAATGCTTGAAATTAGGTTCAAATCCTATAATCAAGCAACTTTAACATTTTTGCAATGCAATCAGAACTCGAGGTGATGTTTTGTGTTGTGTGTTCCAGTGATCAAGTCAGATTACTTTTACAGTAATGAATCAGAATAAATAGCTTGGAAATTGGGTTTTTGTTTTCACTTCAAAACAGGTTTATAACACAGAAGTGCATAAGCGGGCAGGAGCGAGTGAACTGTAGAGACAAACTAAAGACAAAATAACACAAGTACGATCAGTAGTGAAGCTGTCGGAGGTTTATCTTTCTCAAAACGCAAGGCGCTGCCATGTTCGATTATCTTTCTCTGTTTGTGTATTGGGAGCGCTGTTCCAGTAGAATTTACAAGTCGGAACTCGGAAGATCTGAGCTCCGAGTACCACTGGAAGCAATATAAATACTGTATCTATTCAATGAATATTAGTCCCGCTAATAATAATAAGCCATTTCAGCAACTGTTGCTAGCACCAAAATTCTTTTATAACAGCTTTGGAAAGTGATAAAAAACATGATGCAATGAGGCTCAGATTTCATAAGTAAGTGAGCAAAAGTGAAATACTGAAAAAAAAAAAAAAAAGTAAAAAAAAATAAAATCTAATAAAATTATTATTAAAATATTCATTTTTACAGAACCAAAAATGTGTACAGTGGTCCCTTGTTTATCGCGGGGGTTAGGTTCCAAAAATAATCGCGAAGTTGTGATCTTCATTTTTTACCAGTAATTTCAGTTGATAACCTGCCTGGTTCTGATGTTTAGTATCTTTTGTACATGTGTAATTCACCGCAAGATTCAACAGCGCGAGTCGTTTTTGTGACCGTTTAAAGAGGGACGGTGCTGTGTGCGTTCGCCTGCTCTGCTTTTGGCACGTTGCCCGTCCCGCTGCGCTCCACAGCCGACCGCAGAGCCACGGATCACACGGCACTAGAACCAGGAAACACATCGGACTCTAGTGAAGTCACACCTCAAACACATTCTGAACTACACAAATGACGTTCCAGTGTGAACAAACTTATCATCGTAACTACGAGCTCAAAGACTCAAATCCTCACCTGGAGAAACGTCACACTGTAAAAAAAAAAATAATTGCACTAAAACAAACGGTCCGGGGCCCAAAACCGGGCCGTGGGACATCTACTATGAGCCCCAGAGGATCTTTTGAAAAGTATTTTATTTTTATTTTTATTTTATAGTCTATAACTACTTCCTTGTGCTCTGCTGAAAATATAGTCACTTAACCCTAAAAACAGCAAATTCAAGCAATAAGAGACCTAAAATATTGCTTATATTTTGTGTTGTTGTTATTGGCGCTACCCAACCTCGACCGGCCCCTGGAAAAGAACATTGTGACTGCACCGGTCCTTACAAGAAAAAAGGCTGAGGACCGCTGCTGTAGACGAAAAAGACAAAACAAACAAGCTGGTGATGATATGCTTTAAGTCCACGACGTTCAAAAGAAGTAGGAAGAAGTTTTAAAACTATAATATCCTACCCACATGTTTTTAGTGGGGCTGCTCGATGATGATGAAAATAAAATAAAAATAAAAAATAAACATAAATGTATTCTACAATTGTAAAGAAACCACCTACTTTCCAAAATCAAACAAAAAAAAAAAGCACTTATGATCTGGTTTGTTGTTATATTCATTAAAAATAGCATAAATCGTTGGTTAGAACATGTACCTTAGTTTCACGTGGAGCATTAGTGATTTATGACATAATGATTTCAGCCATAAATAATCGCACAAGCTTTATTTTATCACCACATTGATCGTGTAACTGGACTTGGTCGTCAATAAACCACTGAGAATCTGATCGAGCCGTCGGACGCCGTAAGAAATTTGCAAAAGTTGGAACAAAGTGTGAAAAATAATGAGAACACAGCGACAAAAAGTGTATCTTAAAAAATATATCCACATAAATATTGAGCAGCAGGATTTTGACTCCTTTTTCATTCTGTTTTGCATTAAACATTCATCCGGCGGTGGCAGAAGCGAGAGATCATCAGCGCTCCCGAGACTCTTCTGCTCTGAGTGGCGACGAAAGACTTTTCATTGGAAACGCAACGAAAAAGCAATCAACTCCACGCGTCCACGCAATTTTCTCTGCGAACACGGGAAAGGGAAATACTCTTACAATGAATCTGTTTTATTTTCTTCAGTGGGAATCATAAGGAGCGCAGATGAGGGATGGTACATATACAGGGTCACATCAAACACATGTGTCCTGGGCCTCCATAATAACTTTTACTCAAGTGTTATGGATGCAGATGCACAGATACGATACTGGGGGTTGGATCAGGCACAGATTTAGGTGTATTACTGGTTCCATGATATTGTCAGCTGGGTCTTTACTCTGTTATTTAAGCAACTTTTTGTAGCAGCTTTCTTTAATACCATCTTAAAAGAGACTAACAATGTTTTTTCTGTGTATTTTCTGTAAGATTTTAATGTAGGGGACAGCGGGGTTAGTTGTCACACGGGTAGGTTGTCACATTCACTGTATCTCAGTTTGTGAATGGTGCAATTGAAAAAAAGTCAGATTAAAATGTTCATTAAATGAACCAAAATTCATTCGCTAAAACATTTTTGTAAACATTTGTTCAAGATTGTGATAAGACGAAATAAAAAAAAATGTGTAGCAAAAAGTACATTTTCAGATGTTGGGAAAAAATTTTCTATTTTTCCCAAAATTTTGTTGAAAGTTTGTAACTATTGACTTTACAAAGAGGAGAGTCAGAGTGACAATTATAATAGTTTTTTTTTTCTGAGCTGGGTTTAAAAAAGTAGAAGAAAGCTGAGATGAGAGTAAAACAGTCCAGTCGGGGGTTGGTTGTCACACTTTTACAAAGACAGATTTTCTCAAAAATACTGTATTTTAAATATTCCCATTCAATACAGGAAGTCAGTGTAGAGTTTCAACTAAAAAATAAATTAAATGAATGTTATGCAAGCCCCGGTGATCAAAGATGGCGGGCGCTGTGCGTCATTGGCTTTTGCTCACTGGCGTTCGTTGCCAATATGGCCGATAGCTTTAGCCTTTTGCTAGGTGCTCTACAGGCTATGGAACATGCGCAGTTGTGTTCCCCCGTAACTCCCCCCGCGAAGAGCGGGCCGAGCTCGAGCCGAGTGAATCTGAAAGAAGCCGAAAGCTCACACGTGACCGTTCTGACCAATCAGAGCGGCAGTTACAGTGTTAGCAGCAGTAGCCGAAGCTAAAGCTTAAAAAGCCGTTTTATACGAAACTAAAACCTTGTGAACCGGAAAAAAGTTTATGATGTGAACCTAGGAAAGAATCGCCGCAAAGTCCGTCAGTTTTAAAGCTGTAGATGCTGTTTCTGGCGAACACGGGTGGTTTGTGTTTGCATTGCGCTCTAGGGAAAAAATCCTTTCTAGCCTGTAGAGGCATTTTCCCGCTGCAGTACCAATGGAGCGGCCACTGGGGCTGATTTACAACGGCTGCAAGCTAGCAAGACCGTATCCAGATAATATAATAGATCCATGATGTTATGGAGCTTATTCTGTTCAAAAGTTATTAATCATTAATTCACATTAAATGAATAATTTTACATTATCATTAGAATCTTGACAAAAATGCATCTTTTAATTTCCAGTTGCCTTTTTCTTGTAATTAACGTCTCCTGATTCAGAAAATGTACTACATTCTTGAATCAAAATGAAATCAAACATAAAAAAATCAAACCAAAGACAAGACACATTTGTCATCAATCTCTCATTGACATAACATTGTGACAACCAACTCAGTCTTGGGGTTGGCAATAACATAAAGTCATTTTACTCCACCATCTCACACAACAAAGGTAAATAGAATTGGCTGCAATGCTACGCCAAAGCCACAACTGTCCTCACCGTATTGTAGAAAAAATACACATTAAAACTATTATTTAATCAAAAAGTTGCAGCAGAAGAAGAGGAGAGCCAGAAAATCCAATAGATGCTTTGGAGTTCAAGGATTTGTCTGAGTGAAAAGAGCAGCCATTGAATCAATAGTCAGATAATTACGTAGCTTAAGCCAAATTAGTGATTGAAATAGCTCTTGAGAGAATAATCACGGCCTTGAACGTGCTGAACTATTGAAACGCACTTAAAAAAACAACATATGGTATAAAAACAAATATTGGCAAGCGTTTCAGTCGTGTCGAACTGAGTGGATTTGCTTTGGCTCACATGAAAACAGAAATGTGGTGCAGTGTCAGCATCGCGACAAAAACAACACGGTTAAAGTGGCTATGACAAGTTGAACTACTAATGCAACTAAAACAAAGATCACTTTATTCAACATTCTAAACATTTTACAGATTTGACCACAAGTTAGCAACGTTTTAGAATAAAAATGTACTTCCTTATTGTGAATGATAGACATAGGATGTGTCCAGATGTGCGCCCTAACAACTATATACTGCACTATATGGTGGTCATGCTATGTTTAGTGTCCGAATGTCCAGCAGATCAAAAAGTAGTGCACTCAAAACATTGAATGTAAAGCATACAATGTGGACTGCATCAGGAATAAACACGACTGAATGAAAGATGATCAAAGAGACGTTTAAATGCACTGTTGAGCCGGAAGAATAAACAAAACACTTGTTACTAAAAGCCGTTAGCCATAAAGATGCTAACATTAGCTGCTTACCTTATTTAGGTCTGGGTTTCCCAAACTTTTCAGACAGGGACCCCAAAAATAACCATGTGATCCCCACACCAAATAAAATGGTTGTCTGGAATAATTTTAAGTTCATGGCTTTATATGACCAAAATTCAGTCAAGCATGATGATGATCAGTTTGTATATACAGTAAAATTACATCTTGAAATCATCAAGCAAAGACCACAATAATATATAATAAATCATACAATCTTTGACAAACTACAATAATTGTCTCTGATTTTTGTGTATTTATGGAAGTCACAAATACAGTCAACAATGACCTAAAACTAATTTCTCTAAGTTACAGACAAATAATACTTTAACATTACATTAAATGCTATTATAAGATTAAAATACATTTTTAAGACCTCACAGGTCTTCTGTGGATGGCCGCATCTGTCTGGCCCCGACCTTGTGTTTGACCCATGTGGTTTATAGGATTTACAACATCCAAATCATAAAACCTGCCATATACACTTTAACCTGAGTATCTGTGTACTAAATTCAAAGTTATATTTTAAATTAACCACTTCAGGAAGCATTAACGACAAGTTGAACTCAATTAGAGTTCAAAATACAGTAGTTTAAAATAAATTAGTTTAAAACAATGGTAAAGGCAGAATGCTAGCCCAAAAGTACACCAAAACATGAACAGATTTGTCTCTAATCAAACAAATAGAGGATTTTTGTTTATCAGCACGGGCGATGTGCGCGAACCCGCCTGTCGAAAGAGCCTCCGCACATAGACACAAAAACTCTGTTATCAGCTAACTTCAAGAGCTTATCAGCGTGAAAACAAAAGTTATGCTGCTAAATCAACATTTGTGAATGAAATTCGATCCTACGACCCTTAAACTACATTCGGTTGAGTGAAAAAACGGCGAGAAAACACTGTCTCAAGCTTGAAACAGACGTCTGTCAGCTAGCTCTCATCCTGTTTCCTTGTTTTAGTCAAAGAAGTTTCCCCATGTAAGCAGACAGAGAGAAGCTGTTTCTGCAAAAATGGCGGGAAAATCCCCTCTAAAAACTGCAGAAGCCAAGATAAATTCACGTGTTAGGCCAGAAAACAGGAACAAAAACACTGCATTTGAAAGGAATGTTCAGTTTTTAAAACATTTTTAGAGAACTTCCAGAATCATTTTGCGATCCGGTAACTGTTCTGTGGTTTTGAACAGGACTGAACTGGAAAACCAATATTGCAAAAATATAATTACATGGAGACCAAATTCAGATCACAGTTAGTTGTTTGTAAACTGCTAGAGCTTCAATTCAAGGGCAAATAATTATTCATATCAACCTTGTATCAATGTAGCTTAAAATGTTTTTGTTGACCAAGAAGCAAGCCTAAAGTCAAATAAGCTTGCATCTAAGAGAAATGTTTTTCCAACGGCTTAACGTTTCCTATTTGTGGAAAATGTGACAGAAACTATAAAATGATACACACAGCTTCAGCAGCACAAACAGCCAGAGCGGCCAGAGCCATTGAAATTCCTGCCTTATACAAACATAACACTTGATCGTGCTGCTGACTGAAGACGGTTTGGTCGAGCGCAGAATAAGCCAGACTGACACTATAAACATGACTCAGGGAAACATAAGCTCATGATTTATGCCGTTTGTAGCGCTCGGTGTGGATGCGCAGTAAAATGTGTGCTAGTAAATGTAAAAGCAGCGGCCGTCACATCCTCCACACGCTCTCAGACGCAGTAATGTTAACGTGAGACTTTGCAGGGTCAACACATTTAGCAGCAGAAGTGTTGACGTGGAGGTGGATGGATTTTGTTTGCTGTGCTTCTCAAACTGTGGGACGTGGAGCAGTGGTAAAAAAGGTTCTTCTATGCTGTTTCTCTGCAATTTGTTTAACTTAGTGAATCTATTAAAGGCACTACATCCGTTTATTATCAGTTTCCCTCTATATAGATTTAGTGAAAATGAAAAATCCAGAAATGTGCTTATATTGTTAGCATTTTGACTAACTGTTGGTAACATACACCGAAAAAAATTATTCTGGCCCCTATTAAAAGTATGTATATATATTTTTTAAATTAGATTAATGTTTTTTTTATATAGTAATTAAGATCTGCACATACTGACACCAACCGCCTGATATTTAAAAGTGTGTATCTCAATTGCATAAGACTTGGATCAAAAAAAATTGTGTAATTACAAAATCTCCTTATTGCACAAGTTCCTGGAAGCAGCGCCAAACACTTCAGATCTGAGAGTGACAGTGAAGATTGTTAAAGCCTGATCTTGTTTATAGAAGCTGAGCATGTTTGCCTGGGCAGTACGATGGGAGAACACTGGAGGAACCTCAGTGAGATGAACGGAGGAGACACTCACTGGATATAATATTTTTCATAAATAATCTCTGATTACTAATCATTATAACGCATAATCCATATTTTTTTAGATTGGAGTAAACATTTTATTCAATTAAACTTTACAAAAAAAAAATTACTGCATTTAATTACATTTATTGTCTGCAATGTCGTATCATGGAAAATTTCAATGTACTGGCATATTTTACCCATAAAGATAGTAAAAAACTGCCTAAAACACAAAGCGGTGAACAGTTTGGAGGCTCAAAATACAACTTTAAAGGTTGTATGGAGGATTTTTCAAATCCAACTGTTTGCGGTTTTTAAATGATGCACATGTGTTTCTCCTCCCAGGGCCACGCCCTTCACTGCAACTGGGCCAATGAGTTACTTAGGAACACTGAGGGTTTGCTTGACAGGTTCACAGGCCAATAGTTTTTACTTGCCACAGTTTATATATTTTTATAATTCTTTTTTTGTTTAGCATAAGTACAAGGCTGCTACAAATCTATGCAACTGTTTTCACAAAGACTGACAACAAACAATTTTTGAAAATCCTCCATACAACCTTTAACGGTGCACTGTGTAACTTTTTGACCAAAATAAATAATAAAAGCAAGTTTTTGTCATTTAAATTTCTTTGCTGCACTAAATAATTATAAAATCTGCAGAGTAACTTTGAACAGGCGTGTTGGCACAAGGTGGACTGTTATTGTCCTGGACGAGGCCAGTCATGTTTGCAGCTGTTTTTATCATATTGGGCATAAAAGTATTTAGACCATTCGAATGTCCTTAGGTTTGTTTTAGATTTCTATTCCAGTGACTTAGAATGCTAAGTGAACTATTTCTGTTGTTTACGTGTTTAAAGAAGCAAAATGGAACTGACTTTTCTCTCTCCATTATAATGCCCACCATAGCCTGCCAGTGGCAAGAATTTTGTCTTAACAACGCGATGGGGCTCTCTAATGGATTGGTTCTCAACCTGGGGGTCAGTAACCCTATCAGGTCAGTACGAAAGGTTTTCAGGATGTCCTGATAATAGGGAAAAGCTGAAAATTGATTTGACACCTTTCAAATGCAGTGATGATGTAGATTCCTTATTTGCCTGGACCAGGTTTATGTCTGAAGACTACTACTGCTTATGTACATAAGACTAAGGACTATTTTTTAACTTCTTTGGTAATCTACATTTGAGATTTGGAGGCATGAATAGCTACGCATGTAATAATGAATACACACTTTGTCACTGTGAAAATGAGTTCTCTTAGCTCTAAGTGAAGAACTGAATTATGCACATCACAGCACAATAACGCCAAAATAATCACCACATACAGATAAAAGCATAAAGAACAGAAGAAGTGCGCGGTGCAGAGATTTGGTATAAAAGTGAGTGATTTGGGGAGAATTAAAAGACAATGCTGGCTGAGCGCACCTGTTTGTCCCGAACACTGCAGAGATATTGAGTGATGACTTGTGAAGCGGAAGACTTTGATAGATGAGCAGCTACTGAAGAGAACTGAGACAGAAGTGTGACGCCAAGATGGCCGCGTGCCAGCTCCAAACAGCCCAAACGCACTTCTGAATCTTAATAGCACGCAAACTGACACTTTAATATCATAGTCCAGTGAATGAATGGTAAATAAGAGAATGAGAAATGAATGATTAACAAACACAACTAGATACAGTCTTTAAAAAACTCCATAACGTTTAATCTTCAACCAATAGAAAATATTCATCTTATCTCACCAAAGCTAAAAAATGCATTAAAGGTGACGTATTTTGTAAAATCCACTCATATTACCCATGTTACAGTAGTATTTTCTCAACATTAGTTTACTCAAAGTTTAGTCTATGTTTAAGTAATCTTGTATTTTCTGCGGCTGATGTTTCTTACTTATCACCTATCCTTGTCTGACACTTGTCTGTGTTTACTTGTAGAAAGATTCCAGATGTTTTTCCAGCAATAAACACAAGTCATTTTATATCTGTTGCTTTGTTACAGTTAACTTTAGAAGAGGCGGGACTTATTATTTCTGCAGTTTTGAAAAGGAAGTAAATGGACCTGCTAATTTCTAAGCTCTTTTAGATCACTTTTATGTTGACTAAAATTTGTTAGTCAGCTAATTCTTTTAGTTAGATTTTGAGGATTTATATTGGACAGCAACAAAAAACAGAATTATTTGAAGCTAGAGCTGTACTCGATGTATCAGTATCGGGATATTTTGTGACGGAAAGTGACTTATCCATAAGACAAAGCAATGTGAAAATACAATTTTTCTGCATTTTGTCATTCTACATTACATTCTTAACATTGATTTTAAGGAGTCCTGCACATGTTGAAATCCTTTTTATAGGTAATATACAATACTGTTCTATTGCTTTTTTGTACATTTTCTCATTTTGGTCATTAAAATATGTTTTTGTATTGAGGGAATTGTATCGAGATATACATGTATCGGGATACGTTTTGTATCGGAAGGCTCTTGGCAATACCCAGCCCTAGTCTAAGCTGCCTTTTTTTTTTTTTTTTTTTTTTTTTTAATACAGTGGTTTTTTTTTCATTTTCTGTAATAATTGTCGTTTTTATATGAAGTCCATTTGATTTTTATCTTTATGAACATAGTTTGGGGTTACAAATCGATGCAACATGTCTTTAGTCGACCAAGAAGCTCTAATAATATTTACTAATTTACTGAAATTATAGGCAAATCAGATTGCAATCACAGTAGTTACTGGTCAGAAAATTTGCAATTAGATTTTTTTTTTTGTGCTGCCCAATGGTCAGAAAGATAAACATGGTGTGAAAATAAAGCCGTTTTTCTAAAACAATTGAATTGAATTATAAGTAACATAACAACCTAAGAGTCATCAGTCAGTTCATATAAATGTTCCCTGACAGTGTCTTTCACCTCAGCCGCTGACGAGACGGTGACAAGCTTCTCTTTCATATAATTTCATTGTAATCCTTGATTTCCCTAATGCCTCGTCACTGCCTGCTTGGATAGATAAATATTTCCAGACACTTCGTGAAACAAATATTTTCTACATTTGCAATTCATGTGCAGTGATTAGCTGAAATGAAAGCGGTGAGCTAAGGCGTAAAGTGAGCCTAGCTGCAGGTTTGGAGTGGGAGCTCACAGAAGAGATTTGGGGATCTAGTTTATCTGTGGGTGTGACTCCAGCCTGATTAGTATTTGTGTGACACATCATCCACATTAGGCCCTGCTTTTCTGTGCCACATGCCACTCTTGATCTGCCTCACTCCATCCATTTCAAAGACATTGTGCACCAGAGACGGGCACCATCTGGCCCTCACTACTGGCACCAGCGCAGCCCATGTGACCAGAGCCAAATGGACAAGACTTCTCATACCACTTCCTGTGAGTCTCTTCTGTCGTTTTCTGACCAGAAACTCTAATTAAATTCCCCACCAAAAACACAAACATTATTATTTCAAACTGCCACGGCACAAACTAGATACATACTACTATCATTTTTGCACTTTTGAGATCTACTGCACCAACTACATTTAATAAAGAGATAAAAGTAAATACAAAGATCTCACTGGTTTATAATAATTTAGCTGCATTAACCCCTTAAGGCACCAAGGAGAGATGTGCGGCACCTCCCACCTATTTCCTGTATTTTCAATTTTGTTAGTTTTCTCATAAAAATAAACTTACTTCTGTATATTTAAAAGACGGGTTTAATTAGTTGATGCAGCTCTCTTAGTTAGAGTCAAGTCAGACATTTTAAGATGACGGACTGTTTAAATGCTCATCTTGCTCATCTGCGAGCCCGTCTAACTTTGTAAACCTATTTTAAACTAATTTTGTTAAATTACCTTCAGCTTTAAAGAAGATTTGTCTAAACCCAAATTTTGCTCAAACCAGTGTTGCCACCAGCTTGACTGTTGTTTACATTTACCAAAGAAAATCAGGCGTTTTAGTGAAAAAAGGCTAGTTACTTAAAATCAAATCAATTTATTTTTGTATATTCCAAAATCACAACAACAGTCTCGCTGAGAACTTACCAAGATTGTTGATTTAGCAAACATGAATGGCATACAATAAAAATAAAACAAGAAACACTTGGGGTTAATATTATGTTATAGGCCAGTGATTCACAACAAGGGTACTTGGGATGATTTAAAAGAAAAGTAGAATTAGGAAGGAAAGGTTAAACAATTAGAGGAGAAGGGAAAAGGAAAAAAGGAAAAAGAAAGAAAGAAAACAGAATAGAAAAGGAAATATACTGAAGGTGAATTAACTTAAGCAAGCAACTTTGGCATTTTGTTTTTAAAATGAATTTTAATACTACTATTTTTTTATGTATTTGTTTTTGTTTTTATTTCCAATATTAATTTTGTTCTACTATTTTTCTTAATTGTTTAATTGTTATGTATTAATTGTTTTTTGGTAACACAGAGGTGAGGGAAAATCTGGGGCAGGAAAAATGCATCGAAAGATATTGTAACATAAAAAAAGGTGGAATTGTAAGTATTAATGTGAAAAGTGTTATTTGCAGCACAGTTTACATGTTAAGAGACAATTGATTGAGATAGAATATATTAAAACTATAAAATACAGTGGTTATTATAGAAAATATATGAGTAAAGATAAAATACACTTAAAATAACACATGACAAAGGGGGTACTACATGTGTGAGATCATTATTAGGAGCTACTCAAGATGAAAAAGCTTTGAAACCATTGCTATAGGCTGCTGTAATGTCTCTGAATCAGTGTAGGAAAACACAACATGAGTAGAAGAAAAATCGATGTGTTTTGTAGGTAAGCACAATATGACGATGTTCTCTGCTTCCGCTGCACACTCCACACAACTGTAACGGCAATATCGTCAGCAATAAAGAGAAAATGCTCTTTGTTTATCCCGTCTGAAAGGCCCGTGCTGCAGGTTTCCTCTGGCACATCGATGCGAGCGGTGCCTATGGTGTATTTCCTGCCTGTCCCTGTGAGCTGCCGATTGCTCCACGGCTCTGCCCTGAAGTGAAGATGGATTACTGCAGAAGAACTGCCTAGCCTGCCCTTTACACATCTCACACACACCTCTTCTCTATTATCTTCAGTGTCCAACAGCGGCGCGCGCACAGAAACACACACAAAGCTCTGACAGGGCTCTTAGCAAAAGGTCACACTCAAGAAGAATCTGACAAATCTTCTTTAGACGTACTCAACCTCTCATATCTGCTTAAATGTTTCATACAACAGTGTCTATTTTCTCTCCCATTGATTTGTCCACGCTTTAGTTGTTGTCAGCAGCTTAAAAAAATACACACTCAGATCAATGTCTTGTCTAATTCGGACAATGTGGCTATTGGAGAGATCACAGAGAAGCAGATTGGGGCTGAGCAGCTGACAGATTATGTGCTAATGTTGACTGCAGGAAATCAACCGCTGGAATCAATATGTGCATTTCTGAATAATTAAGGGCCATGCCTGGATTAAACAAAGCTTGCTCTGCATTTAGTTTCTCTGAAAGTCAAATGCAAATCGTTTTTAACTACAAGCCACATAATCACAGTTTTTTATTCATCCCCATATCAAGCTGTTTTAAAGCGAACCCTGGATACAATCACATGTTTATCCTAAAACACTTATAATATCAACACTTATATAAATACAGGACAAATACCTTGAAAGTATTTGTAGTTTTATTAAAATAGTGTTATGAAGAATTGACATGGAGGCTGCCATTTTGCTGCGGTTATGACATAAAATAGTGTTGTCATGCTGCAACACAGTCTCACAAGAAGGCATACATATAGCGCTGCACGACACAAAAATAGCGTATTTTTAGCATGTTATTAGTCCTGTTTTGCGTACTTATGTTACGCCGTACATATAGAACGATATGAAAAAGCGTAAAAATGATACGAGTTTTGGTTGAAGCCACGTGGAGATGTTTTCTTCAGGTGGAACGGGTAAGTTTAGGCATAAAGTTACTAAACTGGGTAAGATTAGGGTTGGGGCTTGGGGTAGGTTAGATGTAGGATTTTGTTAATTTTCATAAATAAGAACACATCTTAACAACCACCATTGAAATGAACGGGGAGTGTGACGCGTACTATAATTAAGCAAAAGAGCCGTAAACTCGTGCTAATCATACGCAATTTACATGTTGCGTTATATCGTGGTATATGTACGCTTTCTTGTGAGATCGGGCTGCATGGTAACAGACAGTAGCAGGTAACTAAGCAACATGAATTCCTGGGTTAAACCTTGTCAGTTTGAGCCGGAGCAAAGCCAAATACAGAACGATTATGTGGAATCTAGTAAAACTGAAGATAATCAAGAGGAAGAGGCAAGAACTGGACACTGTCAGTGGTGTTTTTGTGGCAACTGTTCACAGATGAAATTGTGGGAGTAACCATGGAAACACTATTTTATGTCATCAACCAAAATGGCGGCTCCCAGTGGCTTGAAAACAACATGATCAATGACAATTTTATAAAAAATAGTAAGCAGTTATATATTTGTTTGTAATTTATTTTAATAAGCATGACCAGTACTAGTGTTTTAGCCAGATTTGTCTTCTTAACCAGGGTTCCCTTTAACAATTTAGTCTGTGAGCCTCAGGGCAGCTGTGACTAGAAGAAGTATATGTTTTTACTGTGTTTCTTCTCTTTTAAGTAACAAAAAAACTGGATCTCACTCACTTAAAGCTTGTTTTGTAATGTTCACTTTGGTGTTTTTTGTATTGCTCGTGTAAGGTACAGTGATTACTCTCTAATGTCTTTATTTGTCATATTTCTAGCGCCTGATGTTTGCTCTGGGAAGCTGGAAGAAACGCTGCCAAACTGGTGAGTTAATAAAACATGTCTATTGCCTTGTGGTTTTATTAAACACAAGCATTGTCAGAATTGTCATGAGATATTTCATTAGCAACATCACAAAATAATAAGTGTCAGGCCCAAATTGCATAAAGAAATCATTCAACTCATTTACTTATGAACCTATTACAAACCTCCTTTTACGTTTTCTTTCCAACTCAGTATAGAAAAATGCCAGCTGGTACAAAGACAGCCTCTCTTTTGATTTTGCTCTGAACACTGACCTATAAGTGTGATGAGGTGGTCTTAGGTCAGATGTACCAGGCGGAGGTCTGTGTGGGCTTCACTGTCCAAGGACAAAAGAACAGTTTTATCAGTTTCCAATGCAGCACTTTTAAAAAGCGTACAAAGCTGCCATGATTCATTGTTAAACTATTAAATATTTTATGCGTTTATGAAGAGAGAAAGGAAGAAAAGAATAATTCAAAGAGGAGAATTTCTGAGAGCAACGTGATTGTTTTAACAGATAAATGCAGCATTAATGTAAATTCAAGTGAAGATATGAGACTCTTCACTCATAAAGAAGCCGAGCCTTTTAAGTACTTAGGGTCAGATTTATCAAGCATTTGCTCATGTGCAAAAACAGGTTAGGGGGAGCTAAACCTTGGCAGAGATGACATTTTCATCTTACACACTCTAAAGATGCAGAACTTGAGTTGGTTCATATCCGTTTTGTTTAGTTTGTTGTATGTGCATCTTCCAATATTAAAGTTTGCGTAAAATGCTCATAAATAACACATGATTTAATTTTTTTTGTTCCCACAATTTAGCACCTGGCCCTTAGTGTTTAAAAGGTGCTATTCCTTAAAAAATAACCAGACATAATACATTTTAAACTTCTTACCATAGTCTAGATACTTGTTTTGCTTTCTTAGCTACTTTACCCCTGCCATACACTGAAAGCGAGTTCGATACAGATCGGAAATGTGATAGTCCTGTACGACTTAGAAAGTGCTTTAAATCAATGTGCCCTTGTACACAGACCTCAGAGCAGTGCAAGCGCACGTCCAAGAGTCGCGCGAGTGAACAGAAAGAATCCATGGAGCAGGAGTCTCCAACCTGTAGCTCGAGTGCCACCTTCCAAGTAGCTTGCCAAAGGAATTTAGAATCGTACAAATTATACATTATAACTCAATTTGAATTTTTTTACATTCTTATTTCTACTGTAAATGTATCTTTAAATGTTCAATTGTGTCCACTTCTCAAAAGATATTGGGTAAATTTTCACATAGGCTTCTAAACTATGCCACAGTAAATTTTTGGTCATCGCTATAACCGCCAGTTTTCTTTTGTAAAAGCAGCTCTACTGGCGAAAAAGGTTGGAGACCCCTGCCATAGAGAGTCTATTCAAGTCATAATACGAGCATTCTCGCGGTAATCCACGTGAATCCGTGTGGCTTTGGGTAAATACGAACTGTAGTGGACTGGAGCTTGTGTACAAGACACTTTGCATGAAACTTGAACATGTGCCGAACCGAACTCGCCTCGCAGTCAGTGTACAGGAGGCGTAATGCATTCTGAGCCTCTGAATTGTTCATTAATAATATTTTATTTTAAGCTTTTTCACAGCTGTTACATGTCGGTATGTTATCGGCAATTAGCCACAATGCTAACAACAACAACAACAACAACAACAACAACAACAACATGACCTTTAGTGGATTAGAAATTAGACAAGACAGTGCAGATTTGTTTTCATGAGAATAGATATTTGTACTAGAGGTAAAATGATTTTAAGCTTTTTGTTTGTTTTAGTTTTTAATGAGGTATAGTACCTTTAACTATAGGAAGAGCATTTAACATTGTTTTCATGGTAAATCACAATTTTCATCTCAAACAACAGAAACAGATCCACTGACTTCTTGTTCAAAACAGCAAAACTGATAATCCTCAATGATATTAAAGTGATTTTTCACCCAAACAAGACAATTTACATGTTCTACGTTAGGCTACATGACATTTCCTTTGTATTTCCCTTGGGTCCCTTTAAGAAGCATGGAGGTTTTTTTTATTTATGTGAAGATGACTGTTAGATCTGAATATTCCACTTGAGTTGCTGGAGAATACAGGCATTGACTTTGCATGTAATATGTTTCCTTTAATAAACACAATTATATATTTTTAGTTTTGTGTATTTCGGTCAATGAAATGAAGATGACAGGACGTGTTACAAAACTAAAACTGTTCCATTTTCTGCATATTACTGCGTAGTTTAATCATACTACAATCATACACAAGTATCACAATTATCTTTTCTTTCAGGTATGATGCTTTATAACCAATAACAATACAATAACAAACATTCTCCAGCATTTCCAGACCGCTCTTTGCACGCACACTGGTCCTATCATACAGTGTGGTGTCCGTCCAAAACTACTGATTCATTTGGGGGCGTGTGAGAATACTGAGTGAGGATTTGTTACTGTAGAAGAGCTGTGTGAGATGGTAAGAGATAGCATTGTGTCACTTCTGCCAGAGCCCCAAAAAACATCTTTAATGAGAGGAGGGATTTATTGACCAGAGCTTAAACCGCCCTGTCAGCCTGTAAATAAGTAAAAAAAAAAACAATACGAGTGGCACATAAATCAAGTTTGGGCAGCATTCCTACAGAAATACTAAGCTAAGAGAAAAGAGTGAACACAAGACTGCTTCCTCAGCAACACTTCGCTCAGTGATGTGTCTTCAGGAAAAAACATGGCCGCCTGTTTTTAAAAAGAAACTGTAGTGGACTTTAGCTGTGAGACTTCAGTTTACTGTGATTATCTACTAAGAAGGCATGAGGAGTAAGAGAGAGAGAGGGGGGGGGGAGAGGAGGGGGGGGGGGGGATAAGAAGCATGAGGAGCAAGAGAGAGAGGGGGAGAGAGAGAGAGGAGAAGAGAGAGAAGAGAGAGAGAGAGAGAGAGAGATGGGGGGGTAGGGTGGGAGAGAGAGAGAAGAAAAAGGGAGAGAGATAGAGAGGGAGAAAGGGGAAAAGAGAGAGAGAGAAGAGAGGGGGGGCTAGGGAGGGAGAGAGAGAGGGGTAGGGAGAGGGAGAGAGAGTGAGAAGAGAGGGGAGAGAGAAGAAGAGAGAGGAGAGGGAGAGAGGGAGAAGAGAGGGAGAGAGATAAAGAGGGAGAGAGAGAGGAAGGGGAAAGAGAGAGAAGAGAGGAGAGAGAGAGGAGGAGAGAGAGAAGAGGAGAGAGAGAGGAAGAGAGAGAGAGAGAGAGAGAAGGGGAGAAAGAAAGAGAGAGAGGAGAGAGATGGAGAGGAGAAGAAAAGAGGAAGAGAGATAGAGAGGGAGAGAGAGAGAGAAGAGAGGAGAGAGAAAAAGAGGGGAGAGATAGAGAGGGAGAAGAAAGAAGGGAGAGAGAGAGACAGAGAGGGAGAGTGATCAGGGAAGGAGAGAGAGAATGAGGAGAAAGTAGGAGTGAGAAGAGAGAGAAATGAGAGAAAGAAGAGAGAAATAGAAGAGTGAGAGCAAGAAAAGGAAAGAAAGAGTGATAGAGGGAGAGCAAAACGGTGGAGAGAGGAGTGAAAGAGAGAGAGGGGGAGAAGAGAGTTAGAGAAAGAGAGTGAGAGCAAGACGGGAGAAGAGGAGGAGAGAGAGAGGAAAGGGAAAAGAGAGAGAAGAGGGGAGAAAGAGCAAGAGTCAGAAAGAGTGAGAGTAAAAAGACAGAGAAAAGAGAGGAAGAGAGAGGAGGGATAAAGAGTGGAGAAAGAGTCAGAGAGAGAAAGACAGAGGGGAGAGAGGGAGAAAGAGAAAAATATACAGGAGACAAAAATTTGAAAGAGTGGAGAGTGAGTCAGATAAAGTGAGAGGAGAAAGAGAAAAGAAAGAGCAGAGAGAGAGCATCAGAGAGAATGAAAGGATGACATGGGAAAAAGAGAAAGAGAGAAGATTAGAAAGAGAGGAGAGAGTGAGAGATAGAGTATAAAGAGCAGAAAAAGAAAGAGAGCAAGACAGAAGAGAGGGAGAGTGAAAGAAGAAGGAAGGAGAAAGACAGAGAGAGAAAGAGAGGGAGAGAGAGAGCAAGGAAGGAGAAAAAAGAGAAGAGACTGGGCATAAAAGAGGTAGAGGAGGGAAGGAAAGAGAATAAAATCCAACTCACACAGGCCTACAGGAGTTTAAATGACAGAAAACTTTATCAGAAATTGTACTTACATTTTTAAGTTAACCTGTTTTATTATTTTTACAGCGTTATCCTCATACTTTCCCCCAGCGCCCCTCGGTAAAAGTGATGCGTACAGACAGCACACAGATCTGATTAGGTCTGTTCAAACTCCACAGGGATTAACACCAGCAGCTCCTGTTTTGACTGTGTGGCTCATGTGCCATTAGCAAAAAGAATAACAAGGGAAATCACAACCTCGGTGCCTCATTAACAACCACAATCAGACTGGCATATTAATGTGAGCCGCGTGGTATAACTCGCTAAAGTACCTCCAGAAAAATATACTTCTGTTTAATCTGCACATTCAAGGTCAGAATCTGCTTCAGCTATAACGCTTCACACCAAAGGTTTATCAAGCATTTGCTCATGTGCAAAAACAGTTTGGGAAAGCAAAAACGTGATATTAGGGGTGTGGATTGACTCTCTGTCGATACAACACTTATTCCAATACACATGTCACTATAAAATATATAATGATGCAGTTTGTTTGTTTTGATGAGTCAAAAATTGCATGTATATTTTCTGTTCATTATGAATGACTGTATAGATACTCAATGGTTCTCCTAAGGCGTTTTCACACATGAAACTTAAGTGTCCACTTAGTTCACTTCAAAAAGTGAATTTTAGACAAGCTAAAATGGCTTGATTCTAGGATTTGAACCTCATTACAAGAATTTTTTACTAATTTACCTTTATTTATTGTCAAGGTCTAGATCAGTTTTCTTGTTTCACACAGTTTCAAACTGATTTCAAGACATTACTTCATATTTCAAGCCAAATTGTATTTGCCAATGGGTGAAGAAAATTGTTCTCATCCCATTGGCAAATCTTTGTTTTTCTTTTAAGCCAAATTTTCTTATAACCAGTCAGAAACGTCTCGAAACAAGTGAAATAGTCCACATTACATAGGCAATTAAGTATTATCCAGAAAACACCTAAATCTAGATTAAAATTCTGACTCCAAGTCAGTTTAAGCAAGTCTAGATGTATAGTTTTTGTAGTGTTCCTTTAGTCTCTGTTTAGTCAGAGAACTACTCTGTAACCATGTTCCCGTTCACACCACGAACATGGGACAGAGTTAGTGAAAGCGGGGCTAAAACAGCTTTAATATTAGCATCTGTTTAGTCTGGATTATTTAAATAAGTCATTATGTTGTCTTAAGAAAACAAAAGTTGTTTTTTTCTCTTACACATGAAACTACTTTCAAGAATGAAATAGTTCAAATTATTTTAATAAAGTTGTGTGAAGTTAAAAAACTAAACAAACAATGGAGAACTTTCTGTGTTACTACTTAATGACATCATGAGGTGCAATATCCTGTTTTCAGATTGAGTCTATAATATGTTAAACGTGTGTACAAGTCACAACTCCAGCTGTGCTTTTGATAATGAAATAACAATATACCATGAAAAAATTGCATATTATAGATCCTTTAACACCTTTATAAATTACCATACATTACCTTAATAAACTGTGAAAAATGTTAAGAGCTTTAAATGAATTGGTGACCCACTGAAGAATCTGCTACATACCTATATTGTGTGTGTGGTGCTGCAAAGTTAATTTCTTAGTAGTAAAACAAAAAAATAAGTAAAAGTACTTTGGTTCGACATGTGGCCTGCTGTCACTCAACATGGCAGCTTCATCTCACACGAGTTTGTTGTTTGTGGTGGACTTCTACAGTTTACACAGGATCTGCTTCATCTTTGAGCGTAACAACACTGCACTGACATGATTATTTCTGTCTTCTCTTACGTCTGCTTTCAATCTCTATCAAGGATGTTTTTTAATTACTTATTGTTTGTTTATTGAACATACGTTCAGGTTTGGTCACCAGCATTTTTGTTTTCCTGAATGGAATAGCCTTCATTTCCAGGAAATAATCACGTGAGTCACATGAAAGTTCTCTTTTTTTCATTTGAGCGTTTATTGACCCACTCATTGTATACTGCAGATTAAGGTGTGCATTGACTCAATCTGGCGAAACGATACGTATCACGATAACATTCAAACCGACATATCATAATACAAAGGCCCACAACGATATATTACAATTTTTCTTTAACTTTGGTCTTTTACAAAGTGAAAATTATTTGGTGTTTGTTTTGATGAGTCAAGAATAAAATTAGACACACTACAAGTTACACTGTATAATTTTCTGTTAATGAATTACAGCAATGATACTCAATGATCTCTGACAGTATTGATACTCAGTGTACATTAAAATCACTTGAAATCCAGGAAACAAAGCGCCCTCATTAAATGCGGGACGTCATCAAAAATATCGATATCAGAATTTTGATAATAATATTGGAGATCGGGTATCGCGATATATCGCCAAATTGATATTTGGCACCCAAGCAGCTAAACTGTTTTCAGCTGTGCTAAAACTACACATTAACAATGTATAGTGTATTTCTGATTAGTTTAAAGCAGGCATGTCCAAACTGGGCCAAATGCAGCCCTCAGACTTCCTCAAGAATGTATCCAAACAGCAATAAGTAATGCATTTTAAACATTTGATAAATCTACTTTTTTAAGTTTTTAATTGAGAATCTTACTGTATACATACTGGTTTTAGGACCAAATATGTCTTATAGCTCATTTTAACTTAATTTTTTACTGCACGTCCACTTTTATTTGCCCATATTGGCCCTTCTATTTAGTCTGTGTTTCAACATGCTGCCTTGATGAAAAAAGTTTGGACACGTCTGGTTTAAAGATTAAAGATACACAGTGCTTTCTTTCAAAAAAAAGCAAGTGGCCCCTTGACTTTTGAACTGTTAATTGTAACATTCCAAACTCTGCTGATGTTTTCATTAACTTGGATATATGTAAGTATTGTAATACTGTAAATGAATCCTTTTCTTGTCGTATACTAAAGACATGAACCATCTCTCTGTGAAGCAGCAGCAGAGTCTGTCGAGTCAGCAGTGACAGAAAGACCAGTTCAGCTCCAGGAGATTATGATGAGCACATAAAATACATTTCTATCATGTTTCTTTAGCTGCACTCAAGTGATCCTTTTAAACATCCACATGATCACATTGCCAGATATTTTACACATATGTTTCTTTTCCTGATTACATTTCTCAAACATAAAAGAGATTGCATTACCTGTAGATGATGCAGGCGCAGTCCCGGCAGGTGCCACAGTTCTCAATGTCCTGTCCTGTTCTGTACAAATGTCTTCTGTTGACAAGCATAGAGATGACATATCAGGGGTAAAAGAAACACTTGTAAGCATGCATCTGTTTGTGCTTACGTGCTTAAACGTGTGAGTGTGTGGGGACATATCAGCATTTCCCTCGTTGCATAAATTTGCGTATTACTTAATGATGCACCGATCCATGAAATTTTGCAGTTTCAGGTAATGGTCAAAAGGTATTGGTTTGATATTCTGGTTGTTCCTTTAATTCGACATAATAAGACTTTGTACTGGCTGATGTTGGCCCAGAAAGTCTCATAGTGAAATTTTATTCACATGAAGTTAACATGTACAATAAATAACAGTTGCACTATATGACCCATTTTTATAATTAGTTTCTAGAATAAAAGTAGCTGTTTTCTCTGGTATTGGATCGATTATCAGCAGATACTTAAAGCCAAAGTGTCAATATTTGTATCAAACTGAAAAAAGCTGGATTGTAGCTTGCCTAGTTTTACTGCAAATCTACAAATCTCCTCTGCAAAACCAAGCCTTGAATCATTTTCAATGAACAATACCTCATCCAACCAGCTCAGGCGGTTACATAAACCGTGAGTCACTATCTCTCTCCAGGCATAAAATAATGCTTATGAGGTAAAGTCAAGTGTGCATGCATCAGACTTCGCCTCAACACTAAACAGTTACACAAGATGCTCTTTCTGTGTCACATGTCTTAGACAAGCATAACGTCATTAAAGGAACTGGAGATTAACATTAGATTCAAATATCAGGCTTGGCTTTTCACTGGTACAAAGGAAACTAATAGATAATCATAACACGTCTCATCTGCTTCTTTCTGCCAGAGATTTGACAAATACATGTTAATTAAGCCTCTGCCTGGTGCAACATAAATCCAGGGCTATACAGTATTTATTATTGGATCTGTGTTCTGATTGGAGTGGAATAATTAAACAATGACTAGTATTCTTATATGTTACCGGTAAATTTAAACACTTGTTTTCAAAGATAGTTAACCACATTTGAGCCCAACACTGTCAAAGACATAATATGCAGGTTCATAGATTATCATACGAGCTGATTTTTCCTAAAACTTGTTCTAAATATTAATATTTGTGGCTGTGTTCTTGCTGCAGGTGTTTATGATGGAAATATAAAAAAGACAAATAAATATGGCTTGACGTGGCTATTTTTCAGCTCAACTGGCCCCAGGCTGAGTGGCCCTTGTTAGCCTCAAAGTTTATAGTTCCATTTGCCTGAAGCACTTACTCATTTCACATTCAGTTTAAAAATGAAATGAGGAGACTTTGACCCAAGAATATGTGAAAAATAAAATCCAAACAACCAATTTCGAAAAATGTTATATCTTAACTAAAGCTTATTGCAATAGAATTTTTATCTTGAATTAAATATTATAAAAATACTAGACACCCACCCGTCCCGTACTGCTTCTTTCTTCTCCAGGTCTTGTATGACGTCCAGCAGGATCTTAATGGTGTTCTGGCTGGTCTCCAGGACTCCCTCTAAGCTCTGAAGCTGGGTTTGCAGGCTACGAATGTCACGCAGTGGTCCATTGGGACTCAGCAACTTTTCTGTCACCTTAGATGGGTCCAATTTACACTTGGCTCCAGACATCAACCCCCCCAAAATCTCCTGGACCTGTCTGAGTGTATCAGCTTGAGCAGGGGTCAGTGGTCCGGCTGTAGTACGTTCTGAGGGGACAGAGCACCTTCTCACCCTAGAGCAGCCTTGCTGAGTTTGAGGAAGAGGGAACTGACAGGGGGTATTGGGCCTCGGTCTGGCGCCTGAGCAGAGCATTTTGTGTAGGACTCCGAGCTGAGCATGTGCTGAATTCAGACAGCTGGACTTAAAACAGGCCTTAGCAGGAGAGCTTCTTTCCTTCATGAGGGCGACCGGTGGAGTTTGGGCCCTGTGTTTCAAAGCGCTGGCTCTTCCGCTCAGCTTGGGTGAATCTTTGCATTTGACAATGTCTTTAATGTCTTTTCTTTCGTCTTTGTCCTTCTCAGTGATCTTGTTGTCTGTCCTGAGCGCAGGGGTTTGGGTTGCAGGCTGATCTGTGTTTTTACGTGGAGTGTAGGGAGGCGGAGGTGGAGGTGGAGGCGGAAGCCGCAGGCCCCTTTTTACCTGAGCTTGAAAGGGGGGCGTGTAGGGTGGTGCAGCGCGGAATGTGGAAGAGTATAAGGGAGCAGTTTTAGTTGGTGTTACACACTGCTGCATAATTGGAAGATTGGACGTGTATGTTTTCACTAGTATAGGCTGAGATGTGCAAGATTTGAGTTTGGGAACAGGGGAAGAAAAAGGGGTTATTTTAGCACTAACTGTATTTTGCAGAACCTGACAAGGTATGTTACAATGTGACACGGTTTGTACAAGAGTGGCATAAGCTGGGGGCAAAATGTGTGATTGAGGACCTGTGGGACCGACTGGATGTGTAGTAGTGTAATAGGATATTGATGTGCAGGATATGGCAGTTTGAGTTACAAATGTACAAGGAGCCACATTTGTAGGAGATGTTGCATTTGGCAGTAGAGATATTACACTGACAGGAGTGGGTACGTGCCGTGTTATATCAGTGACATTTGGGGGAACAACAGGAGAGCTTTTAGGAACATAACTAGAAGTGGAACATGTTAAAGACATGGGCGGATCCATGTTTGAAATCGGTGAAGAACAATCTCGGATCACAGACAATGAGGATGTACACGAAAACACAGGCAGAATGACAGCAGAAGGAGACACAACAGAACAGTTTGGAATAGGCTGGGGTGTAACAGCAGGGGCAACAGAGTGGGGTGTAACAACAGGAGCTACAGAGTGTGTTGTATCGATAGAAGCTACAGAGTGCTGTGGAAAAACAGGGGCATCCGAATGTAGTGTAACAACAGGTTCTGCAAAATCTGAAGTAACAGGGGCTATAGAGTGTGGTGTAACAACAGGAGCAATAGAAAGGGGTGTAAAAACAGGGGCAACAGAATGGGCTGTAACAAAAGGAGCTACAGAGTGTGGTGTAACAACAGGCTCTGGAAAATTCGGAGTAACAACGGGGCCAACAGAGTGCGATGTAACAACAGGGGCTACAGAATGTGGTATAACAGGGCCCATAGAATGTGATGTAACAACAGGGGCCATAGAATGTGGTATAACAACAGGGGCTATAGAATGTGGTGTAACAACAGGGGCCATAGAATGTGGTGTAACAACGGGGCTATAGAATGTGATGTAACAACAGGGGCCATAGAATGTGGTGTAACAACAGGGGCTACAGAGTGTGATGTAATAACATGAGCTATCGAAGGTGGGGTAACAACAGGGGCCACAGAATGCGGTGTAACGGGGACTATAGAAGGTGGGGTAACAACAGGGGCCACCGAATGCGGTGTAACAGGGACTATAGAAGGTGGGGTAACAACAGGGGCCACTGAATGCTGGTGTAACAGGGACTATAGAAGGTGGGGTAACAACAGGGGCCACTGAATGCGGAGTAACAGGGACTATAGAAGGTGGGGTAACAACAGGGGCCACTGAATGCGGTGTAACAACAGAGGTTACAGAGTGTGGTGCAACAGCAGGTTTTGTGGCGTGTACAGTAACAACAGGGGCAACAGATTGCAGTGTAACAACAGAGGCTATAGAATTTGTTGTAGCAGGAGGGGCTACAGAGGGTATTGTAACAACAGGGCCAGTATCATTGGCTACAGAGCAGTGTGTAACAGCAGGGCTTTGAGAATGTGTTGTAACCACACAGGACACAGAATATGTTGTAACATCTGTAATCACAGACTGTGTAAAAACTGGAGAGTGTGCTGTAACAACAGTTGCCAGAGAAGAACTGGACTGAAGCACTTTTGCTGAGTTTGAGCTTGTAGGTTTTTCTTCTGTGGGAGAAGCCTTGTTGGCACAATGAGGAGTAATATGTGTTGGTATACATGGTGGTAATTGAGTCAAATTGTAAGGCACAGTTTGATTTGGAAGAGCTTCTCGATCCTTCACAAGTGAAGAACCCAGACTCTCCGACCTAATTTCTATTGTGTCCACCAATGTTGGCAATACTTGGGAAGCACACGGGCTCTTTGATTGCGGCTGGGTAGTGCAAGATTCAACTGAAAAAGCAGTGGGAGTGTGACAGATAGAAGACTTTGCTGATGTTTGGGAGGCACCAAGCTTGGGGTCAGGAGCTGGTGTTGGGTTATTTACTGGTGAGGACTGAGTTTGGCATTCGGTGGTGGAGTACTTTGGGATGTCTGGAGATGAAGATGGACTTCAGTTTGAACTTGAGTCGTACACAGTTTATTACTTGAGCGAGGTGGGGACAGACTGTGGCTCTCAGTCTGTGTAGGGGTTGTACAGTAATGCACTTCCTTTCCTGGGTCACTTGTAGTTCGACTAAAGCGCTTTCTCCTTCTGACTAATGAAGGGGTGCTGCTACCTTGGCGCTTAGAACCCACTTGGGAAGAAACAGAGGAACAGTGGCGTGGCTCAGAATGACAGACTGAGGGGGGGCCACTGTGTCTTGAATTCTTAATAACAGTGACAGCTGATTTCATTTCTGTCCTAGATTTTGACCTCCGCTCTGTGCCGGTTCGCTCTGAACATCCAGACGCACCATTAAGATCCTTGGGTCTATGTGCCGACATGTGATTGTGGAAAAAGTTTTCATCCTGGGAGTCGTGTTCGTCATCACCATCGATACCAACAGAGTCTCCCAGGCTGTGGCTACGTGTGTGGGTAGAAGGGGCTTTTTTAGACATGGGGACGTTTGGATTGCAGTGCTGGTGCTGGGCTTCCGTGTCATTGGCAATGTTAATGAATTGGCCTGAGGTGGAGTCCAGCATCTACGTGTTGGACCTGGTGTTAATGGGTGAGGTGGAGCTCTGGCTAAGAAAGCAGCCACTACTTCTATGGTACTTGCCATGTCTCCACGTACAGCTCCGACCACAGAGGTTTGGCCAGGTAAACTGCTAATGTGTGGTTCATCCACCCACGGCAGAGGAGTCCTGCTTCCATGTCTGCGTATAGGATGTGGACTCGAACAATCTGTAGAAGTCCTTTGATTGCTATTATTTTCACCCGTTCCACTGTTTCCACTGCTGCTACTACCATCCTCCAAGTCTTTAAAGCGCACTTGGTGAGTGCGGCTACGTCTCTTCTTCAGACGACTCTCAATATCAGGGGAGTCTCGATTGAGCAGTACAGAGCGCACAGTCATAGTCCCTGGCAGCTTGTCTGCCAAGGTGCTCTTACTATTGGTTTGGCCCGTGAGCAAGTGGCTCGGCTCCTTGCTCACCATTTCTCTTGTTTTTCTTGGTCACCCAACATTCATAAAGTGACAATTAAGTTTAGGCAGAGCCTGTTTCAGTTTCCATGCTCACGAAAGATATATATTTTACTTGTGGCACCAATGAAATACCTGTTCTTCTGCAAACAGGAAAATAGATGTCTCTTATGAGCTTGTGCCATGTAGGATTTGACAAAATAAAGAATAAAATTAAGAAAAATGTGTTTATCAAGAAGTCCTGTTTGTAATGAGACCATGTGGCAAAAAAGAAATTAAATTAGAGTCCCTTTCCTCTCAAAGACAAAGCATTTATATAAAAATATTTCCCAAATAAACTATGCTTTATGTCTTTATATCTTCAGAGTTGTCAACGGTGAGCGCTGTTTTGTTTTTATTTGTCATCCTGTCTCCAGAGTCCACTGGTAAAAACTCAAACAGACCTTGTGATCACCTGCACACTAGACACAGGAAGCAAGGGAATGGATCCAGGTCGTACTTTTGGTGCTCACATCTTTTTGTGTCTTTTCTCCTGCCGATCTCAGGGTCCAATAGAAACTGTATCACTTTAGGGTCTACGATATTCCAAAATAGTCTTTCTCTTTCAGTCATAATTCCATCATTTCACATTTTATCGCTACATCTCTTTATCCGTGTCGGTGTCTCTTCTCTCATCGCTCCCAGCTCTGTAATGACAGAAAGACAAAGAAGAGAAAGATGCATCATTGTCTTATTTACTGTTTACACTGTAATTTTAAACATTATGCAGCGTCAAATAAAACTGCTCATGTTATTACAAGGTTACACTTTGTTATATCTTGTGTAGTTACAGATCACTGTGTAAGTGTGAGTGTAGAGTGTGTGTGTAGTTTGTGTAGTGTGACTAGCTGTAATTGTATTTAGCTGGGGTCTCTGTAGGAGGCATAATTGGTGACTCCATCACATCTTCCATGTTATTTAGGAACAGAGATACCCATGGGCTATTTTATTACTGGCACTCTCTCTTTAAGAGCCTGACCTGGAACGTGACTAATCAAAGCTTGTCACATGTAGAAAACATAAAAACTGCACAGTATTTTACATGTTAATGGACAATTCTTGCATATTCTAAGTAACACACAGGGACTAATGTTGTTTCATAAAAAAACTGTTGTTGAAACAGTCTTGAGTGAAAATATTCAATATAAGTACCGGTACTAACTTTCCAACCTGTGTTAAAGGACAAATTAGATTCATATTATTATTTTGTGTGTGTGTTGGTCTTGTCCTGCAAACCTGCTCCTGGGCTACTTTGAAATTCAATGCATCACAATCAATAAACAATTGTTCGAAACAACACATGGCAGTTATGTGTTTCCCACATCAAGAATTGAGCTCTATCTACTGACTGCAGAAGAAATTACTAGAGATAAACCGATATGGGTTTTTCTTTGGCCGATGCTGATCTCAATGGCCATTTTCAAGGTCAATTTGTGAAGTCAATTTTCTTATTTTAGCTTTAAAAGAATAGCTGGGGTAAGAAAGTATAACCAAAAAAACCAAACTAAGCTATTTATCACTATGGTACATGTCTGTCTCGTTTACACAATGTAATGACGCTCGATTTTGTTTTGGCCCAAGAAACAATTATTTCATAGCATCATAAAAGATACTCATATTGTTCATATTTCTGATGAGCAAACAAGCACTTATTAAAGTTTGTGCTACAGCCAAAGTTATAGAACAAGAATAAAACTTGTTAATGATCAAATCAAAACTGCTGACTTAGGAATGGAGAGAGATTGAAGAGGTCTGTTACTGTTTCTCTCCAAATCAACTCAGACTCAGCTGATCACTGTGAGAGCGCCTTTCCCACAGAAGAAAAGCCTAAACAACTGCCTGATCAGTATCGGCCAAAACTGAGGCCAATACACAAAAAAATGTCAAAATATCGACCCCAAAAAATCAGCCAGTCGATATATCTAGATCGAGAAAAATAAGCCGATTGAGCCTGATATGCTAATGCTGCAGAAATGCGCAAAACAATAATGATTTATGCACAAAACAGTGCAGAAGATAGATGACAGTGGTTCCTAACCTGGGGGGTGGAAAGAGGAAAACAGGTTGGGAACCACCAGTCTATGGCATCACAGATTGGGATAGCTCCGAAGTCAAAACATCAGCATTATTTTTGATGAGGGACAAAATTAGAACGTGATTATGTGTGCTTTATATTGATAATGATTATGCTTTCAGTCAATGTGCAAAATCAGATTTCAAGTGTGACAGCGGCTGTTTTTTGTCTCACATCCACCAGGTTGAATCCAAACGTAACTTCTTTTTTTGTGTAACACAGCACTGACTTAATAAATCTGTGTTGCTGAGGACAACCCTTTGCCATACATGTGACATTTTGATGTTGCGCTTTATTGGCAGACAAGAGATAAATCACTGAACGGGACGAGGAAGATGTGCAACTGCATAATGTCAGCAAGGGTCGTAACTCTTTGAGGGTATTATTTAAGATTTACAACAAGCTCATTTGCTGCTGCCTTCTTCAGCAAGAGGTCGAAGAATATACGACTATATCTGCCTAAAACATGCACAATAGGCAAGAAAATCCTCCAGCTAAGGTAATCTGACCAAGCCTAGCTGCAGATATGAAGATAAGTTCATGCTAAATTTAATGATTTAAAATTATTGTAATAAATTGTTGGATAGTGCTGTTTAGGTTAATTCTAGTGTTGGGTGTAGTCCTCCTGTGTCCTGCCATAGCTCGGTTTTGTGATTTTTGGTTAAGAAAGGGTTGATTCTAGGCTGCAACTAACGATTATTTTGGTAGTCGATTAGTAGACCATTTATTCTTTTGATTAATCGAGCCAAAGTGACATAAATAAAAATTTTTGGCAAATGTGAGCTGAATAACATCGCTTGAGAAACTGGAAATTTAAATGTAAATTTTAGGCGTGTCAAAAGTATCGAAAGTCAGATTCTCACCAATACTCAAACTGGTATGAAACTAAATGCTCATTTGAAAAGCATTACCAGGACAGACATTGACATTTTCTGATGAGTTTAGAATAATCCTGAATATAAAAACTAGTTTAAAACCAAAATGTTTATTAAGAAAGTATTTGTTTTTCGTGCTGATATGTCAGTTTATTGTACAAAAATTGACATGAAGACAGCATTTTTAATTCTCCTGTAGTAGCATAATTAGTAGTCTAAGTTTATACCATTACTTTAAAATGTTGTACTTAGCGTAGGCAAACAGGTTTTTACATTAAAAACACTTATTTCGGTTTAATCTGAGGCTCCTTGGATGTTTGGAACAAATAAAAAGACAAATTAACGATTATTCGATTACTAAAGTAGCTGACGATTAATTCAATAATCGATTAGTTTGATTAATTGATTAACTTGTTGCAGCTCTAATTGATTCTCAGTCATTTCTCAGTCGGAGGAAATAAACTAGATCAATCGATATGGGTTTTTCTTTGGCCGATGCCGATATTTCAACAATTCATTGGCCAATTTTCAAGGCCCATGTTCTGAGGCGATAATCTTTTTTTAGTTTTAAAAGCATTCCACACAATGTAATGACGCTCAATTGTATTTTGGTCCAAGAAATAATCATTTAGCATCGTGAAAGACATTCATATTGTTTCCTATTGACAAACAAACAAGTACTTATTAAAGCTTGTGCTGCAGCCAAAGTCAATGAAACAAGAATAAAGGAAAAGTCCAAACAACTGTCTGATCAGATATCGGCCAAAACTGAGGCCGATATATTAAAATAATCTAAATATCGGCCGGCCAATATGTCGATCTATCTCTAAAATAAACAGTAGGGCAGTTCTGGGTACCACTTTATAATAACTTCACCAGATTTAGTCTCATTAAAGCCTTAATAAAGCATGAATAAAGAGTTACTAATTATCAATAAATCATTAATGAATGGATGAAAAAGTTTATTAAGGCTTAGTTAGAAGGCTTATTAGAATTTAGGGTTGAGGGGTTGGGCTTGTAGTAATTGAGTTGTTACTAAGCCTTAGTAAGTCCATTAATTTCTCATTTTCATGTTGAATTAACTCGTTGTGCATGCTTTATTAAGAGTTTATTAAGGCTAATCAAGGTGTAGTTATTATAAAGTGCTACCGAGTTCTGTCATTCTGTTCGTTTCTGTTTACAAAAATGAACCAGGAATGACTGAAACATGAACTTTTTTAGAAATATTCTTAATAAACTCCTGGCTTAAATTCTCAAAATACATTAAAGCAGTAATATTGTAGTTTGTTCTTGTGAGGCTTAACAAAACTGAATTATGACCATGTATCGGACAAGAATTGAATCGTGACAAAACAGAATAATCCCACAAAAAAAGGCTGATTCAAAGATGATCAATCACACTAATACATAATTACAAACGCAGAGAGTGCCCCAAAACAGTCTCTGAGGCTCTGTCTGTGAAATAAAGGGATTTATCTGCAGGAGAGTCTGAAAGAGGCAGAGGTGGAGGACAGGACAAGTGAGGGAAGCACCGGCACTAGAAATGTCCTGTTAGAGTTCACTGAAGTGGAAAATCAGGACCATCAGTGTGTCAGGCCATTTACAGGGAAGTGGAGGGAAATAAATATATATATGATAAGTTATGTATCCCTCAAGCTCTTTGGAGGAAATTTAATCCACTTTTTCTCGAGTTGCACCACATTTTGCAGAATGTAGAAATAGAGCATTAAAAATAACTAAGCATTAATTGCCCAGTATGACAATAATCAGGGCAAATCTGCTGTTTGCATTGTATAGTTCTCTCTGATTAGTAATAGTAATATAAAACTTGAAAATATGTGACATTGTAGTCCTGTTTTGCAGTAAATATCAAATCAAATAATATGTGTGACAATATTTAAATTTGGGGTAGTTATTTCTTCTAGTTGTAAATTTGTACTTTTTGTCTTTTACACTTTAAAGTATACAGTAAACGCATCACATTGTGAAAAAAATGTACCCGTGTTACTGAAAACCAAACTCTTGTAGCTTTTAAATCTGCTCCAGTGTAAGACAAAACCCTGTTTACCACAGAATGGTGCAAATCATGAGTAAAGTCAGACAAACTTGTACATTGTATTTATTTGGCAAACACAGCAGGAGGAAGAGGGCATGGATCAGCTAGCATTCATTAGCTTTTCCAAATACCTTGTTTTGTGTGCGTCTAAAGACGTCCTACTTCCACAGACAAATGTACCGAACATGCGCCAGAAGCATCCACTGCTTTCTTTACGGAAAAATAAGAAAATATGTGAAAATTTTTCCGTTTTGCGCTCCCTGTAATGCTGCGTACACGCACTTCTGCCTCCATCATGGCAGAGCTACGTGATCAAGTGACGTAGGTGCAAAGGTCAATAATATGTTTTTAAGACTTATTGCAGACTAAATTAATTAATGTGCCTGGATATTATCATGTGAGAGCTAGGAACTGGTTGGACCTACTGTGAAAATCAGCTACCCCTTCTTAAAGAACAAATGAACACATGAAGATAATCAAGTTTTAATTTCAGATATGGTTAATGCTATAACATAATAAAAAAACAGTATTATGGAGGAATCAATAGGTTTGCAATATATTAAAGACAATATCATGATTGTTGTTCCGAAGAGTTGCAAAAATGGAATATTGAGTATATCTTTTGTAGTAAAAAGCAACAAAGATTGCAACAACTAATTCAGAAAACTACATTGTAAACGTTCAAAGTTGATGCTGATATTTTAGTCAATTGATCACTTGCTGGTGTCTTAGTTCAGCGAATTTAATGTTATTTATGATGATTTTTTAAAACTTTTGAAGCATTTCAAGGCAAATATTTTACAAAAACAAGAAAATACAAAAGCAATAATAGGCAGCATTCCACTAGAAAACCCATTTGTTTACCGAAAAGCACAAGTTAGAGGGTACTCCGTGTGTGAAAATCTGTAGTTAGAAAGCATATTATAAACTCATTTTAAATTACATGAAGATCTCATTTAGCTGTTACTTTATTTATTTATTTTTATTTGGTCAGATCATTGAGAAACTGCTAGTTTTGCTTTTAGTTGACTAATTGATTGGTCGCAGTCTAAAGTCGACTGAGAATTTCAATAGTCAACTCAATCAAGCCCAATTTTTCAACTGATACATTTAAAGACAAGCTTGATTTGAAATATTATCATCTGAAGATTGTAATCAAGATCTGTCAAAAATAATATTATTATTTCATCATCGCTCAGCCCTAAGAATCAACAGCATTATCATTAAGAAAAGTTGATCATAAACAGGCCTAGTGCTGTTACATGTTTTGACTAATTAACATTATCATAATTAAGTACACATCAGTGCTCTTCTCTCTAAGCAAGTAATGACTTAAATAATCATACTTGAGCGTGAAGACACAGGACTATATTACAGCTTATATTTGTAAAACTTGTGCAGTGTTTTCCCGTCGGAGCCTGGAGCAGCAGGATCCAGGAGGCTGAGTGTTGTTTGTTTACACCGCTGCACTGGCATCTTGATTTTGGCTGATAACAGTCAACTGTCACAGCAGGCAGTATTTCACTGGACGTCCACATGGTATGTTTGGAAAGATTACAACCGCAAATCAGACAAACAGCCAGTTATAAGTGACTGTAGAGCTGTGCAGTATATCACATTTGATCATGAATGTTGTTTTCAAGATATTCAAAAATTCATTATCAGTTTATCGCACACAGAAAAAAAAGCTAATTAAATATATATTAAAAAAATTAAAAGGCACAAAGTCATTTTTGCAGTTTTGTGATTGATTTCACATTTGTCTGGCAAGAGGCAGCGTTCACGTGACATCACATTATTTAAAGGGATTATCGCTCTACTGCGTATGCCTGCTGCGTAAAGAGACGCTGTTCATATAGTTAGCTGGGGAAACTTCTTTGATTAAAACAACAAAACAGGACAAGAGCAGCTGTTTCGATCAGGTCTGAACCAGTCTGACAGACGTCTGGCTCTGAAGCTTGAACTGTGTTTTTCTTGCCATTTTTTCACTCACCTTTTTATCTTATCTTAGTTTAGAGTATATGCTGTTGTCTCGTTTTTAAGTTAAATCTAAAACACATTCTTCTGATATATTGTTTATATTTTGTTTAATTCTGTCCATATTTAGAAAGAATTATCAGGCCAAACAGCAATTCAAAAAAGACTCCAAATGTCTAAATGATCAAAACACGAAACATCGCTGACGACTTAGTGTCAAATTGTCTGTGTCGCTGTGTCTTTTCAGAGGACTGTCACAGGACAATGTCCCTGTCCAACGCAATGTCCAGAAAACATGTTTCTGTCTGAAGACAAAACAGGGTGAGGATGTCGAGATTGTTAATTGATAATTATTACTACAACTGCAGCTATAACTTGAGAGGTTATAGTATTTTAAAATACAGCCTGTACATCAGTTTAATGCAAATTACAAAGAAAGTCCTTTTGATTGATGGAAAGTTAATTACATGCTTATTGTTCTGTTATCTCTGTGTAGCTATTGTGTTATTTATAATATTGTAACACAACTACAATACTTATTTGTTCCTTTGCCGAAAAGGAGGGTCTAAGGACAGATTCCTTTTTTAATTGAATGTTTATTGTTTTATTTTCTACCATTCATGTTTGCTAAATTAACAATCTTTGGAATTCTCAGAGACGACTGTTGTTGTGATTTTGGGCTGTACAAAAATACATTGACTTGATTTGAAGTACAATTTTGTATAGATAACATTTATCTAGAAAAATATCATTTTATAATTGTTATAATTAATTTACAGTACTTTTTTTTTGTTTAAATTCTTGTGTATACACAATCACGCAACTGATAAAGTTTATAAATATATATAATATATTGTACTGATAGTAACATCACTCAGCATTTCATTGAATTAATACTTCTAATTGTGATGGGAATCTGGAGATTAATCAGATTTTTTTATATTGATCAATCTCGATTTTCGATTTCTCTCATCATTTTTACGTTAATCCGTAGGGTCGGGGTGACTGGAGCTATCCCTGATTTGCTTACGGGAACACCTGACAGTGGCCAACTTGCCGCAGGTTAGACAAAACATCATCTCATTCATCATAAGAGAAACTTAAGTGATGCCATTACCTAAATGCATGTTTTTGAGGTGGAGGAAACGGAGAAAACGGTGAACGGGAGAACATGCAACTCACCAGAAGATTGAGATTGATATGATCCGACCCGGACTCCTTAAGGAGCCAGAGCTCTAACATTGGCTACCATGCACCGATTTTCGATTTGATTTGTTTAACCTTTCAAAACAAATGAAAATGGCATTCAGAACTAAAACAAACAAATACTGTTAATATATAGCATTTACTTGATTTTATTTTTAAACTATATTGATATTCTGCCTCGAAGTTTGACTTTGCTCCAAACACACATTTCACTGACAAAAGATTGGTTTGTTGAGCTTTTCAATAATTGACGATTCGGTTTGATTCGATCTCTCAATTTTTCGATTAATGGCCCAGCCCTACTTGTAATACATTTTTTTCTTTCTTGAAAACTACACAAAAAGCCTAATTCTGAATGTTTTTTTTTGTTTTTTTTTTTCAATTCCCTTTTTTTAATTTTGTCATTCAGAAAATGTGATCTCTCAAAGCTGGTCACAAACCTAAGAAAGAAAACAGTAATAAAAGAGTTCACAGTAGTCGTATGGTCACGCTGTTGTACTGTAGCTCTAAAACCTGACATCGTGCCATTCCTAGTGTGAGTAAATTACACTCCACGCGCGCCCTTCGGTCACACCGCCACTGCTTCTATGTAAATGAGGAAGTCACACTGTGGCTGAATAATTACTACCAAATTATTCAAAGCATATTCATTTTTAAAAGGCCGTTCCCAGTAGTGTTTCAATCGCTTTAGTGACTGTGCAGAATGACAGAACTCTCACACACACGCGCACAGACCCACACAAACGGTATTCCCTCACTCACTGCCTCCTCCTCAAACTTTCTGCCTCCCCTCCCCCCTCACCACCACCACCACCACCACAACCATCACAACCACCTGACAACTACACAATATCAAAGTAACTGCTGGAATCTGCTGCTACATCGACACCGCATCCGCCCGCACTTGTCACGTTACGCACCAGATCATACGAGCCTCCTTTCACCTGCTGTGCCAAATCCGTTTCCAAAAAGACGCAGGTAAACACGCACGGACACGCAGGAAAACACCCCGGATGACCACGCACGCACATACAAACCAATGCGCGCAAGCAAGCAAGTGAGCGAGGACGATGCATACACTGTGATTTTTTTTCTTTCTTTCTTTCTACGCATCGTCAACACAACACTGGTGCGTTCCGACGTGCCTCCCTCGCTCGCTCGCGCTGCTCTCCTGTTATCGCTATGGTGATGCTCAGATGAAGCTTTATTACCGCTGTGTACTATCTCCCATCAGGACAAACAACTGTGTCACAAATGCCACCTCTGTCTTTCCAGTTGCAGCGGTCTCTTTCCGGCCACAAAACGCGCACACGGCATCCTCACGCGCGCACACACATACATACACAAACACAGTCTCCTCGTGCCATTCTTCAAACCATTTGCAGTTTTTATAATAAATACGCTTACCTCTCTTCCCAGCTCACGCCGCTTCCTGTGCATAGTCCATCTCTGCGTCTATGCGTGCGCGTCCTCAGCCTCTCCGGTGAGGTGGATTCATGCCTTCACAAGGGGAGGCTTTTTATCCATCTCGCAGTGCTACGCCGCCGCGCTGCCTATATGCGTAGCTGTCAGAGCGTCGGTGCTGTAAGTGAAAGTGAATGGACAGGAGGGGGAGCAAGACGCCACTTATCCTCTCTGATGCTCCCTGCCTTGTTCTTTTTGCCTGGATCCTCCGTCCTCCGCGCATCTCTCCATCATGACCTCCCTCCTCCCCCGTGTCGCCATGCAAGACCTCTCAGCAGCGGCTAAAATAAAATAAAATAAAATAAATAAGAGAGAGAAAGAGGGGTGGTGAGAGTGAGAGGTGGGGCTTAGGGAGAGTCTAATTAAAAAGCAGAGTATGTACAGCTGCAGAGAGCATCAGCAGAGGCAAAAGGGAAGTGAACTAAGGGGAGGAGTCAAGGGACAAGAGAGGGAAGGAGGCTTTAAAAAAAAAAAAAAAATCCAGTAGTGTGTGTGAGGTGGATGGGAAGGAGCTGACAGCATGCCAAGGTCAGCCGGAGAGGATTGCAGAGAGGCAGGGTAAAAAGGTGACATGATTTTTATATGTAAGGTGTAGAGCCGCACATGCAGACAATAAGATGACATCACAGCATTGTAAGTGTCAGCAGTGAGTGGCAAAGTCATGTGAGTCAGTGGAGACAAATTTCTCCTAAAAAAAATCAAAACTCATGATAATAAACAACAATCATAAATGCTGCTAAATATTGAGTTTGTTTGTGACGTGAAAAAAGAGAAAATCAGGTAAACAGTAGGATATTGCCAAGAGCCTTCCGATCTCGATACAGTTACCTCAATACAAAACTGAGAAAAATGTAGAAAAAACTACAGAAAGGCATTGTATTTTACTTGTAAAAATATTTTCAGCATGTTTTCGAGTACAGGACTGCTTAAAATCAATGTTAAGAATGTAATGTAGAATGACAAAATGCTGAAAATGTAATATTCACATTGTTTTTTTATGTTTGAAACAAGTGTCTAATGGGTTTCAGCCTTAAAGCAGCAGTCCAGGGTCAGAAGTGTAAAATTTTATGAGTCTAAGTATCCCGATACGACTCCCTGTATCTATACACGTATTGCCAACAAGTCAGTCATCATATATCCCGATATCATTACAGTAAACAGTAGTAGAAAGCAGAAAACTACAACAACACTTCTGTTTCTGTCATTTTTCACTGACACAGAGTTTAAGATCGCACACAGTTCAACTCGTCACCTTTCCGTGCTTGTTTTTAGTTGTTTGATGAGTGAATTATTTGACAGTAAAAAATGTTCCAAATCTCCAACAGCTGTTAGGCGTCAGGCTAGCGAAAGTCTGCCCAGTTGCCATGACAACAGAAAAGCTATTTTATAAAATTTCTGCCTGGGGATGTTGATAGTTAACCGATTAACTAGTTAATATAATAATAATGACTTGACCGAGTGTGAGCTCTTTGGCCGATTAACTGAGACTGACAACTGCCCTGAAAAGTTCCTGCATTTGTCAGAGAAGGAAAAAACATCGCTAAAACTACAAAAACAATGTTTATCTCAAAAGGACTGAGCAGACCTGCGTGACACTGCAGTGTTTATTGATTAATATCAATCATGCATAGATTTATTCACTTGGATTTTATCTTGGTGAGGAAAACAGACTGGATTATTCAGCTTTTGCCTCTGAAACTATCAATGTCAAAGATAATCGGCTAATGTCAACAGCAACTTTAAAACGCGACACCTTATTTATGACTGATTTTATTGAATACGCACTAAAACAGTGTATTAAAGTTGGGGTAGCTAAGTTTCTTAGTTGTAAATTAGTAACCTTTGTGTTTTTCACTAAAAAACATAAGTATTTGTGAATTGAATAATAAAGAATATTAGTTTATATCAGGAGTGGATCTGCTCTCTGATTGGCTGTGGTTGAGTGGTCCTCTTCAGTTTCACTTTGTAAGAAGTGTTTTTAAGCCATAATTGCCACCAAAATGAATAAATGTCGATAATAACCTTGTGTTGAAAGTGTTGTGTTGAAAAAGTTGGCAGATTTAAATCTAAATTGTGTTTGCAGTGTGAAAATCAGCTACCTCATCTTTAATGTAGTGTTCATTGAGGCTTTTATTCAGTCGTGTTGTGGACAGTTCAAAGGCTGTCGCTAAGTCGCTGTTCTGCAATTAACTCTTGTAGTGCGCTGTGTCCAGTCAAGTGATAATAACAATAGGAAAAGTAACGTAATCGGGTCAATTATTGACTGTGAAGGGTCCAAACTAACGGTTTAAATAAGAATTTGAAAACATGAACCCCTATTTCTGCTGAACAAATGCCCTAGAAGCAGCAAAATTAGCTCCAAAAAAGCTAAGAAACACATTTTGTCAGGTGTTCTTCTCAGATTTTTGCCACTCTGTCAGAATATTAAGGAACGTTTGTCAATAAAAGAACATTTGTGCATAACCTTTTATGTTACTGATGCTTGACCTGCTTCACTAGACAATTTACATAAAAACAATAAAACTATAGATTCCTACACTGATAGAGGCACAGTCAGTTCTGTTACAGAATCTGGTTCTAACGGATAAAAGACAAAAACTCTTTGTACTGGAGAGACAGATACTATCTACACCTCGATGGCCCCAAGGCTGAGACATCTCATCCCACTTTATCAGCACTAATCCTAATCACACAGTCTCTGTTCCGTCTATCTGACTCAATAAACCATGAAATGTACAGTTACATCATTATATATAAAATGTTTGTGTTTCTTCCTTTCAAACCTTAGTTTCTGTAATCACATATGCTCAGATAATATTGAGACTATTATGAAATACTTAACTCAACATCAAAATTATGATTTTTGCCCTTATATGAATAACTTAAAAGTGTTCTGTATTAATTCTGTACTTCTAAAAGTAGTTCTGGGCAATATTGTGATGAAAATCAAACTCTGAGCTCATTCATGTGAAAATCTACTTTTTTGATGAAATTGTCATATTGTGTTGACCATTGTTTTTTTATCGATGTCTGTCTGTTCAAATGGAGTTTGTCATTCTCCAGTCAGAGTCATTTGAGTCAGTCATGCTAGTAGTTAACTTAAACTGCTAAAAATGCAGTGTTTCAGTTGTAACTTTAGATCTCCATTCACGAGATAAAAAACAGTCAAAAGTTTAATAACGTTTATTTTTGATGTACTTGTACTTTCTACACTCATGAAAACATTCAATTTAACTCAAACATTGGTGATCTTGAGCTGTTTAAGTTTATTACCAGTTAAACAATGAGTTTTCACAAACATTAAGCTCATAGTTATCTTAAAATAAGCACAAAAGTGAATGATAAATATAGCATATTCTACGTTTGTCCTTGTAGGTGTTGCTGTAGTCAAACACTAACATTCATGCGCCTGCACAGAAGCTTCTGGGCATGTCCACCTCGACTTTTTACTCAAATTCAGCGCCGACTTTGATTGGGGAATGACAGAGCTCAACAGTGACTGCCCTCTTCCTGGTTTAACAAGCGTGGGCTGTTGACTTTCCAAAGGGGGTTAAAATGTTTGAAAATGTCCTTGATTCTAATTATGTAGTGATTCCGTTTCTGTAGCTTTATAAACTACGAAGTTATTTAGACATTTTGCAGAATTTTGAGTTGCAGATGTGGTTTTTAGACTGAAAACAACCGCACTGTAGATCTGAGTTAGCACATAGCTGGTTAGCCGCGACATATCTTTAAACTCTTAATATTAAAATTTTTCAAAAAGCCTATGGCTCTTTACAATGGGGCAACTTACTTCCGGAACCAGGGCGATCTTCCACTGTTGAGCTCCATAAACAGGCTATTTTTGTCCCTCCTACACCTCTTATTGGTCGACATTTGTGTGAGTGACAGCTGGATTTAACCAATCACAGTTAAATGTGAACTTTTGAAAAAACAAATTTTATTTACCTCAAAGTCAATAGCAAAATATATCAAATAAATAATGATTTAGCTCCAAGAAAATCATAATAATATTTAGTTTTTTTGCCATGTCGCTCAGCCCTAATTATAAGTAAATATAAAAGCACACTTGAAGAAAAGAGATGTGCTTTACCTGAAATACAGTAAGTTAATTTGCTCAATTTTTTTCCCCAAAGTCCGACTCTTCTGTATTAATCAGGGCGGCGTTACAGGAGATGGTCCAAGCTTCAGTGTTTTCTCTGTGTGAAGAGCAGATAATCATAATTAACTTCATCATCTCACTGCAAAAACTATAGCAGCCCGATCTTGCCCCTTTGTCTTAGCCGGTCTTAGCCTTGGTCTTAAGTATTCCTCTGTTGGCCACTAGTGGCTCTCTCCAAGCTCTATACACTGTCAGTGTAGAAGGTGTGGCTCCAGCCAGATGTGAGGGGGTGCAGTTTTTTTCATTGACCCTGACACATGCTCACGCCTGTGACAAGTGAGCAGCTGCTTTAGGATTACAGGCAAAAGAGAACTGTAGCAGCAGCTTCAGTTTGAAAAAAAAAACCTGCAATAATAGAAATCTATTTGGTGAAAGTCTATTTACTTGACAGACTTGATCAACTTTGTCTAAAAATGAGGCCAACATTTTTTTAACGTGTTGACACATAAAAAATGGTTTAAAAAATACATGATGGCTCTTTTGGCCTTTCCATAGCATTCACACTGACCCATGTTCACTCTCACATCTGATCATCTTTTTTATTAAGTCAACAAGCTTTATGTAAAAGAAAAGACACATTTTTAGACAAAGTTGATAAAGTCTGTCAAGTAAATAGACTTTCACCAAATAGATTTCTATTATTACAGTTTTTTTCCAAACTGAAGCTGCTGCTACATTTCTCTTTTGCTGTGATAAAGCAGCTGCTCACTTGTCACAGGCGTGAGCATGTGTCAGGTTCAATGAAAAAAACTGCACCCCCTCACATCTGGCTGGAGCCAGACCTTCTACACTGACAGTGTATAGAGCTTGGAGAGAGCCACTAGTGGCCAACAGAGGAATACTGAAGACCAAGGCTAAGACCGGCTAAGACAAAGGGGTAAGATCGGGCTGTAGATCTTGACTTAAAATGACTTGGAATCAGAATTTTAATCCAGATTTGAGCTTTTTAACTGGATAAGATTGAATTGTGTATGTAATGTAGAACATTTCACTGATTTCAAGACATTTTTACTTGATTATAGAAGAATTGGGGTAAGAACAGTTTTCTTGACCCACTGACAATTATTTTGGCTCGAAATAAAAGTAATGTTGTGAAATCGTTTCGAAAAACTTTGAAACAAGGACAATAATGTATGTCTCTACAATAAATAGAGGTTAAATGAGTAAAAATCCTTGAAATCCTAGAATCAATCAAGTTTAACAGTGCTCCTTTTAATACAAGTATTGCATGTTTACAAAAGAAAGCTCACTTCTTCCACTTCCAGAAAATAAAACGTCTGTATACTTCATCATATAACAACTTTAATCCCCAACAAATGCATCAATATCAAGAACTGTATATATATATTTTTTCTGACATAAGGGTGCTCCAAGATTTGTATGAAAAGCCGGTGTATTCATTCTGATGAGATGTTAAAAGCTTTTCTTTGAAGCTGTTCTTCTGGGAACATTGGTCCGGCTGCGTGTAACACAATGGCAGATACAGATACAGAGGCAGGATCGTTGAAATCATATCGTTTTGAGCTTCTCGTATGTTCATTAGTGAGAGTTGGAGCTGAGATGCAGCTGAAGTGCACTTACACATGAGACTAGTATAGCTATAATGGGACTGTACCTTTGAGCTAAATTTGGTGTGTTTACAGTTAATGGAGGAGACATTTGTGTACATCCAGTCTACAACCTGGACTACACACTGATATCTTTATATACCTAATAATGCCCACTTCATTACAATACATTTAAAAGGAACTATGCTGGTGCTCGATATACGATATATATCACCCAGCTCTATTCATTACTCTGAACAATATTGTTTAAATGCAGTTTTTGTTGTAATTCAAAAGTGAATAACATAGTCACAAAGGATTATGACAAAGGACAATCTGGATTTATGGCTTAAGTCACAAAACAACTATCACATTCTAGAAAGTGAATGCAACCTTAAACCTAGGCAAAAAGTTTAAAGACATGTTTTAACACATTTCCTTTGGATTGACTTAATATTGTCATCAGGATTTTACTAAAAAATATATTAATTTAGTGTTTCAATGTCCGTGAAGCAGACATTTTGACGTGCACAACTTAGCGCTGTGGGTTTGATGGTTATTTCTGTGCATGCTTGTTGTTGATTAATTAAACACACAGAGGTGACAAACAATGGCTTCACGAGGACTTAGCGTGTTTGGCAGTTGCACAGATTCAGCCGGAGAAGCAGCAGATGGAGGAGCTGGAGACAATAAACGAGAACAGACCCTCAGAGGCCCTTAACACCAGGAGCAGCAGCACTGAAAAGACCTGGGTTTAGAGACCACAATGAGTGAGGTGAGTGCCAACAACAACGCTGTTTGGTTAAGACTGACTTAATAATCTATGTGCCCTGAAGGTTTTAGATTTACTGCAATCATAACGTGAATAGTGCTGTAACAAGTTCATTAACCGCAACAAATCGATTATTCAAATAATGGTTAACTCACTTAGTAATTAAATAATTGTTTACTTACACAAACTCCAAAATCATACAAGTGCTCGGAGAAGATGTTTAAGATTCAGACAACATGACACTAGACTTAAAAAATATTATTAGTAATAAAATAACGAATAAATAAAGTTAAAACTCAACATATTATCTTGAGTTTAGCAGATTTGACTCGTTCAGTAAAGTTTTATTTAAGTAGAACAAGACTATTTTGTATAAAAAATAAGAAAACACATATTGTTCTAATTGTTTTGCGGCACGGTGCAGAGTGGCTAACATTCATGCCTCACAGCAAGAAGGTTGTGTGTTCGACTCCTGCACCAGCCTTGGCCTTTTTGTGTGGAGTTTGCACGTTTACCTCGTGTCCGGGTGGGTTTCCTCCCGGCCTTCTGGTTTCCCCAGCAACCAAAACATGCATTATAGGAATATCCTCAGCTACGGTAGTCCTCCTGACCAAGCCAAACAAGGAGATGGAGATCAATCGATCAATGAATAAACCTGTATTTAGAATGCCCTTTTACAACACTAGTGACCAAAGTGCTTTCCAAATGCAAAAACAAAACAAAAGCATTAAACAAAACATCTAAGACTGAAATTTATGTCACCACATGACAGTGTTAAAAGCCAGTCTGAATAAATGCGTTTTAAAGTTGGGGAAGCTAACGTTTTTACTTGTAAATTACTGTAATTTCTGCCCTATTAAGCGCACCTGAATATAAGCCGCACCCACTAGATTTAAGTAAGAAAAAGATAAAGTACATATATAGGCCGCACCTGTTAATAGTAAGTCTATGAGAATCTATATTTTGCTGCATTGCCTTATAAGCCGCATAGTTCAAAGTTCATGAAAAAAGTAGCGGCTTATAATCCAGAAATTACAGTAGTAAATTTTGTGTTTTCCACTTAAAAGTATATAATAACTGCATCACATTGGGAAAAGTAAGACCACTGAGTACTGTCTGAGTTGAATAATATTGAGGTTTAGTTCTAATCTGAATTTTTACTTTAACTTTTATTTATGCAGGTAGGTTGATTGAAAATAAATTTTCATTAATGACGACCAGAGAAGCCGGATGCTGTTCTCTGATTGGCTGAGCTTGCGTGGTCCCCTCCAGTTTCACTTTGTTGTAAAAAGCCACAATTGTAACCGAAATGAGTCAAAGGATTTATGAGAGAAAGATATCATATTTAAAACCTGAATTACTCCACCTTTAAGTCTGGATTTAAAAAGCTCCAGATCTGTGATCATGAACATATCAGGAGGCCGTTTGTTCCACAGCCACAGTGAAAACTCCATCAGACCACAGTTTGAGTCTGGCTCTGGGAACTTCCAGCAGAAGTTGATTATTTGACCTTAACGATTGGCTTGGATTTCGAACTGAAAGAAGCTCGGTCAGATAAGAGTTTAAAAACGAAAATATATTTTTTAATATAAATTCTAAAAGAAACTGCAACAAATAAAGAAAAAGAAGTGGGGTGATGTGCTGAAGTCTGGGTGTGTTTGTTAGAAAACGAGCTGCGGCATTTTGAACAAACTGGAGACGACAAAGAGCAGATTGTGAGACACCAACATAAAGAGCATTGCAATAGTCTAGTCTCCATCTGATGAAAGTATGAAGTACCCTTTCAAAATCATTGCAATTTAAAAAAAAAAAGTTTGTCTGAGATAAAGGTGCAGTTGACAAAAACTTGCTCTCACCACATCGTTGATCTGTGTGATCTGGGTCTGTAAGGGCTGCACTGTGGCTCCTCAGAGGCACTGAAGTGTGGGTCAAATGCAGAGGACAAATTTCCCTAAGGGGACAAAAAAGTGTAACTTAAAGATGGGTAGCTGATTCATGGTTCAGGTTTTTAAATCTGACTACTTTCTCTCCTGAATCCTTGGACACCTCGTTAATATCAACATGAATTCACTTTTGGTTGCAATTATGGCTAAAAAAAACCCTTAATAGAAACAGCAAAGTGAAACTGAGAGGACCAGACAAGCTCAGCCAATCAGAGCGCAGCATTCGACTCCTGATTAAAACTAACATTATTTTTTATTGAATTCAGACAGTACTCAGTGGTCTCATTTTTTCACAAAGTGCTGCATTTACTATATACTCTTTAGTGGAAAACAAATATTTACCTATTTACAACAAAAAACTCAGCTACCCCAACTTTAACCTTACTCATTATTTCTAGGAAGGTGAATGTAACTGATTCATTTATGTTATAATTACACAAAATTGCTGTTTATTCCACATACCTGGCATCCAGTCACTGTCATGGTCCGCCCATGTTTCTTCTTCGTGTGTCGTAACTTCCTCTTCCCTTTATGCAACATTCTGTGATGGAGGAGGTGGGTCATCCAATGTAATCCCGGGTTTTACGTGCATTTTACTCATTATTTCACTTTTATTTTAGTCGTTGAACAAGCTTTACTTGTATTTAAGTCAATATTAAGCCTTTGAGCAGGGATGGGATGATAGACGATAATATCGCTAATCACAATAATTAAGGGCTGCAATAAAATAATCGTGACATTTTTTTTCATAATCGTGATAATTGTACGTGACAATAATCGCAATTATAGCAGCAGGCACCTGTGGCTTCATAAGAGCCTCTAAAATCTGACTGCTGTGTTCATGTGTTAAAGTTAATTAATGACTCTGAGACAAAGTTAGTAGATTTTTGCTCAACATTGTAAACATTTGTTCATTTGAATCATTATTAATCGTACTTAGACCAAAATACAATAAGTAGTTGTTCAAACACATACATATTGGGCCAGATTTATCAAGCATTTGCTCATGTGTAAACAGGTTAGGGGGAGCAAAAACATTTTTCTTTCACACAAACACTAATGATGCAGAATTTGACATTGTGCACATCTGTTTTGTGTAATATGTCATATGAACATCTTCAAATATTAATGTTTGCATAAATTGCTCGCAAATAACATGGATTTTTAAAATTAGTTTGCACCCGCAATTTAGCACTTGGCTTGATAAATCAGGCCCATTGTGCGCTAAAAATATTTTTTTTTGAATCTGTGCACTTTTACGTTTAGTAAATTGTAGTGATAATATTGTTCACAATAATCGTGAGTGCAAATTTTAATATCGTCCCACGCCTACCTTTGAGTTGTTCCGATGATTTTATTTATTGACGCAAAGAAGTCTGGGAAAAATACTGTCGCTGTCATTGTCTCTTCTTGTGGTTCGGGTCAACTGTTGCAGTGTGGCTCCTCAGAGGCACTGAAGTGTGGGTCAAATGCAGAGGACAAATTTGCCTAAGGGGAAAAAAAGTGTAACTTAAAGATGGGTAGCTGATTTTCACTCCGCAAACATGGTTCAGGTTTTAAATCTGACACACGTTGACTCTGTTCACTTTATTGTAATCCAGATTAAATGGAGACCACCTCCAAGCGTTCGGCTGTGTCCTGTGGTTCACTCCTGCACCAACAATCATAAACCAGAAAACACAACGCAGAAAGAAATACACCAGTCAAGAGATGCAAGTAATGAGTATACATATGCATCAAGAACAATATTTTGATTAGTTGGCAGATAATTCTAATCTAAAACTTGCGAGATCATATGCATATTTAAGAAATTTTTACTTGCCTAAACACATTTTTTGCAATGCTGGTTAGTTTTTATGAAATCTCACATTGACCGACCTAAGACTTAAAAACAAATCAGACAAAGGAAAGTAACAATCAACAGAATAACCAATCACAAAAAATAATCGTTACAGCTGCAGCCCCAAATGTGAAAAGCTGAAAGTCTTTCTTTTTTACACCATGATTCAGACGGTTGAGAAGAGATCAGACACTGTAGTTATATTTATAAAGCTGGATCTTGTTTTCACAGCCATCAAAAGAAAGAACGCTAGTCTTTAGTTTGGCGTCTGCGAGAAGAAGCTACAAAAGATGAATTTTAAGCAAGTCCTTTAATGTAGATTCAGACTCATCAATCAAAAGCTAACGCCGGGGATGTACAACGTGACATAGTGAGACGTAACTAACTGCGGTCATTACCCCAAAACCTTTTCTTCTTGCTCTTCTCTCTGAAGAAGCAGTGATTTGCCGTGAGTGCAGGCGACATCCAGGACTCAGATCCGAGCAGGGCCAAGGACACTGACACAATTTGCTGGGTTTTACTCTTCTTTGATGGATGGAGGGCATTTTACTACATTTTCCCGGGATCAAATAGTTTCTGGTCTGGAGTTAAGAAACCTGAAAGGCACATAAATAAACGGAGAAAGAGATTGAGAGTGAAAAAAGCAGAAACACACAGATTTCATTACTCACAATGCATCTTCGTGTCTGTCTGAAACACTAGACTGAGCTGGACGTTACAAGATCACATTTCAGATAAATCACTCGGGGAAATGTGGAATCAGGAGGGAGACATGTTACATTTTTGTTTTGTGGCTGTAATTGTGCCTCTGGAGTGTATCGTTTCCTCCACCAGGGGCAATAATGTCACATAAGCGTCACTTGAACATAATTTGACATTTTTCCAGGCAGACTTTATGCTTTGAATGCTAAACGAAGCCTATTGTGTTTTTTGTGTGTTTTGTAATAAGCTATGACATATGTAGATTAGTAGTTAGAATATTGTTCATTGTAAAACAGAAAATTAGTCTAAAACGGCTTAAAAATGTAAACATGTCCATAGACTTCCTGCTCAAACCTGCAGACCTGATAAGCCTCTTCATTTGAACATTTTACCTGAACAAGCAGCACATTATAAATTAGAGGTTTCTGTTGTTGGAAACTAGCTGTACATGATGGATATTGTGACATAAATATGTAAAAACATCTCTCAAAATGTGTTACTTGAGGCTTAAATATCAGAAGTATTGGGTTTATTTCAACTTAATTACATACACTGGAACAAATATGAGCATAAATAAGAACTGCTTGAAGTAAGTACTAAGTCTATTGTTTTATGAACAAACTTTACTGTTCTATTCACAAATGCTATTTTAGATCGTAAAAACAAATCTAAATTTAGATGACTCTTCTTAGTTACTTAATTTAAACACTTTTTTACGTAATAGCTATATTATTGAAGACAGCAATCTCCCCTTATAGTATTATTAACCCTATTTAATGAAGTACATTGAATGACTTATTGTCTGAATTCTATTGTACTATACATAAAAACTTTCCTTTTCTGTTTTAACATTTACAATAAAAACTTTCCTTAACATTTACAACCTACTTCATTGTTATTGTTAATTCTCTTTTTTGTAGCATTTGTAGCATTACTACACGATATACTTGATACTGAATTTTGGCATAACTTCAAAATAACATTCACAATGTTATCTAAAATTTGATATCTTGCCCCGCTCTAATTTTTATTTTTATTTTTGACTTGTCACAAGCACAAACAAGTGGAAGTGGAATACATGAAAATAAGTATTTTTCTGACACTCAAGTTTCAGCTGCAGGACAAAATTACTCAGACCTGCAGGAATCAATTCAAATACAATCTTGAGTAAACTAAGGTGAGGACACAAAAACGATTACAAACTCAGAAAACTACATTTTACTGTGTAGAATTGGACAACATGTGAATGAAATGTTGGTGTCAAGACATCTGAAGGTCACTTTAAAGGTGCACTGTGTAAATTTCATGAAGTGAAAAGTCAACTACATAATCAGGTAGAATTACAAAGTTAAATTCATACTTTGGGACAATCTGTAATGTATAGTGACGATAAGTACATGTTATGTCATAATGTAAAAAATACATCTAAAGCAGAGGTCTCAAACTGGTGGCCCAGGGGCTAAATACAGCCTCCGAGATGATTTCTGATTAGTATTGACAGTGGCTCGCCAATTAACTGGCACTGCACATAACAATTTCAACCAAATATGTTTTTGGCATATTGTTTTTAGCGTAGCAGTACAACCATAGAATACTCACTAGAATACAAAAAAATACATACAATTGTCCAACATTTTTCTGAAAAGGACAGTCTGATACTCGTTACCCTCTTTGTCCCCCTTTTCTTCATTCACATGGGAGCCTAATTAACAGAAAACAACGCAAAAGAATGATTCTGGACATGTTTAGACCTATACTTTAAAATTCTTAAGCATTACTGACTTCACATCATTGATCATTTTGGCTCTATTTGAGTTTGAGACCTGTGATCTAAAGGAACTGCTTTCCATGAAAACATAAACGAGGAGGGTCTCCTTCAGACCAAATAACAGTCCTTTTTGTGGTCATGCAAGCCCTCTTAAAGTAAAGATGCAGAAAAATATTATTTCTTTACCAAAACATCTAAATTACTGTCTGTTTTTGATCAAAAAGTTACAAAGTGCACCTTTAAAGTGTTTATGACAGTTTTTTTTGCAATTTTATCAAATTAAATTCATTTTGAAAAATATATCTGCAGTAAATATAAATTATAGTTTTAAATGAATCAAGAACATGTTTGTGAAAAAAGCATAAAAATATGTTAAATAAATAAGTTAGAGCAGAGTTCTAAACTGATGACATCACAATGGAGCTCAGCAGTGATTGCCCACTTCCTGTTCAATAAGCTTGGGCTTGTGTTAAATCTCCATTGTTGTTGGAAAAAAAAATTAAAGTATACCTTTAAAGTTGGGGTAATTAACTTATTTGTTATAATGTGTAAACTTGTGTAAATGTAAATGATAAATGCAGCCACAAAATGGGACCACTGAGATCTGTCTGGATGGAGCCGAATGCAGCTGTGATTGGAGGGTCCTCTCCAGTTTCTCTTTGCAGTTTGTAAAAAGACGTTAGCTATAATTGCAACTAAATGAATACATGTCAATATATGTCATGTGTCGAACGATTTAGGAGAGGAAGTTGTCAGATTTAAAACCTATATATTGTGCTAGCAGTGTGAAAATCAGCCCCACCTTTAACACAATTACTACCTGGATTTTTTTTATTTTAACCGCTACAAAAGGGTTGGCCCAGTTTATATACATGTTTTTTCTGACAACTAAAAAAAATTAAAATCTTGGCAACTTCCTGGTGTGACGTCATCGTGAACAGGAAGTAAAAATTATCCTAAAAATGGCTAAACTGGGACGAAATTTGCAAAAACTTTTAGTAAAATATTAGATAACAATCTTCTTAACTTTGTCTGAGTGAAAAGAGCAGATCAACCTGTCATAGGCACTTTAACTCGCTAGCATGCTACGTAAACATTATGCTAGTCTCATTTTAGCGCGTCGGTTTAGCTAACCAAACATGCTAGCTAAATCAACAAATGATGAAACCAAATGCAAAGACTAAGTAGATGTTTTGTAAGTGATTAATTTGCTCTGTGTTGCCGGGGTTTAGTTTGGTGAGTACTCTTGTGTTGGTTTGTTTACGTACAGTGACGGTGACACGTGGTGATGATGAGGATGAAGCTGCTGAGGCCAGGCCAGGAGCAGGAGGAGGAGGAGGAGGGCGGATTAACGGTGCCGCTGTGTCCCGCTTCACTCACACACATCATAAACACAAAGAGTGACCAGAAAGGCCCAGGACACACACGACGAGGCCCACTCACCTGCTGATCCCCCGCGGTCAGTGTCGGACTCTTCTCTGTGGGGCTCCTGGTCACCTCCGAGACCCGCGTGAATCAGCAGCAGCAGCAGCGGGACATGTCTCACACACCCGAGGACGGACTCTACGGTAAGACACGTGGGGGGTGAGGGGTTTGAATAGGGAGACTTTATATTAGCTAAAAACAACAACAACAACAACAAAAAGTCTCTAATACATAAACCTCTAGCTACATGACATTTACTTATTCATTAAATTATTTATTATTCGCTAATGTTGCAGCATGTTTCTACATTTATCATAGTTTACTACTTTAAGGTGTGATTTATTCGGTAATATCGTGAAATTTGTTTGAAACTACTCATAATTTTAATATGAAGTTTATATTAAAGTTTTCATGTCTGTTATAAGCTTTAAAAAATAAATTATTAGATGAAAACATTTTACATTTGTGTAATTAAACATGTACCAATAGGCTATGTTTAAAAAAATTTCTTATGACCAGCATAAATATTTGAATATTGTTATCAAGAATCTTAATTTTGTCAAAATTATCCATTTTGCGTATTTGTTAAAGGTGTAATGGACTCTCTCAATGTTGTATTTATTTAGTGCGATAAGTAGCATGCTTGTATTAGGGCTGGGCGATCTGGGAAAAAATATAATCACAATTTTTTTTTTTCTTCTTCTTGATTGATCTCGATTTTCGATTTATTAGAATTATTTGAAATTATATATTAATATTCTGCCTCAAAGTTTGACCTTAGCTCTAAATCACACATTTTTACTGACATCTAGGATTAGATTTCAATCTATCGATTCAAAACCCACATCTAAATATTTGACAATACGATTTGATCTCGATCTCTCAATTTTTTGTTTATTTGCTTAGCCCTACTTTATTTTAATTATATTATTAGAAAAATCCCTTGCCTGCCATAACAGAGGCATATTTAAGTCAAACTGTCAAAAAGAATACATTGATTGATCCAATGATAACCAAATATTCTGCTACTCTGGAAACCTTTAGTTGCCACATCAGCATTTCTTGGGTGATGAAAGCCTTAAATAAAATCTTTTTGTGCAATAAATTAGAAATAATTCACTGACAAACTAATGTATAAGTGAATTGATACAGTCAGCTCATGTGGATAAAATCATATCAACCTTTATTATGCATTCATAGGTGACTCTCTTCTATATTTTGGGAATATTATGACAAGTATGCTGCAGTAATTTAAGCCTTGACCTTCAAATTGTTGTAATAGAACACATGTATTTAGTGTGTTTCTGACCAAATATGTTTGTTGCCAACTCATTTGTGTTGTGTAAAAGGATTCCATGAGTCACTTGTTGTGGACTGACTCACCTGTATCTTTGTAAGCCAATTAAGTAGCAAGGATTTCCTAACCCTTTTAGCTTTAGTATAATTTGTGTAGACATTGTTTGGACCGTAGGGTTTAGATTACAACGTGTGGCATCATGGTGCTCACTGGTCCTGAACACAGCCATTCATAATGTTTTAGAGCCAGACAAATGTGTGTGAGGGATGGCACTTCATTGACTTATTTCACATTCAACTCTTGTTCATATTATATAAAGATGCTTTGGCTCTGCCCCCGATGAGTGTGTAGCCACAGAGGCACTGATTTAATGCTGCACCAACTCAACAGGCATGAAACAAGCCAGTTGTTATGTCATAACTCCCCTCTGTAGGGAAATAACTAGGGCAATGGCACAGCTCTGCCCAACCCCCAGCCTGCCTGCACGCTGCTCTCTCCAGCAGCAGGTTCACAGTTGTCCACGGCATTACACGGACACAAAGCAAACAGGAGATTCAGACTGTGTTCTGCCATTGAGCTGCTGGCACTCTGTAAATGCTACATGTGTCTCACTATCATAAACACAACATGACAGAACTTATGAGAGCGAGCGAATGGCTAATCTCTGACAGAAATAAAGTCTTACATAAGCCAGTGCAGTGTCAGCCTAAGTTAGCCCGTCCTAATGTTTGGCTGTGGGTCCGTGTGTGCGTGTGCGTGTGCATGTGTGTGTGTAAATCCTTTCCTTTTCATGGACTCAATGAACCTCAGCATCCATTCATAAATTTCTGAGCCTCAAATTATTGCAGTGAGAGGATCTATTTATGCCTGCCTGCCTGCCAGTCAGTGTGTAGGCGTTTATTTTTGCAACATGTCATTGATCTCAGTGATGTACAGCCTCCACTGAACATACAAGTGTCCACGTCTCAAGACAATTACATTTCCCATGTGTTATTATTAGACAACACCTCCACCTCTCTCAGTAAAAATGAAGTTGTATCAGATTCATTATGAGCTTCTCACAGTCCTCGCTGTGCTCTTCAGGCTCGTGGGTTGAGCTGGAGGAGCTGATGGCAGCCGTGAGCCGCAGGGACAGCCTGACAGGACCACAGGACAATGTCTCATCAGCCCTGCAGGGGGAGCTGGAGCGTGTTCTTCTGGAGGCACAGCTGGAGTGTGAGAGGAGTAGAGACAGGTAAAGATGTGGGTGCATGGTTTGTGCACTGGAATTTAATGCGAGAATTTTAACTTGATGTGATAATGAATTTGCACAGTAATGAGTTTCATCTCATCCTCTGAGATTTCTCTGTCTTATTAAAATACCTGTAAATCCATGAAGCTGTCTTAGTCATTGTCATGTGTGCTCAGTCCTCCACAGGTTGTGACACCACAGTTGAGTGCTTCGCCCAGAGCCTCCAGTGATCAGGACAGTGACTGTGTCCCGATACAGGTACACGCAACGCAAGAAGCTTTTATCATAAATATTTTATAGGACACTGCAGTTTCTGTTTGTTTGTTTGTAAGCTATCAAACATAGAAGGGAGATAAAGCTCAGCCTCACAATACAATATTTATCACAATATTACAGAGTTTAATAAACACTAAAGTCATATTTCAAGTCGTCATTTCTATCTCTCCTGATTCCTTTTCTTAGATGCAAATTCATGTCTTCAGACTAAATTGCTCTCTCACAATGCAGGCTATAAGGAATGTTTCTTTGTTTGTTTTTTCAAATATTTAGAATTTTATCATTTTTTGCAGAAAATTTGTGTTAGGGTTCTGAACTCAGAACTATTTTTGATGCGAGTCATGCTGTTTAATATTGTCAGGTGATGACGACAATATATTGTGACACTTTGGTATTGCGGCATCACAATATTATAAATATTGTTACATCCCTAAAACATAGGTTTCTAGTATACAAAAGAACATCTTGATTTATGTTTAATAGAAGTGATTTGACCCATGTCGCAGCTGCATGAGTGTTCAGATGTAGTAGAGTATAATATGTTACTACACAAAGTACAAAAAAGACAATATTTTGTCTTTATAATATATGTTTCTGCAGGAGGAACCTGAGCGGCGAGGAGACACAGACTGGGTGTGGGATTGGTCCAGTAGACCTGAAATATGCCTCCAAAGTAAGATCATAAATATCTGCTTGAACAGAGAGATAATAAAGAGATTGTGCTGGCAGGGAAATCATTAATTTTATGCTGACAGCAAATTGTTTACTACAAATATGACCTGAGTGTGAACAGATTAAAGATTACGTTCCATATATCTTTTGTGCAAAAATATGTTCATTTGAGAAATACGTTTATTTCTGTTCTTTTCTCTCGTGTTCTCATTATCGCTTCCATTTTTGTCTTTCCTCTCTCATCTGCTGCTATGCAGAGAGTTTGTGTTCCAGCACCCGAAACAGCCCAGGTCTCTGAGTGTTCGTAAGAGCGAGGTGTTGAAGAGAAGAATCTTTTCCTCTGACGTGCTCCTCGTACTGGTTCCTTCTCTCCTGGCGTCTCACCTGCTCACACTCGGAGTTGGGTGAGTGTCACACACTCACACAGATGATAATAATTATTATTATTTAATCAGAAGACGCATCAATATCCTCTATCTCTAGTAAAGTAGATAAAAATTATTGAATAGGTATTTATTATCTCTTTGTCATCACTGTAATGAAAATGCAGAAATCCACTTGAGTGTGTTCTGGCCAACACACAGCTTCATCGCTGTTCACTGATTGGCCAATTGTACTTCCTTGTTCTGGGGAATCATCTCGTTCTGCAATGGTTAGTGCTAGATAGTCCGGTCCGGAGGGACATAAGTGAGCTGGTTGCCATGGTAATGACTTTATTTTTGTTGCTAAACAGTTTTTTTTATCTTAACCTTAATCCAAAGGCTTTCCCTAAACGTACCTTTATTTCCCTAAACTGAATCATCATCCCTCCGGACCTGACTATCTGGCACTGACCTTCTGCGAGACCTGACCTTGCTGCTGGAGTAAAATGAAAACAAGTGAAGGCACTAGATGCCGCCAGCCTGGCAAATTTTTGTTTTAGGATGGAAAAGAGATAGCAACAACATTTTTGGGGGCTTGGGCGAGAGTCTCCAACCAGTAGCTCAGAAGCTACCAGCAGCTCTCCACTATTAAGTAGCTCCCTAAATGAGTTTGTATCTATACATCTTTATAACTTTATAATGCAAATTGAACTATTTTTATACTTATTACCATTGTAAATTTATCTATAGATGCCTAAATTTGTACATTAAGAAATAGAAAATTAGAAATGATTGTTTTATACAAGCCCCTAACTATATCCCTTCTACGTTAATGCTGTATCTCAAGGTTATTTTTATTTATGTAAAAGTTGCTCTTCAAAGAAAAAGGTTGAAGACTCCCTGTTTAGGGTATAAACATCAATAAAACTAGATCATACTATATATTAGCGATGGGTTAAGATCTCACAAGACAAAATTGCTTTAAGATGTGCACTTTTTCTTTCATGTTTTTACATTTGGCTTGAACACAGAATGAGTTAACGCTGATGCAGTCCTTTTGAGAAGTCGTACCTTCAATAAGCAGCACAGCAATAAAAAATTGTGATTTGGACTACACACAATTTATTAAACTGTCAAAATCTCATCTTGTTTCATTTTTCCGAACCCATTCTTGGTCTTGTGAGGGCTTGCAGAAATTGTGCCTCGCCCCACCCTTTCTGATAATTGGCAATACATCACTAGAAAACAATTTATTTAGTTTAAAATTGAGTTAGAGGCTTCTGCTAAAAATCCTGGGTTACTCAAATGTTTATGTCTGGCTAAATGGTGCTCAGTATACGGTAAATGCTGTAATCTGTTTAAATTATAATCCTTTGCTTCTTCTGCAGGATCTACATCGGAAAGAGGCTGGCTGCTTCGACCACCAGCTCACTGTGACCTGACCCTCAGAGCTGTGCCTCGATGAGATTTCGTTCGAAGGTGTGCCCATTACTGCGCCTCTCCTCTGCACTTTCCTTATTTACCTCCTTTTCTCTCTCTTTTTTTTCGGGTCAGTGGTAGGACCCTGTCTGCCTGTACCTGTCTGTAATGTAATCCTCTTCATGTCTCTGTCTGCTGAGGGGCAAACCTGTGACTCACTCTGAGGTCACTTTTAATCTCCCAAAGACTGAGCTCCGGCGTTTAAAGTGAAGGGGGCGGAGAGGAAGAGGTTTCAGGGGATCAAGAGGAAGGAAACTTTTTACAGCAGTAATCCCTTTGCTGGGACTAAAACTAAAAACTCAACATTTCTGATTTAAAAGACGATAATAATATACCCTTTGTACAACCTTCAGAAACCCTTTTAAAAAACAATTATTTTTTATTCAACGTAATGCTCCAAGCACAAAACAAGTAAAGGTGACCTCATTAAGTTTGTGTTTTTAAATATTCCTAGACTTTTTGCCAGAAAAAAACAAAAACATTATTGTCTGCTGGATGGTTAAATCAACATAAAGTTAAATAAAATTGATTGTCAAATTTCCTGCTTAATATTGTTTCATTATCTACTTGTGTTTCTTCTAAATAGGTTTTGCGTTTTACTAATGGTAGCCTCTCACATTCAGGAGTCATTTTAGCTTCACTTGAAACTAGAAAAATACACTTGTTTTAAATGTTGGGTAACTTTTTGACCTAACATTTTGTGATTTAGTTGCTTTTAAATAAATTATAAAGATGTCTTTGCCTTGTACAGACATATATAGCTGCAAAATAGACTATTATTTGGCCCTTCTAGCATGTTTCCTTGGAAAAACTGCTCCTTTAGCCATATTTTTTCACATTAAAGCATGAAATGTGTTAGGAATAGGACAATAATTTTCATGCAAGAAAAGGTTGATTCTTCTGTCATTTTCTCAGTCAGAGGAAGTAAACAGCAGCTTATTGTCGCTATATTCTTAATAAGGGGAGTTTTGTCGTTCTGTCTCTTTTTGTTTCAGCAATGACTGAAATATGAACTTTTTTTAGAGCAGTAATGTTTTAGTAAATTCAGAGGAAAAGTAGTTTGTTCTTGTGAGACTTAACAAAGTCTAAAACGTAACAGAATCGTGACCCGGGTGTTGACAAAAATCAAATCGTGACAAAACAGAATTGTCCCATCCATAAAACATATTGATCTTCATTACGAAAGTTTCAAGGGAATAACGAAGCTGATTTTTCACTTACAGAAAGTACATCTTGTCACTTTAAGTAATAAATCAACCAAGTTTGAATTACAACTATGAACATTGCTCTTAGGAGTCAAATTAGTCCAAAAGCATTATCAGGCTGTCCAAAAAGAGATCCAGGCTATAACTATAATAAAGCTATGACATGTTTACTACTTGTTTATGTAGTTTTTAAAAGAGAATGTCTGTCGTTATTAAACATAAAATAAGTACAAAGTCCTTATAAAACAGGTGGAAACTAGAGTCTTGACTAACTCTGGCATTTACAAATGTTTTGTTGGCTAATATGAGCTGTCCTTCTAATAAATAAACAAATAAATAAATAAAGTGCTATTTAAACTCAGTATATACACCGTTTAGTAGCAAAAAGTGTTGACATAGTGTCTAAAAGAAAAAAATCTGTATCTATCTGTATCTTTTTATTTTCTTGTTTATAAATATTAATAAATATGTTGTGTTTAATTAAGATCAACAAAATCCACAAATGTAAGGGCTCCTTTTGCATCTGTGTTTCTTTTCTTTTTCACATCTTTTCTTCTCTAAGTTATTCTATAAACTGCTTTTCATTACTTTCACATACTGTATGTTTTCTAACTTGTGCAAAGAAAGTCCACTCTCATTTATAATTTCTGTGTGTTTTTTCTGGCGCTGAATTGTGTTTATTTTGCTGCGTTTGTCCGAGTGCAGTGAGTGGATCGGTCATTAGTGGAGTTTTTGATGTGCGAGGTCCTGCTGAGTTTGTTATGGTGCTTGTGGAGTCTCCTCGCTCACAGAACAGCAGCACCTGGTTTTCATTCTCTGCGCTCATGCAACACTCTGCTGCACACATGATCTATAGATACTAGTGCACGCTCCGGGTTTGCACAGGAATCCAGACTTTTAGCACAAACTTAACTGCGTCTGCTGTTCACAAGCAAACTGACAAAAGTGAGTTTAGACACATTGTTAAAGGCGCTACATCTGATTTTTACAATGAAATAACTTAAAATCAGTTCTCCCCAACACAGATATCTTGTTAAGATGTTAATTAGTCTGCAATATCCTGACTACAATAATAGAGTCCCGTTTGTTCACCAAATGTTCATCTGTTGTTGTTAGTATTGTGGCTGGCTGCTGATAGCATGCCGATGCGTTTCGCTAAGAACAGCTGTGAAAAAAGCTTAAAACACATTGTGATGAACAGTTCAGAGGATCAGAATGCATTAGGTAAGTGAACAAAACATGTGACTGAAGTAGTTTAAAATGTATTATTTGTGTTTATTATTAAGGAAGGAAAATCCGGTATAACGCCTTTGTGTTTTTGTGTTTTAACATCTTGGACTATTTTAGCTCAAACAAGATTGAATATATTTGTCTTTTTTCGAGCACAAACAAGTGGCTTTGTGAAGCTGAGGCTTTGTAGTTTTGACGTCTTAGAAGTGAGAACTAAAAGTGAAAACTAGAATGTAAAGTTTCCGCCTAAACTGTCTTTAGTAATACACGGCGCAGTGATGCCGCGTTCATGTGGTCCTCAGGAAACTCGGGAAAATGTTGTTCCGAGTTGAAAAATGCACATGAACGCTCAAGCATCTCGGAACAACTGCTCGGAAACTCGGGACAAACGGAGCTGCCCGAGCTCAGCACTTGACGTCACTGACACATGGAGACTGATGAAAATCAGCTAGAAAATAAATACGAACAACTTTTAACGTTTTTGGACAGGCTAGCATCAGATCTCACTGTTAGGCCTATTAACCTCTGTTAAAAGTGCTGTGTCTATTATTTATTATGGTTAACAACAACATCCCGACTTTCCGAGGAAAAAGCGCATGAATGCAAACAAGGTCGGAACCTCGACCTCTCATCTCTGAAACACGAGCACCCGAGGACCACATGAATGCAGCATGAAGATGGTGTCAAGAACTCTCCTCTTCTTCCTGTTTGTAACACATTTTCAGACTTTTATTCACAAACTTGCTCTTGATTCATATAAAACTATAATTTACTATATATTTAAAACTGGTCTACTAAAATAAATAAAACTTTGCAGAAACCTGTCAAGCGCACTTTAAGAGAGTTTCACTGATGCCAATAAAACGTCTTATTTGTTTCCTTATTTATTGATTTGTTTATTATGTAGGTTTAGGTACAAACTGAGCCTTATTCTTCCCAGAATAGTTGATCTTAATGGATTTCTTTTTCTCTTTAACATGCCCAAAAGCTTGATAGTTTAATTTGATCAGAGTGCTGAAAAACTGTGCTACCGTAAAAATGAAAAATTAAAAAGTGAGAGGGCCTGCACAAGAGCTCTCAGAATATTAATGAGTTTTAGCTACAGACATTGCACAATATGCTAATTAATTATTATTTGTTATTGCGTTCTGTTATGGTGGACAAAAACTGTGCACAAATGTCCCTATAGCAACCAGACACAGTGACAATAGTAAACAACTTGGATGAAGGACAGTAGTTTGTCTTTGGACATTGTTAGAACCACCCACCTTCTGGTTAGGGGGCGAGTGCTTAACCCATTACAGTAACACAATGTGCACATGTGCCATAAAGAGGAATATGTGCTACAAGCGGCTTAGCTCTGAGTATAAAGTATAACGAGCCCTTTTCAAGACAAGATCTCTCCCAATGTCAGCTCTGAATGACACGTAACCCATGGCAACCGCAGGTGAAATGTTTCCTCATTTGCCACTGACAGCTCTCGCTCTGTGTCTGTCTGTCGTGGATATTTGCACAATAATAAAGAAAATTACACTTCTCCTCTGTCAGTCAAATTCTCATTACAACGCTTAAAAGTTTTTGCTTTCTCAAAAGTGTAAGCAAACACAAATATTTAGTTTTAAACTTCTTACACCTGTCACATGTTTTGCTCACAATGCAATTCCGAGCTTCCGAATTATTCACCACGATGTGATTTAAGCTTTTTTAAAAACTTTTTCATGAAACTATAAGCTAACAACAATAAAAGATTAGGTAAGATTTTATTTCTTGTGTCGCAACGCACAATACAAGAACAATTGGGAAAAATAGAAACACAAGATAATTTTAAAATGGACTTAAAAAGATATATAAAGTTATAATAGCCTAAGACGCTAATTTACAATAAGTGTCTGTTATGGCTGAACACGAGGCAGAATATGACAGAATAAATAGACCAACTCGATATACAGTACATAAAGTGTGACAAAATCATTGAGTATAATTATAGGAGGAATGCTTCATAAGTAAGAGATCTTTGTTCATCTACAATTTGTCAAATTAAACTTTAAAGTATTTCTTAATATCTTTGCATGTTTTTTAAAAGTTAATGTTGGAATACTGTAACTAAATTACTAAACTTTGTGTTTTCCACTAAAAAGTATATGGTGGATGCTGACACTGATAGAGATTACAAGATTATTAGGTTCATCGATAATCGCGATTCTTCAAGTCACAATATAATCGTAAGAACAAAAAAATAAATAATTGTGGTAATTTTAGAAGTAAAATTAATTTCTTATAGTTTGCTCTAAGGAAACTAGGGATGGACAAAACATCAGTTCAGTTTTGGCAACAACCAGGTTTATAAAAAACACCCATATTTGGCACAAATACATGTATGTTGTTAGCTTAGATCCAAAAAAATAAAAACATTTTGTTTTTATTTTGTACTGGAAAGTAAATTTGTGATTTAAAAATTCTAATATTGGTATGAACAAACAGTAGCAGGTCAAATAGAAACTTAGTATAATAAACAAACTCATTACCACTTTGAAGCAAATTATGTTTTTCAATCTATCATTATTTTATAATTTTAGAGGCAATTTACATTTTTTTAAATCAATCTAAATTCAAACAAAACTTTTTGTCACATTAGCATTTTATTTTCATTAGAAAAATTAGATTTCATTAAATTGGTCACTAGAGGAAAAGTGACATGTTTGACTGTGAGAATAAATTTGGTCATAATTGTGAATAATCGCTAACTCATGGTATTTTGCAATAATCGTATCGTAATCGTAACACAAAAATTTGATATCGTGACACCCCTACTGAGTACTCTACGACTTGAATAATAAAGAATTTTGGTTCAAATCAGGAGCTTGAATGCTGCGCTCTGATTGGCTGTGCTTGAGTGGGCCTCTCCAATTTCACTTTGTAAAACAATGTTTTTAAGCCATAATTGCAGCCAAAATGAATACACATCGATATTAACCATTTGTTAAAGTATTTATGAGAGGAAGTAGTCAGATTTAAGACCTAAATTATGTGTGCAATGTGAAAATCAGCCTCCTCACCTTTAAAGTCTGATGTAACTCCTTACTCCGAAGTCAACATTTATCACATTCCTTATTGGCTGAGAGAAGTTTACATGTTTCCATCTGTTTGTAACGAACATTGCCACAGTTTTGTTTAATGTAAGGCATTTTTGACACAGCCAATCAGCAATGTTTTGTAATTGTTTTGTTAGTTAATCATCATGTTCTCTATGTTTTAATGACAAAAAAAACGCACTTTAACACGAGGCAGACACCTGTTTTTATCCCTCTTTCACTTTTCTCATTTTGCAACAAAGGGCAGACGTGCGGCAACAGGTGCTGCTGTAAATCCCGGTTTTCTCACACACTTCTGCCCTTGTCCTGTGAACCCTGCTAACTCAAACCAGGCAGTGCAGTTATAAACGATACATGACCCAGCGATGTCTCACATATAACTATTAAAAAAATGTGATTGGACATGCAAACAGGCAGATGTGCTTCTTCAGGACAGACATGGTGTTGTGAAATAAAAAGTAATGATCCTGCTCGAAGTAGAGGCACGTCTGGACAATGTGGAAGAAATCTATTAATTTCCTGGTCTGAAGTTTTAGAGACTGGACATCTGTCTCTGGAATAAGCATCATAGTCTTTCTTCTGTAATGACAGACGGGAAATAGAGAGTAGTTTTTCAAAAAATGTGGATGTAACAAAAGAATTCATTTATGTGCCATGGTGTTTATGTCTGCAGTGAAACCAGGTCAGTGTTCCAGTCTATCATCAGCATCTTCACTTTAGCACATGTGGCCCCCGCTGCCCACACGTCAGACATTCAGGACAAATAATAGTAGGTTACAATTTCCCCCCAAATAAAAGGCGTACTACCGTAAAATGGGAATAACAGAATAAGGTTGTTTGAGGTTAGAAATTTACTGTGTGAGAAAACTACAAAGGGCTATATATCATGTTTTTCGTGGGGTGGCGTGGAGCAAGAAGGTCCTGGGTTCGACACGTGGGCTGTCTGGCGTTTGCATGTTCTTCCAGTGTACAAGTGGGTTTCCTCAGGTGGCTCCAGTTTCCCCTGCCACTAAAAACATGTCCAGTAGTGCAGTGTTTCCCAATTCTTTTATAGTCATGGCACATCTCCTACACATATATGACCAATTGGGTCATTTTTAGGATGCAAAAAATGTTGAATGTTTTTTAGTTGGGTGGGCAACATCATTTTTTCCCCACTTTTTTCAGGTTTGATTTTGAAAAAGTAAATCCACTAAATTTCGATGTCTTATGTCCATTATTTTTGTCCAAAAATAAAATGTGCCCATATCATCAACTTATGTTTTGAGGCAAAGCACAAAAGTGATTCTTTTATTAACTTTTGTAGGTTGGGGTAACTTTTTTTTCTCTAAAAGCTTGGTGCTTGTTGCTTTTTGAAAATCTGGTACTGATTTAGTGTTGCAAATATTACATTTACAAAAAAGGTCCTATAAACTATTAAATGGTGCTTGCTTTGTTTTCATTCTTTGGTAATAAAGAAAAGTTGTTTCAGACATACAGTATTAATAGTTATTTTTTTCATAGATTGAAAAGTGGTGATTTTTTTTTTTCAAGGCACACCTGGCAACATCTCAAAGAACACTAGTGTCCCCTGGCATCACTGCAGTAACACCTAGGGCAGTGCGATATCGACAAAAACTATTATTTCATTGTTTTTTTAATGTATTTTAAAAACAATATTTCCCTGCCAATGAAGAAAATATATTCATTGTGTGGCCAACCGTAGCCTGCCTATTTCCGTCACAGACCTTATTATAAGCGGCAATAGAGGGCTCTCTGATGCTGACTTCATCTGTAGTGTGTTTACGTGATCAGCTGATTCAAAGGGCCAGCTGTCTTTTCAAACGGATTACAGGCAAAATATTTTGTACTAAAAACATTGTTGAGTTTAGAGCAAATATTTTATCTTTAAAATGACGAAAGACATCCTACTAGACAAGGATTCTGAGGAGAACGGCACGCGCAGTCTAGAAACTTCTTCTGTGAGCGATCCAAAAGTGTCAGAGTACGAAAAACTACTGTATTTCTTCACGTTTGGAGGTTAAATATAATCTATAAAAGATACAGAATCTATAAAATCTGCATCAGAAAAGTGCTTTGCTGCCTCCTTGTCAGTAACACAACTTTTGTTTGTTTAAAGATGAAAAAAACATTGTACTCATTGTTTTAATCACCTAAACCCAAAAATCAAAACTGCTGACTTAGGAGAGAGTTGAATGAAGTCTTATCGTTTCTCTCCAAACCAATTCAGACTCAGCTGATCTCTGTGAGTGCAGCTCCCACAGAGGAAAGCCCAAACCACTGCCTGATCAGATATCGGCCAAACCTGAGGCCGATAGCCGATATACTGGCCGGCCAATACATTGATCTATCTCTAGTTTTAAGTGTGGAGTTTTATAGATGATGAGCTACCTCACAATCCAACACACCACATAATCTCCTAAAAGTGCACATATTCATAGCCTCTGTTGTAGTGGACTCTCTGTATAAGCTTACAAAAATCTAATCTGCATGAGTGCCTGGGGGCATTGTTCTTGTATGAATGATTTAGGACTTTATCGCAGTGTGAGGTGTGCGCTGAGGCTGTGAAGGCCAGTGAGACTGAATGCAGCTGGTCTGAGAGAAGAAAGCGAGAGAAAGAGGTGGAGCAGCTGAATAATCGGTCTAAGAATGAACTCACAGTTTACGCATGGCAAAGTCATCACTGTCTTGGCAGGGGGCATCATCCCAGCGAAATACTCAGACTTTCAGGTGAAGACAGACAGACAAACCGCTGTTGTTTTAGAAAGTAATATTTGACATGAAGGTTAATGCGGAGTTACTTTGAAAGATGACTCAATACACAAGCAGCCCAAAGAGAAATATGTGTTATTTCTCTAAAAATAACATAAGTTTATATTCCTATATCCACAAGTCGGCTTTGATTGATTTTACAGAAAAATGTGAACGCAGCAGAAGTAAACGGATCCAACAAAATCACACCGGTCTCATCCACCTCTCGCATTCTTCCTGGATTAACAAGGCGCTTCTCAAATTTGTTTACTTTGCGCAACAGTTCAGTGCATGATCAGTACATGTCCTTCTGAACATAAGAGACAAATGTTTTTTAAATTGTTTGGGCAGTTCAGAAGTTTTTGGAACATTTCGTCACTTACTGGCTGTACAATGTGTCTCATCTATGCCGTGTTAGAACAGCCTTATTCACCATGACAGACCAATTTGGCTCAAGAGCTTGTGGTTTAAATAGGCTGCAGTGTGAGTCTGTACAAAGCCCCCGCTGCTGCAGTTACAGTCTGTCTAATGCTAGAAATTGAGATCATTTAAAGCTTTTCCCCCCAAAAAAGCATGTTCTCGGATGTGTCGGAGTGTGGTCGAGCTTGACAGAAAGTTTTGGTTTGACACCCACCTGCAGACCAGGGGCGTAACACCAAATTCAGGGCCCATGTACCAACTTTGGTGATGGGCCCCTAATACATATAATTATTTAGTCTGCTCTTGTTATTTTTCTATCCATTTGGTTTTATTTTCCTTCTAGAATATATGTAGCTTAATGATTTAATTTCTACATTCTTAATCAGTGTTACTATTAGGGTTTTTGCAAACTTCAGCAGATCAAGCTGAATACTTTATAATGCTAACTTTGAAGATTATGCCGTAACCGACTATAAAACAGCACAAAGACATTTATGAATCACTGCATTCACTCACATAAAGACGAGAAAAATTGAATGTGCTTTAAACACCTCTTTTACATTTTAGCTAGTTCGCTTGTTTTAAGCTAACTTGTCTAAATTATGCCAAAAATAGACATTGAAAATCATTGTGACATTTTTGACACATTATAATGTTGAAGTTGTGATTTATATTGACAATTTTCAAGTTAATATATTGAACTGATCATTTTGTGTCGAACCCTGGCTGTTTGTTCATAGAAATCTGCAAACTTTGCTTAAAATTATTATTTCTGTTATTATATTTGTTAATTTTTAGCCAATTCCTTTTTATTCAACCAATGTATTTGGCCAAAGTCCATTTGCAACGTTTTATCGAGTGTGAAGCCTCTGATATACAAATAATTAATATAGAAAAAACAATCTATCTCACAAACCAAAATTTTTGGCGGTCCTGCCCTGGCTGAAAAGTACACCATACTCCTAGTCAACACCTGCTGCGACATCATTTATAAAATGGTATTCAAAACTTTAACAGTGTAAAGAGCTTTTCTCCAAGTCAAGAATGGAGATTAAGTTGTGGCCTTTTTGACCACAATACCATAGTTCATGATTGTGCCATCACATCAGCACACTTCAGCATAATGTTCATTTAGCCTAATGATAAACCAATGAAGATATTAAACTCTAAATACTTAAATAAACTACTATCAAAATATATAGAGAGTGATAAGGTTATATTATATCATTACTCCAATCTTTAGCTTACTTTTTACATTGTTTTCGCAAATGTTTTTCTAGGTTTTTCACACTTGCTGATTTATGCAAATTGTCATGGGAAATCCGCTTTATTGCAAAACAAGATAAAAAACTTAGCTTGAAAAACTGCTGGAATATTTTTGAATGAAGTTAGGATTTAACATTTAAACATTTCCTTTGGTTTACTATTTGGGCAACAGAAAATTTGACTGATGTTAAGATCTCGAGCTCCATAGACAAATTGCAAGTTGTTATTGTTAATAAATTAAATTGAGTATGACCAATTTTTATGATACAAGCTTTGTTTAGATCATTATTACATGTTGTAAATAATAATATAGTTTCTATTAAATTTCAATTAAGTTTGTGCCCAAAAAAATGTTTTAGGCAGCGTTTTCAATTTACAAATCACAACAACACTTACCTCAGAAGACTTCACATGGTTGTAAATTAAGCAAACAAAATTGACATGAAATAAAAAGAAAAACACTAAAACATTTGGTCAATACTAACAGAAGCATTACAAAATCAGAAACGGTCATTATTCAGAAACAACAAACAGTCAAGTGGAAGATTGTCCCCCTACCCTCCTTCTCGGCAAGGAAAGGAACAACTAAAACAAACAATCAAACAAACCCAGAGCCAGAGACCAATGGCAAAGGGAAATGGTTCATCTAGCAGGACGAGGATGGCCAATCCAAGAGAGGGAAGGGTCCAGGTCCTCAATATTTAGGGGGTATCCAAGGTTCAGACTCCGACATTAGAGCAGCAGCATCTCAAGATACACTCACCAGAATAAAAAAAAAAAGAAAAGAAAATGTAAGTGTTTTAAATTAATAAAATCATTAGTAAGATCACATTTTTTCTATTTTCTTTTCAAAATCAGTGGATATGAATATTAGTAGACTGTTCAATATGGTTGCTAGGCGATTTCCTAGTGAGATGTTGGCCATTTTAATAAGAAAATAAACTAATAATAAACGTTAAATGGCTATTGTGGATGAAACTCATAAATTGTTTAGAAAAATCTTAAACATAATCATATTTTAACTGTGTTTGAGTTAAACTATTGGTCCATCATGTCACAGGCACTTGAAAGTACATGCAGATAAAAGCAGACTGTTTTGCTGTGAGAGTGTGTGTGATATCAGTCTGAACGGAGTCTGAGAATAGTTTAGAAATGGTGTCAGACACATTTGGGGTTTGGTTTATCTTCGAGCCAGACGCTGCTTTCACTGACCTCATCAACCACCGTGATGTCATGCAGCTCGGGTTTGTCCCAAAATTCACGTGAACCTTTTGGATTTGTGCAGCAGCAGTCGTAACATCTGGAGTGCATTGATCATTCTGAGCTACTTCAACCTCGTGATTCCCAAGAGACAGTTATTATAGAATCTGAGATCAGCATGAAATGTTTCTTAAGCCGGAGCAGATTTGTGTCAAAACTAGGGCCTTATGTTATGTTTCCCGATACGGAGGTCATGATATCAGGATATATTTAAAAAAAAAGATTAGTGCAAATATCTGCCATCATGCATTTTTATTAGACTTGTTGACCAAAATGAGAAAATTTATCCAAATCCAAATCCACTTTATTTATATAGCACATTTCATAAACAAAACGCTTCCAAAGTGCTTCACAGATGAAAGCAAACCATACAGTATGATAAATAACAGTTTGACCTACTAGTCCCAAACAGAAAAACCAGTAGAATCAAATAGAAAAAATATAAATAAAACATAAAACACTCAATAAAAACAAATAAAAGCAAATAAAACTAATAAAATAAAATAAAAAAGACAACAGAGGACCACACAACTCAGTCGGTGTTAAAAGCCAGAGAGTAAAAGTGGGTCTTAAGACGAGACTTAAAGCACTCCACGGTGGGAGCAGAACGGACATGGAGGGGCAGAGCGTTCCAGAGCTTCGGACCAGCTACAGAGAACACCCTCTCTGGGGTGTAAATTTGGATGAGGTCAGAGATGTAAAGAGGTGCCAGTCCATTCAGAGCTTTAAAAACAAACAATAAAATTTTAAAATCAACTCTAAAACGAACGGGAAGCCAGTGCAACGACGCTAAAATCGGAGTGATGTGCTCTCGTTTTTTGGTGCCAGTTAAAAGACGCGCTGCAGAATTTTGGACCAACTGTAAGCGGGAAAGTGCGTGTTGGCTGATGCCGTTAAAAAGTGCATTACAGTAGTCTAAACGAGAAGAGATAAAAGCGTGCACGACTTGTTCAAAACATTTAAAAGATAAAAAAGGTTTAACCTTGGATAAAAGACGTAAATGATAAAAGCCAGATTTGACGATCGCATTCACGTGTTTGTCAAGTCTAAAATCATTGTCAAAAGTGACGCCAAGGTTGGTGACAGCTGATTTGTGTTGCTGTCTGAGTGGGCCCAAGTCCATGAGGGGGTCAGGGTTGCCAAAGACAATGACCTCAGTTTTACCCTCATTAAGACTTAAAAAGTTGTGGGCCAACCAAGCCTTGACTTCACTGAGACAAGTTAAAAGAGGTGCCAGGGGGCAGGACGTGCATTTTTTGAGTGGCAGGTAAATTTGGCAATCATCTGCATAAAAATGATATAAAACGCCATGCTTTTTAAAGATTTCCCTCAGTGGGAGAAGGTACAGGGCAAAGAGAACAGGCGCGAGAATTGAACCCTGGGGGACTCCACAGTTTAAAGGAGCAGTGGACGAGGTGGAGTCCCCAGTCTGACTGAGCAACACCTCCCACTGAGGTAAGACCTGAACCACTCTAGGGCGGTCCCCCTGACACCTACACAGTTTTCCAAACGATTTAAAAGAGTTGAGTGGTCAACTGTGTCAAAAGCAGCAGTCAAGTCTAAAAGCACTAAAATGGCAGAATCACCAGAATCTGTGATTAAAAGCAGGTCATTAAAGACCTTTAAAAGTGCAGACTCTGTGCTATGCAATGCCTTATACCCCGATTGGAAAACATCAAAAGTGCCATGTGCTTCTAGAAAGGACTGCAGCTGCAAAAGGACACATTTCTCCAAAATCTTGGCCATTTCTCCAAAATCTTGGCCATTTCTCCAAAATCTTGGCCATTTACTTAAAATTCATCTTAAAAATCTAAATTTAAAAAATGTTTTTGTATTTTGACACGGCTTTTAACAGTACAAACAAGTATCCTATGAATATGTAATTTTTCCAACTCAATAGTTTCAGTCTTTTCCAAGTCCAAAAGTGTAAAATTTATAATATAGTTTTTGAGTTTAATCTATTCTGGAATTAATCAGTTTGTAAATACAACTAAAACAACAAATATAAAATATCCCAACATTTCTAAACATTAAAATTTTTTCTATGGGTTCCACTTAAAATTGCAGGTCCCTAAAACGATTTTCATTTGTTCATACCTTTGACTTTTGAAGAGCAATTGTCAAAACCCAAAATATAAACTAGTGTCATTCAGGCCCTAACTGCAAATACTAGCTCCACTACTCTGTATATTACATTATGTTTTTCCTCTGTGCAGAGCTTGTTCTCACTAATGATTACAGTCAATAAGGTATCACGGACTAAAACTACAGAACCTCAGCTTCACACAGAGTCCAGCCAATCATTTGTGCTCCAAAGAGTTTGAGAACATTTTCAGGATGGTTTTAGTCAAGAGTTTTAGTGAAAATAGGCCGGATCTGTGATGATTTACAGTATATTGGCAGTTTCCTGGACTTACACAATCAAAACCAACCCACACGGTAACATAAGCCGACCACAAATGCCTTTCCTCAACCGGGCCTAACACAGAGTTAATTCACTCTCAGAACAGTAAAGATGCAAGTGACAAATGGAAAGGGAAAGGCAAACACCATTAAGCCTTTGTCTTTCAGCCAAATGTTTTAGAACCAGACATGCTGACAGCTCCGAGGCCGTGTGAGCCGCTCTGTCTGAGGCTCCGCTGGCTGCTTAACATGCCTTGTTAACACCGGGCCACAGCTCTCATTTCCTGACTTTGCTGAGCGACAAAGGGAGAAGGAGGGGTAAGGCAGGGGCACACGAGAGAGGTGTCGCACACAGCTCAATTTCTCTGTTTTACTAAAGAACAGAGGTATCAGCTAGCTAAGTATGCTCCTCAGTCATTTGTACTTTTGCTTGTAACATTTTAACAAACGTTTGTACTTTTTTTTCCCTCCAAGAAAGCCAGTGAGAACCTGACTCTGCTTTGGTATTTCAGAGCTTTGTTCCAGAATTCCCAAAGCTTTCTAATCCTCTCTTAATTATCTATTTACCACATGATTAAAGTCAGATTTATTATAATTATTTCACTATGAAGCCTATTTGACGGTCCAACATACACGCCAACTTTTACTTTTTGACTTTTTCATAGGTTGAGCCTACTTTTTCTACAATGCTTAAATACACTGCAAAAACTATATATCTAGACTTGCTTAAATTGACTTGGAATCAGAATTTGAATCCAGATTTGAGCTTTTTGTAACTGGATAAGATTTAACTGCTTATGTAATGTAGAAATTTCACCAGTTTCAAGACATCTGAAACAGGGAAAATAATCTACGTCTGTACAATAAATTGAGGTTAAATCAGTCAAAATGCATGAAATTAAGTTTAAATCCTATAATCAAGCAACTTTAACTTGCCTTGAAATTCGTTATTTGCAGTGTAAGAGGATCTATAATTTAAATTGAATCAGTTTCTGGACTCTTTGTGAAGCTGAGGCCTTGAATTTTTGGGCTGACTGATTCGTAAACAAAGACAGAATTGAATTGACCGTGTGCATGTAAGGTGTTTATTTTAAACTCGTCGGGCTTTAGCGTTAGCATTTAGACACAAAATGTCCTCTTATAAACACACTTCGGTGCACTGGTCACAAATCACTGTTTGCTGCCGGATCTTACAGTAGTTTTTCATTTTAGGGGCAGTTTATACGACAACGAGTTTTCACGAATCCGTGACGTTTCCATGTCAAATTGGCTTATCTTTTACACCACAACGAGCTCCGTGTTCATTGAATCGGCGTTCCACTGGATACGATTCAAGAGGTAGTTTCACCGAGGACGTTCGGTGGATACACCGCGGTGTAAACAGGAAAACATGGTTTCAATGAAGACGGTCACGTCACTGACGTGCAGTAGCCGCTACTTTCACACAGTAGAAGAAGACTGCCCAGTCACCAAAAATGTCTCTTAAACCAAAGCACCTTTTATTGTCATAAAGTAAAGCCAATGCGTCCAGCTTTCTTACCTGCGTGCAGAGGAGACACAAAACTAATCCAAGGCCTCTCCGGGTGTTGATTCAATGAGTCCATTCAAATTCGTGTGTTCAAAAAAAAAAATAAATAAATAAATAAAGTTTGCGAGCCGTCTTCCCCGTGTTTGTGTCCAGCTCTCGGCGATCTGTGTCTTACTCACGCACTGGTCCTCGAACCTCCGTGTTTGTTTCAAGCAAGCAATCTCCCTTTTTGCTCGCACGCTGGTCCTTGTTGCTTCGTTTGTCGTTTTATTTATATGAAGAACTTGTAAACCTGTCAATGCTCGTGTTATCGTAGGCTGCGTGGGTTCACGGTAAAGTCATCTGGAGTCCTAGCACAATACCGCCACCTCCTGAACCGGCATAAGAACTACAGCATTTTCGGTCTATTTGTGTTTCCATGTAAAGGAAGATTAGCTGGCCACGACACCATATAAACTGTGAGCACAAAATGTTACGACTGTGACGGTTTTCTTGGGAACGGTTCTTCTTGTAAACTAGGCCTTAGATTGAAGTAGTGAAAACCCTATGGAAATAAACTAAACAGGAAATGAACATGCCGGCAAGATGTTAGCATTTTTGAAAATAAACAAGCCAACTGATGTTCTGTGCCAATTTCCATCAGATTTTTACATTACAAAGCTGGTGTTTGCAGTTAGGGCCTGAATGACATTATCCGTTTCTCCTTTTCATTTGGAGTTTGCATGTTCTTCCTGTGTCTGCGTAGGTTTGCTCCAGGTTTCCCCTACAACTAAAAACATGTCCCGTGGTGCCTCTAGACTCTCCTCCAGGACTAGAGATGGAAATTAGCTGTAAAAAAAAAACTATAATCTGGTACAAGCATCTCTGCCATCTCTGCTTTTTATCTTTATCGTGTCCAGGAGCTTTTATCAAATAGTGGGCAAAATGGAAGAATATATGAGAGTCAACATTGTAATTGACAAATGAGTTTCACGAATACTTTTTAGTATTTTTCTTAAACAAGTAACTGAACATTTACTTGAGTAGTGAACCTCAGCTCTTCTGTCACCTCTGCCTCAGGGTGAAGCTTGTAAAATGACTCTATAGGCTCCATTCAGCCTTTTTTTTTTACATTGTTTGTTTTTCAGGAAAGTGTCGGGTCAGCAGCGTGTTGCAGCAAATTCCACAGACAGTTTCAGATTGCTTTAGTATTAACCTGAACACGGCAGTCACATACAGAACTAGTGCTGTCCTACCTACAGAGATGGCAAGTACTAAGTATAAGTACTGGTACTTAAAGGTGCATTGTGTAACTTTCTGGAGGTGAAAAGACAAACTTCACAATTCAATACAAATGAGATTAAAATCATTAACATTCTCATTGGGGATAAAAACATTTTGTGCTATGATGTGTAAAAAGTATAGTTAAAGGATCTGCTTTTCCACGGAAACAAACAGAAGTGTCTTGGCTAAATAATACAAGCAGCTCAGAGCAAAGTCACACCCTTTGATTATTTATTTAGTCTCACAAAGATATCTAAAATAGAAAACATGCCTTTTTTTTAAGTCTATTTTTTTACCAGGTTACACAATGCACCTTTAAGTAGTTTTTTGAGTATCTGTACTTCAAAATCTGGTGACTTGTTACTTTTACTTCTCGCATTTTTTAAGAAATATCTGTGCTTTATACTCACCACATTTAAAAGCAGATTAGTAAAAAAACTAGAGTAAGAAAGAGTAAAAGAGTAAGAGAGTAAAAAGAGTGAAAAAAACACACAATCACCTGCTGTGCTGTCGTATATCAACACTTTTAAACCTGTCAAAAGCCCCCAAACCTTCTGATTTCTAGCAATTACCTGTTCGCCACATGATTGAATAAAATGTAATTGTATTTATTGCACTGTATAGTCCATTTTATACTCTACTGTACTGCACACCAACTTTGTGCTTTACTTTACCTGATATTTGCTTCATCAAAATGTAAACAAACACAAATAATACATTTTAAAACTTCCTGTATTAGTCCACGTGCTTTCTTCACCTTCCTAATGCATTCTGAGGCTACAAAAAGTTTATCACAGTGTGCTTTAGGTGGTATGCTAATGGGAGTTAACCACAATGTTAACAACAACAACAACAGATGAACTTTGTGGATTCTGGTGAACAGATGAGACATTATTAGATATAGTTAGGACAATGCGGACAAATTTTTACTTGAATAGATACATTGACAAGATATTTGTGCTGGGGGGAAATTGATTTTAACCCTTGTTTTATCTTTGGGGTGGTTTGACCCAGTGTTGATTGTTGTTTGTCAATAAAATTAACATGAAACTTTCATGGGTGGTCCCAGATGTCAAAGTTTGAAAAATTATGTTAAACATTGCAGCACCTATAAAAACTTATAGCATTTGTTGTCTTCTTGAGTCATTTTGACCCAAGAGGACCAGGCGAAGAACTTTTCTCACCAGAAAAAAATACAGAAAAGTTAGAATTATAAAATTTCTGTCAAACGTGCCTAAAATGAAATAAATTGAAATATATGTGCCCAAAAACTACAAAAAAAAAAAGACTACAAAAAACTGAAACTACAAAAAGTTGCTCAACAATATTGTAACAGACCTACAAAGTTTGCGACAAAATGACCAGAAGATGAGCAAAGGTGTGTAGCCCTTACGAAGATAACAACAGAAGTAAGTTATTTTATTGTTAAAAAATAAATTGGCTGTTGCGCCTTTAAGTAAAGTTACACTGGTGAACATTTGTAGTTTAATCAGAGTTATTTTTAGACCAATAACTGTACTTGGAGCAAAGGTGTGTAACCCTTACGAAGATAACAGGAGGGCTAAGCTTTTATTATTCCAAAAGAAAAAATTGTCTGTAGCGCCTTTAAGTAAACTTACACTGGTGAACATTTGTAGTTTCATTAGAGTTATTTTTAGACCAATATAACTGTACTTTTACTCAAGAAGTAGTAAACTTCAGAACCTTTTCCACCTCTGCCCACTCCCCTCACATTTATGTCTTTAGCAGTTTCCATGCCTTCAACAGTTGCATAAAGCCGGTGTCAGATAATAGGCATTAGGAGCCTGTGCGGGGGCTTGTTCCCAGGTCACTCCTACTCAGCGTGAGGCCGTCTCTGGAAGCTTTAAAGGCACGTTCTGGCACGATGCTCCTCCCCTGCAGAAGACTCCTCAAACAGACTTAATTCCCAGGCTTATGATGAAGGTTTGCTCTTGTTCTTGATCAGGACGGACGACTTGGAACAGCAGCAAACCCTCGGGAAACTTGGAAACACCGGACCCGAAAACAGTGGGGGAACATGGGTCTGTGGACATGTCTGCTTCTGGCCGCACATCTGCTGCTGAAACTATGCATGCAAGTGGAGGCACAGGCTCTGGGTAAGTCAAGGAGTTTGACATACGTTTAGACACAGTTCGTGAAAAAGGCTGAGATAAATGACTTTTAGCTGAGTGTTGTGTTGAGATTACAGCGCTGTGTAACTTTTGATCACAAAGAGACTTGATTAAAATTATGTTTACGTAATTTAAAACTCTTCGATGCACTAAATAAGAAATAAAAAACTTGTGTTTTTACTTTGAACAGTTTTACATGGCAACAAAATGGACAATAATTTGGCCTAAAAGCTGGCCTCTCCTTGTTTGTTTCCATAGAAACAAACAAGGAAAAAATGTTTCTATTGTTATCATATCATTATTTTTGTATATTTTGATTCTGTAATATTTAATAAAACTTCTGTTTGATTGAGTTTTGAATTTTTCAAGATTCTGAAACTCATCAGAAACAGAAAATCGGAAGTCTGAAGACAGAGAGTCTGAAATGGCTTGGTGCAGAATTGCTACTTTGGCAGTTAAAGGGTTAACTTATTTCTCTTTCAACTTACTTGTTTAGTTTCACCTTCAGAAAGTTGCACAGTGAGCCTTAAAATATTGGAGCAAAAGAAGCTTGTTGCAGTAGTTAATTATGTTACTTCTACTGACAATTGTATCTGTGATTCTGATGCAGAAAAAAGTTTGTGTGAATGCTTAAAAAAGAAAAGAGAGTGGGCATAATCTAAACTAAGTTAAAGGTGCAGTGTGTAACTTTCTTGAGGTGAAAATTCAAATAGAAAGTTAAAACTACACTTTGAGACTTTCTGAATGGAGTTGAATACATTTTTTGCCATAATAAGAAAAAAAAAAATCAGCTAAAGAAACTACTTTTCTGCAGAAACAGACGTGTTCGGGCTCATCCAAAGACTATTTTGTGGCCATGCAAGCCTGCTCAAAGTGAAAATGCTGATTATTAATTATTTAGTCTAAAAATGCATCTACTGTAAATTACTTTATTCAATTTTATTTTTGGGCAAAAAGTTGTGCCGTGCACCTTTAAATATAATGGTTGCCAGATTGATGCGAGTAAAGCTGTAAAATGATGCTTAACAAAACTCATACACACAGCTCCATCTCAGTGACATTAAAGCTTTTTCTTTACACTGCAAACATGATTTAGGTTTTAAATCTGACAGCTTCCTCTCTTAAATCCTTCAACAAATGATCAATGTCGACATGTATTCATTTTTGGTTACAATTATAGTTTAAAAACGAACACCCAAGCTCAGCCAATCAGAGAGCTGCATTCGATTCCTGATGAGAACAAAAACTCTGTATTATTCAGTTCAGACTGTACACAGTGATCAAATTTTTTCACCAAGTGCTGCATTTATCATAGACTTTTTAGTAGAAACTATAAAGGTTACTATGTTATAACTAAAAAGCTTGTTGCCTCAGCTTTAATTAAATTGTTCATCAACACTTTTGGTGTATGGACTATGGATGGGACGATATACGATATTATCATTAATCGTGATAAATAATAGCCACAATTAAATAATCGTGGCATTTTTTCATAATCGTGATAATCGTACGTGACGATAATCGCAATTATAGCAGCAAGTGCGTGTCTGTGGCTTCATAAGAGCATCTAAAATCTGACTGCTGTGAACTCAGTAAGAAGCTGTGTTATGGTTAAACAAAGAAAAGGTTCATGTGTTAAAGTTAATTATTGACTCTGAGACAAGTTAGTAGATTTTTGCTCAACATTGTAAACATTTGTTCACTTTGAATCATTATTAATTGTACTTAGACCAAAATAGTAGTAGTTGTTCAAACACTTACATATTGTGCACTTTTACGTTTAGTAAATTATCGTGATAATATCGTTAATCGTGATTATTTTGGTAACAATAATCGTAAGTGCAAATTTTAATATCGTCCCATGCCTAGTATAGACATCGCTTTTTAAAATTTCTTCCATCTAAAGCAAACATAAGGCATATATTAAAAAGTGCCTTGTGTCCACCTTTGAAGTCTCCTTGTAATGTAACTGGGGAAATAACAGAAGTTGTTTAAATAAATCACTGCTTCAGCCGCATAAAGGATCATATGGAAAGTGAACTTTTATAATTGCATTATGTGAGAGAAAGAGCCATTTGCTTTTATGAGCTCTGAAATAAGAGGTTAATTGAGGGATAAAAAAGGCACTTCTCAGGCCCCAGACTGGATTAATTGGATCACACAGCGAATTTACATTTATGCACTGTACTATTTGAACTTTTCAGAAATACTGAACGGCATCCAAATTGAAAACTCTATGAATAAATCCCGTTCAAGTTAAACTGCTCACCATTTAATGTCTTCACTGTGCAAAGTTCACCAAATTTGTGTGACTTTTTTTCTCTGTCGTGCTTCAGTATGAATGGATTGTTTGAAATGTGACGAGCCAGCTTCCCTTTCATCATAGTTTGCTGATTTTTAAATAAGTTTGGAAATGGTTTTCTAATTAGTTCCAGAGCAGCGAGGTTTGTAAGTGTCTGAACTGGTGAAAGTGTTGTTGACATGAGTGTGTAGACAGGCATTAGTTCATTTAAGTGCTGCCTTTTACAGCCTCGTGTTGTTGTTGTTGTTGAATCGCACCATATGTCACAGTAAGTAAGCCCCATAGAAAGCTTGCAGACAAGAGACAAAGGGAAGAAGAAAATACCTCATATGGGAATTATGCTTTGGAGTCTGGCTAACAACAGCCAATCTCTGCAGCATTTGGGAGCAATTTGGTTCCCTTCCTACACTAGTAGCCTGTAACTCCTTTAAGTGTACTTGTGCATTCTTGGGGTGTTCAAAGAGCACTAAAAATTCACTGCACACATATTTCTGCGTAAGGCCCTGTTCCCAGGTCACTTTATTAAAGGAAGAATCGAATGAGCTGCATCTCTGGCTGGCATTTTCTTTGTACTCCTGCGTCTTAGAGGTTTGACAAAAAACAAAACTAAACATTATAGTCCACCAAAAAAGATCTTAGATGACTAAACAGACATGTTCTATTGACCGATTAATCGACTAAAAACGGGGCGTGACTAAGGCTCTAAAGCTAAAAGAGATCTTGACCATTTACTTGACCAAAACAGCGATTTATTCTGAAACTGAAGAGGAAACTATGTGTTTTTATCTCAAAAGAGAGATTAGACTAATTTGCTCCGAAAGCTTCAGCTAATTCACTTATTTTTATGGCTTTTTAGTATAAATCCTTATAATCTAACTAAAATAACTGACAAATATAAATTTTGATCGACATAGACTTTATCGACCGACTAAACGACTAAAGAATTACAGCACTAAACATTGGTAGGGCTGTAGACAACCAAATAATTTCTTAGTCGACTAAGACATGTCCCATCGGCCAATTATTCAACTAAAAAGAGGTGTAGCAAAAACTCTGGAGCTTAAAAGCATTTTATTAAACAAAGCTTTTATCTGACCCAAGCAGGGCCTTGGTTTTTTGGGGAATTGATTTCTGGATGCCCCCTGATGATACAGTATGATACTGTATGTATCATCAAGGTTTGACATCTTTCAAATGCAGTGATAGATGTAGATTCATATTATTCCTACTGTTTACTGTCTTTAATCTATGCCTATGTCTAAAATAAGCTAAATACTTCTTCTCAGAACTCAACCTGATTTTTTTGGGTGGATAGTGACCTGAACTGAAGGTTATTATTGGACTGGACTGAAGGTTATTATTGGACTGGACTGAAGGTTATTATTGGACTGGACTGAAGGTTATTATTTCAGCTTGCACAAAATATTCCTAAACAAATCTGTTTTAACATGATAAAATTTGACTACTTGATTTTTGTTGTGAAAACCACAAACCACCACATTAATCAAGACCAAGACTTTTCTGAGACCACAGAGCCTGAAGACCGAGTACAAGACAAGACCAAGTCCAAATGTGCTTGAGTCCGAGACGAGACCAAGACCTTTAAAAAGTGGTCTCATGACTATTACACGAGTGCTACATTACAAGAGATCAATAAGAAACCAATGATCAAACCCGTAAATGTTTTTAAATGTTTGGAGAATGGGTCATAGGCCTGATTGAATTGATTGGAGGACCTGATTTGACCCCCGGGCCTTAAGTTGAATAGCTTTGGTCCACTGGATCACTTTTCTGTTGGTCTACATTTTGTGTTTGGTTTTTGCAAATACCTGCAGTTGTTATTTTGTGATTATTTTTTTTTTAAGTTGAGAATCGGTGCTCAAATAGATTCAAAATGCAACGGAGTTATGCAAAAACAACAATTTGCTCAGAAAATGAAGCGAAAACAATGTGTTTAGAAGTAAAAAGACCAAGTAGACCAACATTTATGGCCAGAATCTTCAGCTAGTTCCCTTCTTTTTGTTGTAATATAAACCTTAGTAATCTAAATAAAGATAACTAATGCATATTTTGGTCGACTTGAAGCATTAATAATTAACCACATGTGTTGATGTATAGACATTTTTTTTTACTGATAACTGCCAACACTAAATATAGTACTCACAAAATCACAAATTCACTTTTCACTTTATTTTGGAAAAGTACAAGATATATCAACCATTTTGTTTCCACAGAATGAACTAAAAACATTTAATTTGCTTCTAAAAGTCACAATTATTATTCTTTTGTACTTACGCTTGCATTACTTGAATAACCACAATTATCGATTAACCCAACGATTTCCAGTCAACTTACTCTGACATCCTCCACATTTCTCACCAAGTTCACTCCTCAGATTGACAAACACATGATTATATCCTTGTTCATGCGGCTGTCAGATTGTAAATATTCATTGTTTTCTGTCTCTCTCCTGTGCACAGTGTATGATCTGCTCACGTCTCCAGACTGCCTGCCGGACTTGCTTCAGGGCGGTTTGGCTGAACAAGGGGTCAATGAGGCGTTCATTCTCACCTCCTTCAAGCTGCAGCCCAGGACCGGCACCTCTGTGTTCAGTCTGTTCAACCCCAGAGACAACAGCAAATACTTTGAGTTCACTGTGATGGGCAAGCTTAACAGAGGTAAGTGTTAGTATGTTTTAGTAAAGAGTACATAATGCAAATAAGACACATTTCTAACATGAGATAAGGTCAACTTTATTAGTCAGAAATTTGTCTGACTTTGATTTTCGGGGTGCACGGTAGCAGAGTGGTTAGAGCTCTGGCTTCCCAACAAGGAGGTCGTGGGTTCGACTCTTGGGTCGGACCATATCAACATCTTACGATCTCTCTGGGTGGAGTTTGTATGTTCTCCCCGTGTCACCGTGGGTTTTCTCCGGGTACTCCGGTTTCCTCCCACCTCCAAAAACATGCATGTTTAGGTTAATTGGGCATCACTGTAAAAATTTCCCTTAGTGAGTGACAAGTCTGCGACAAGTTGGCCACTGTCCAGGGTGTTCCCCGCCTAAGGCCCAAAGTCACTGGATAGGCTCCAGTCACCCGCGACCCCTAACGGGATTAAGTGGTAGAAAATGAATGAATGATTTTCAAATTGGCTAACTTTGTGTTTTCCACTAAAAAGTAGACGGTAAATGCAGCACTTTCTGAAAAAATAAGACTGTGTAGTGCTTAAATTGAATAATACAATCTTTTTGTTCCCATTTGGAGCCAAAAGCAGCGATGTAATGGAGCTCAACAGTGACCGCCCACTTCCTGGCTCAACAATTTTGGGCTCCAATGTTAAATCTCCATTGTGGTTTCGAAAAAAATTGTTTTAAAGGTTTGAAACCGTCTTCAGGACTAATCAGTTTGTAATTATATGATCTAAACTTTTGTTTAAAATCCGTATAGATGTACTTTTTAGACTGAAAACAACCGTTAGCACATAGCTGGTTAGTCCACAATATGTCTCTTAATATCAGATTTTTTGAAACCCCTATGAGAGTTATAATCAGTAGGCGATTTGAGGGGGGATGCCATCCCCTCTGCTGACGACGAAAGGATTTTTTTTTTTTTTTTATCGTGCATCCGGCATACAGTGTCCCGCTCCGTTCTGTTGTTTCAACGTGAGTTTGTGCATTGCTTCACTGAACAACCCTTTCACATTAAAACCTCCGATGCAAGTAGTAAACACGAGGACTTTTATGTTGAAAACTCCACACGAGAAGCTGTTACTGAACTTGACGCAACAGACACGCTCAAACTGTCAAACTTTTGTTGCAAAGCCAGGACTTTACAGCGCCTCACGGACCACAATAAAACACGCAGAAACAGAAAGACGACACATATGGATTGCATTGGAGGAACAGACCGCTCGTGCATCAGATAACAGGTGAGTTTACGCTGCTCCGGGGATGCTCGTTCTCATGCGCGCGGCCGTGTCTTCTTTCCCGATACTAGACTGACCACACACACGCGTTTTCGCATCTATCCACAGTCCCGTGTCTTCTCCCGTGTCACACAATGAGCAATGCGCCCTTTTCTCTCCCTCTCTCTCAGTCCACACACAGAGGATCTCTTCCGCTGTAGTTTTTGCAGTGGACACGAGGAAGAAAGGTCTCCTGTACTGACAGCGGGACAGAGACGAGTCTGAGCTCCGTGTGAGTGTTTAAACCGTCCAAAAAGACCAAAGAATCACGGAGATACGACCCGTTAAAGACTTCAAACCGATAACACCTCATTAAATATGCCCGCGGCCGCGGAGATTCAGCGCTCGATCAGCGGCGAACTTTTACACACGTGTCTGTGATGTTTACTTTGAAAACGTTAAAAATTGGATTTTTCACTTCCCACAGTGTATTTAGTGAACACTGAGTTGGTTTTAACCAGGACTATCCAAGAACTAGACCAGGTTTTCTTCAGGACTGAAAATGTTAGTTACCTATGTAACTATAGTTCTATGAGTAGCTAGAACTAAAACCATTAGCTTGGTTTTATACATTTCTGTTCAGCCTAAACAAAATGAAATAACATTCTGATCTTAAAAAATATTAAAACTGATGAACACTGGTAATATTTTAATGTAAAACTGAGTTTATTCATTGAACTACAAATTAGACATTTTAAAATATGATTTGGTGTTAAAATTATGCATTTAAACCTAAATACCACAGACAGACAGTTTTGTACTTTTGCAGATTTATCTATTAGTGTTCATTAATTGTATATATTAAGAGCACAAGTGCAAAAACATGCTCCACAGCCAAGTCAATCAAATAAATGAAATAGCTATAGGCTAAATATATATATTTTTTCTGGTTTAGATTATTTATAACTTTATAACTAAATTTGATTCAAGCTAAAACGACTACAATTAAAATGATTATTTTGAATTCTAGTAGTTTTAAACACTTTGCAGTGTAAAGAGTAATGCTTATACTCAAAAACATGCTGGGGGCCCAATTAAAACAGGTAGAGGGTCACACCTGGCCTTTGGGTTTTGGCACAGTTTATCCAGGTCTGTCTTAAGCTGTGAAAGAATAATGTCAGTTTGATTTTCAACCGAACTAAGTTAAAGAGGCCCAATAAAAAAAAAAATGAAATGAGTGTATGCTCTTTTCTCTGTGCTCCCACCTCTGTCACCTAGTGGTCAAACAATCAAAAACATCTTCATATGTGTTATTTAAAAATATAAAAAATATCTAAAGTAGGCTTTATAGAGTTTGTTCCGTCTTACATTACAGGAGCAGCTTCATTTTACTTACAGTGGATAAATAAACTATGCAAAGTATGAGTGAAGTGGATTTTGTATAATAATAATAATAATAATAAGCTAAACCTAAGTATTACACACACATTTTACCAGGCTTTCCTGTGGAATGTGCAGTGGATTATAATCAACCATCACATTTACATTTTTGTGTGTATTTTTAATACAATTTAACAATAAATCCCAAACATGCTAGGACAGCCCCAAAGTGCACCAAATTAAAGGAAATGTGGTCTGCTGTGTTCAAAATACCATCCCCCCTGTGAAAAATTAACAAATCGCCTACTGGTTATAATGCCTGTAATGTTAGTAATCCGTTTGAGTTTATAGTGAAGCAGTTTAACTCCGGAACAAGGACAATCTTCCACTGTTGAGCTCCATTTGTTGTGCTTGAGTGGTTCCACTCCTGTTTCACATCACTGTCGGTAAAAACATGTTTTTAAGCCATATTCGCAGCAAAAAATGAATGTGTGTGGATATTAACCATTAGATGGAGAAATATAAAACATATAAATACTTACTTTTGTTTTGCAGTGTGAAAATCAGGTACCACAGCTTTTAAAATATGACACACAGTTATTACAAATATTACAAACATTACCAACAAATATCTTGTTGCTGTGTGTACAATGTTTGTTTTCTGACCAGCAATGCAAAAAACTGCGGTTCATAATCATAAGATCAAAAGTCCACAACAATAAGAACTAGATAAATTAACACTTTGATAGTTCATTGTTGGCGTTGCAATAAAAGACATTTATGTCCACACACATGGACCAAGGTGAAGTTCACTGGCAACAGTTAAAAGCTATAAACATGCATCACATCAATAAATATATAATTATGAATGTCATCGATAAATGTACATAAATCATTATGTGAGGGCTTAAAAATACACAGGCCACCTGTGTTAGTGTAACAGCTGTCAAGCACTTCGTCAGGTTGTTTACGAAAGACAGGACACAATGTGGAGTTGATCAACTTTATTCCTGTGACAGACACAAAATCCACTCTTATTACAGAAACTACTGTGCAGCACATACAGAGAGAAGGGGAGCTAACATTCACATTTCTATGCTAGTTGGTTATTGAAATGTTACACAAGATTTACTCTAACATTGCACTGAACAATAAAGGAATTTTTAATTTACATTGGTAGCAGTGTAGTACTTAAACGCAAAAACATAAAAATACATAAAATTCACACACAATTCTTCCAAAACAGAAATACAGATAAGTAATACATGTATTTTAACTCTGTTACATCAGCAATATAACAAAACAATGCAATCACTAGTTATTCAAAAGGGAAACAGCTGTATGGACAAAAGAGAATGGTTAAATATGGTTTTAAATTGTCAGCCTGAAGGTAGAAGCTCAAATCCTGGAACCAAAAATTGTCTGGATTGCTAGAGATCTTCCTAGGTGTTCATTTGTGGTCATTGCAACGTTGAAAATTTTAAATAGCTTGGGTTTGTCGTTCTTAATTAATACACCGACATGTCTGTTATACAAAACTTGCATAAGTCTTTAAACTGTGCAAACATATTCCTAAACAGACATAGTTTATTATATCTAAAATTACAGATGTGGCTTGAATGTGTTCTGAATCATTGTGTGTTTCCTTTTGTGTAGCTGTGTTGCGTTACCTGCGGAGTGACAAAAGGATGAGCTCAGTGACCTTCAATAACCTGGCGCTGGCTGACGGCCAAGTGCACAAGCTGCTGTTCCACCTGCGAGGGCTTCAGCAGCAGGGCGAGGCCAGTCTGGAGCTGCACCTGGACTGCAGGCTGGTGGAGACCCTCAAGGACCTGCCCGCCGTCTTCCAGGGGCTCCCGGCAGGCTACGGCATCGTGGACCTCAAGGTTATGCAGCCCAGAGACCAGGTGGTGCATCTGTGAAATATTTAAATACAACAGCACGAGAGTGGCCACACACAGACTGATAATGTGTTTACTCCAAAGGAAGCTTTAGAGGAACTCAAGCTGGTTGTGGCTGATACGTTTGAGAACGTGGCTTCTTTACAAGGCTGCCATTTTCAACAAAGAGACGCCGTTCAGACTTTAGGTAAGAAGGTTTTAATAGTGAATATTAGGCTCGGGATCTAGATCATACATCATTAGAATGTTCAGTTGGTTTAATGTTAAACCAATGGAGATTTTAAACTGCTAAATTCTGAAAATAGCGTTAATTAAATCATATTTTGACACTACAGAGTGGTAGATACATTTAGCAGTACTGACCCAGCTGTTTATTGAGCTGTTCCACAGCTGTTTTGTTTACTTTTTTAAAGTGTTTTGTCTAATGTATTCCTATGGAAGTTCTGACTGACAACAAACATGACGGATTTGTCATTATTTCTATAACCACAGATGCTTACCGAGCCTAATTGTAAAAATATATGCAAATGTGTGAAAAAAAGACCAATTAAAGTGCATGTGACAGGTTAGACTATGTTTTCACTAAAACACATTATTTTTAAGATTTCACCAAACATTTTGCTTGTTTTCACCTAGATTGGCTGTTTTTATGAGGTTTGTAGTTGTATGTGCATGTAGACGGGAACCATGTGGCCAAAACCCACATAAATGATGTAGACCTTTAAAATACTGCCATGTCATGTTTAAATGCTCTGCTTCAGCTTAAGCGTGTCTTTTCTTACAGGAGTCAACACAAAGCAGTTGTCCAATCAAATGCTGGAGTTAACTAAGGTGATAAATGAGCTAAAGGACGTCCTCATTCAGCAGGTAAAACTCTTTACAGCTCATCTGGAGCCACTTACACCCTGCTCATGACCTCACAAATAATATATGCACCTTACCAAACATATGTGCTCTCCAGGTTAAAGAAACTTCCTTTCTACGTAACACCATCTCCGAGTGCCAGGCCTGTGGTAAGAAAACATGTATTTATCAGGGGTGATGACATAAGTTATGAAATACTGTATAGGCCTCTTTGCCATAAAGTGGATAAATTAAAGCCTTCTGCTCACTACAGGAGTTTTGGCCTGATTTTAAGCTTGACGTTAACCTGGCTCACTCCAGATGGATCTGTGTTGAACTCTGATTTGAGTTCGTCCACAGTATCCATCTTGAACTTTTCTCGCTGAAAGCGTTTGGGAAAAGGTGGAACGTTTAATGAAATACCTTGAGCTGATTGGGTGTGCGGCCGACCTTATTTGTGCTTAGCCAATCACAGCAACAAACCCTAATGGTGTATCCAATGTCCGCGTGGGATAGAACAAGTGTCACACACACCTCTCTGCTCTTATTTAAACAGAATCAAACGCAGCTGTACATCCACGGGAGCTGCCATCCTTGTTTTGTTTAAATCAAGCGGTACTTTCTGTCGCCATTACAATCAACCCCACCTAACCTGCCCTGCCGCAATGTGATTGGGTCTGTGTCGAACTCCAAACCATTCGGGCTGCTGAAAGGCCAAATGGATTATCTCGAGTTTGTGAATTCACAAATATCGAGAGATAATCGGACTGGCTGCTGGGCTCCACAAGTTCTTCCTGCCCAACACAGTATCACAAGAAACCGTACATTTACCATGACACAAAAACAGCATATTATGACCACGATTTCAGGCCTTTTTTGCATATTTATGTTATGCCGTACATTTAGCACGATATGAAAAAGCAAAAAATGACATAAGATTTCACAGTGAAAAAATACATGAGTTTTGGTTAAAGCCAAGCAGGGACATTTTCTTTAGGCATAAGTTTAGGCATCAAGCTACTAAAATAGGTAAGTTTAGGTCTGGGGCTTGGGGGAGGTTAAGATTAGGATCAGGGTTTCGTTAATATTCATAAATAAGAACACGTCTTAACCACCACCAAAGAAATGAACTGGGACTGCGACGCGTGGCATTTTTACGCAAAACAGTCTTGTGCTAATCATACATAACTTACGCGTCCTGTAATGTCGTGGTAAATGTACACTTTCTTGTGAGATCAAGCTCTCCTGCCACTTGATGCGACTTTGAGACAAATAATCGTTGTAAATGTCCTTATGTCTGTGGCCTAGTCTTTTTTTGACACTTAAAAATCTTAAACTCCTTTCCTGGGGCCTAACTTTTAATATTTTTTTACATTTGAAGGACAAAATATCAAGGCAAGAAAAGCATTTTGTCATTCAACTGTACTCTTAGGGCCTGATTTATCAAGCCAGGTACTAAATTGCGGGTGCAAAAATAAAAGAAATCATGTGTTATTTATGAGCATTTTACACAAACTTAAATATTGGAAGATGCTCATGCTACATATTAAACAAAACAGATATGAACCACCTCAAATTCTGCATCTTTAGTGTGTGTGTGAAAGAAAAATGTCATCTTTGCCAAGGTTTTTCTCCCCTTAACCTGTTTTGCACATGAGCAAATGCTTGATAAATCTGACCCATAGTGTAAGTCTAAGTGAGAAAAAGCTTAAAAAAATATTTTGAAAAGTAAAGAATTTTGAAAAGACAATATAAGTTTCTTTAAAAGTCCTAAAAATGTGTTAAAAGGTTTTAAAATAATGTGCGTATTTGTGTGTAAATCTAGGACTGGGTGGGACTGAGGTGGTGAAGCCCAGGTGTGGTCCAGGTGTGTGTTTCCGTGACGACATGTGCATAGAGACGGCAGACGGGGTGGAGTGCGGCCCCTGTCCCGATGGATACACTGGAGATGGATTTAACTGTGACGATGTGGATGAGGTCAGTGCTGCCGAGGCATCCAGACCATAAACCTTTAGACTTTATTACAGCACGGGTTTATTAGTGCTCTGTTATTATGGATGAAATAGTAGTGTTAGAGGTTAGGCAGATGACATTTAAGGATTCTAAATGTTAGTAGTGGGGGGGGGGGGGGGGGGTTATTGACAGTCAAAAATTAACTTAAAAGCAGCTACAAAATGATAACAGAAACAACCAAAACTCTGCTGAATATTGAATTTGTATGTGACATGTAAAACAGAACACCCATGGGAACTCAGAGTATTTTTTACATTTTTTTTAAGTAAGATGAGATTTTTTATACTTGTTCTGTTGGCTTGTCTGTCAAGTTCAAACCAATCAAAATCTACTCAAAACATGTAAAATTCTAGGCACACGTAATTCCTTGTTTTCTCATTTAAGATGGTCATTTTTTTCTAGTGTGTTTCATTATCAAACACATATTTGTCAAATTAGTCACAAAAGTGCAGCAATCTCCCATTATAAACTGATTTTCCTGTTTCATAAATATCTTTGAATTGCTTAATGTATAAATTCTGATACAGCATAATAAACTTGCCTTGTCTTTAAGAAAGTACAGCATCAATTATTTTATTTTTATTGTAAAGGAGTTCTTTTTTAATCATGTTTTTACTGCACGAATATCTAGCACAACCAAGGCAAACATGGACGAACAAATGTTGATCCACAGCTGGGTCTTATAAAGCGTGCGTACGTACAAAAATATAACGTATATTATGTTCCACGTTCGGTTTGTGATGTATAAAAAGACTTGGCATAGAATTGAGCAGTCCAAACTAAAAAAAAAAAAAAAAAAAAAAAAATCAACTTTGTGGCCCTGAGGTTTCAGAAATGAGGCAGATAGAGATCTGTACTTAGACAAATGAGAAATCATCATGTTTGTAGGAGTTTGTGTTTTATAAATGAGTCAACTGGGCAGCAGGATCCAGGAGGGCAGGAATGTCCTAAACCCTCGTGCTGAGGTTAGAGAATTCCCAAAGGGAATGTGGTCCTGAAGGTACACACAGTGGCTGATGGCAGCGCGGCTGGTTGAGGTTGAGGTTGAAAAGGCAGGAACAGGAGCCACGATGAAGACCAGAGGCACTTGTGAGGCGTAGACACACTCTTCTAAGTTAAACATCCCGGCTGACTGAGTAGACCTGACTGAGAGAGCTTAATGTCCCTAGAGGAAGACGATGGGACAATGGCCACAGAAGGTCAAGGTTAATATGGTGCACGGCACAAGAAAAGCAGACAAACAACACTAACACTTCAGCTTCTCTTGTCACTGACACAGACTTTAGAATCACACACAGTTCAACTCATTACATTTTTATGTTTAAAAGAGATAAGATGAGTGAATTATTTGTTGTGAGAAGAAGACTTTATAAAATGTGTGGTTTTTTTAGTATATGGGGGGCAAATATTTACCTCCTGGGAGCAAACATCTTCAAGTACTGTATGCATGATCCTAAAGTCTGTGTCAAAGAGAAATGTGAGAGAAACAGAAGGGCTTTTGTAGTTTCTCTGCTCTTCTGCCACTGTTTACCTGGTGTTGTCTTTTTCACAAGTCACATACAATGTCGGTTTTTAGCAGTAGTTGTGGTTGTTTATATTTATTATCAGTTTGTATCTGTTTTTTCTATTTTTGATTCCTTACAGAAGAAACTGTAATTTGCCTCCATTGACTCTCATTCATTTTCGCCACTCATTCCTCACTTTTTGACTAAAACGCCTCTTGTTTCGTGCAACAGTGATTTGAATGCATTTATACCCGTTTGACTGGCAGTAGTTTTGTCAGAGCGGTTCATGATTAATAGCAGTGGGAGGCTGATGGAAGAGAGAGGAAAATAATTATTCTTTTCAGTTCACGTAAGGTAAAATGGAGCCTTAGGCATTTAATGATTACACTTCACACACAGAAATGCTCTCTTCTCCAACAATGCACTTGAGTCTGTATTTGTTTATGCTTCACCACGATACAGATTATGCATGGATGTTATTTTATTTGAGAAATGCTCCTCAACGTTTAGAATGAGTGTCAAAACTACAGGCAAAACCCAATGAGTTACTATAATGACTGGGGAGAGTGTAGCCATGGTAACCTATAGCAACAGATGTCCAGTTCCAGCAGCCATGTTGTGTAGGGAGAGTTTACTAAAGATCTCATACAAACTAATTGGAAGCGGAACTTTTAAAATTACTTTTTCACTCTTATTTATGCTTCTGTTCAACCTAATCAATGTGAAAAAAAAAAACTTCTTTTATAGTAACAGCAGTGAGCTAAACATAATAAAGATGAAAGTTTGTGTTCATATAATGTAATGACACACAAATACTTTAATTCTGCATCAGATCAGTGCAGTGTTTTAAAATATTTTTATTCACAAATCAGAGGAAAAAATTACCAGACTCTGTATTATTTGGACCATAAATTTAGGATTATATGTTCAATTTTAACTGTTTAATTTATGACCTTGTTTTTAAATTGAATTTTGCTGCCTCTCCCCTTGCAAGATGGCCGCTGACACTACCACAGCAACGAGCCCTGTCATTGCCCAATTTGAGTCAAAAGTCAGTGTGTGTATATCGCATAAACGTGTACAAAGTACGAGATTTCACGTGACTTTATCAAAAAATAAAAACGTCATTAAACTTTCTAAACAGACTTTTTTTTTATGTGATTGTCGATCTAAAGTTACAACTGACAGAGAACATTTTCAGACATTTCTGGCAGTTTAAGTATAGTCAAGCTAACAATTGGGGGATGACACGCCCCTCGTGCTCTCTAGTCATTATAATAACAACTAATAACTTCTTTCAGTTGTTGTGGCAACACCTTGTTTGCTAAAAACAGTTGGCGATTTAGGACATTTCAACGGCAACAAACGGACTCAAAAACATTTTTTAAGAAGAAAAAGTAATAAGTTCAACTGTGAGTGATCTCAATGTCTGGGATAAATGTGAGAGAAGCTAAAGTCTAGTTGTTTATCTGCTTTGCTACCAGTGTTTACATGATTTTCTCTTTTTACATGTCAGTTACAAACTCAGTACTCAGTAGACTTGATATGGGTTGTATTGGTAGTGTATTTTTTATTATTTTTAGCTGTATTTTGACTCTTCCAGGAGAAAATATTCATTCTCTCTGTTGACTCTGTGCACAGAAGTCATTTGGCTTATTTATTTTAAAAAAGCAAACTTCCTGTTGGCATGTTAATTTCTTGTTTAGTTCATTTCTACTGGGTTTCGCTGCCTCAGTCTAAAATTTAAAAATACTTTAAGATCGAGCAGTGAACTGTGAGTTGTTTTCTCTGAAAAACATGTTAAATACTTTACAAATGAGGAGAATATGTCACCAAGGGACCAAAGTGTGTTTATAAAAAGAAATGTTTGTCTGTCAATGCTAACGCTAAAGTCTGAAAATAAACATCTTCTATGCACAGGGTCAATTGACTCATTTCTTGCCACTCAGTGCTAACATTTGGAATGCTGTGATGACCCCTGCATAACCTCTATTACTCAGTATTTGGTGGGAAAATAAGGAAGCCACTGAAAGTAGATGTTGCTAAATATAACAGTTTGGTTTCTTTTTTTGGGCGCAGAGCTTTGTACTGTTGAGCAGAAGAACTGAGCGAGCAACAGCGTTTGAATGGAAACCAAATGTCTGTACATAACTTGAAATGAAGGCCTTGTTTCTTTCAGTGCCAGTTCAACCCTTGCTTCCCCGGAGTGAAATGTGTGAACACAGCCCCGGGTTTCCGCTGTGATGTGTGTCCTCTGGGTTACTCCGGACACGAGCTGGAGGGAGTGGGAATTGTGTTTGCCCAAACCAACAAACAGGTCAGTAATCAACCAACCAAGTGTTTAAACGTTATTTTTGTGCACTATTGCGATGATAATGATAACCTGCTATGTGCAATGTAGGTCTGTGATGACATCGATGAATGCAAAGGACCGCCGCAAAATGGAGGCTGCACAGAAAACTCACTCTGCCACAACACTCAAGTAAGAATCAAACTGTCTATAATACAAAAAATGAGTTAAAATTACTTAATTCTAGGAGTTGAACCCTGATTTAAAGCATTTTGACACATTTAAGCTCCAGTTATTGTAGAGACCTAGATAATTTTTCTTGTTTCAGACCGATTTCAAGACAATATTTCTTGTTTTGAGCCAAATTATAAACCAGTGACATATTCTACATTACATAAGCAATTAAACCTTATCCAGTTGAAATGACTAGCGCTGTTGTTCTTAAGTCGTTTAGTCAATAGATTAACGTCTTAGTCAACAAAAATTTTGTCTAAAGTTAGTCGACTTATTCTTTTATTAAGGTGGTAAGGATTTATATTGCACCGTAAAGTTGCTCTGTTGCTCTGCTGGTGCTGGTGTCTATGTTTTAATTGTATTTTAAAAGGGTTTGACTTTTTAAATGATGACCTGCTGCACACTAAAACCTGCCGTCACTTTGCTTCTGCCCAGGGACTACAGATGAAAATTAGCTTGTAGCTATATCTGGTCTGTACAATACATTTATTGTGCAATGTCCCTGTCAAATAAATAAATAAATAAATAAATAAATAAAGAAAAAAGGTGAATTAGCAGAAGATTTGGGGCTAAATCTTTGGTCAAGTTTCCATTTTTAGACATAAATTCACTGTCTCCAATGTACTTTTTATGAACTTAGCATTTTTAGTCTTTTAAAGCGCTTCCAAGCTTTTGCCGTGCCCCCTTTTTAGTTGATTTAGTCACTCAAGAATACAGCCCTAAAATGTCTCAAATCCACATTCAAATTTTGAACCAAGTCACTTTAAGCACGTCTAGATATTTATTTTTTGCAGTGAAATGCATGACGCAACATTAAGCATTGAGTTAATTGTTCTGTTTCATCCTGCTCAGGGCTCTTTCCACTGTGGCAGTTGTAAGACTGGCTTCACTGGAGATCAAGTAAGAGGCTGTAAACCTGAAATAAGCTGCGGTAACAGCCTCACAAACCCATGTGATGTGAATGCACAATGTAGTTTAGAAAGAGACGGATCTATATCCTGCCAGGTAGGTGCTCAAAACAAAAAACTGTAGAGGCAAAGATCAACCAACTTCTGCAGCTGGTATTTCCTATTGTATTTTTGCCTGTCAGTGTGGAATTGGCTGGGCCGGTAATGGATACCTTTGCGGAAAGGATACTGACATTGATGGATATCCAGACGAAAAACTCAAATGCAAGGATTCGACCTGTAGAAAGGTAACCGCGGTTCATGGCTTTTGATGCAGATCTATAGAAAACTTTTAGGCCTTGTTCACATCTCTCTCTTTTTTAGGATAACTGTATCTTTGTTCCAAACTCCGGTCAAGAAGACGCTGATAAGGACGGCCAGGGAGACGCCTGTGACAGTGATGCAGATGGAGACGGAATTCTAAATGAGCAGGTTTGTGCGCTAAAGTTTATTGGGTGACTAATTTGTATTTTATTTTATTTTTAGATCTTATTAAGATCAAATTAAAGCTCATGTGATAAATTAGTCCTTGTGGGTTCACAGCAGTCAGATTTTAGATGCTCTTATGAGCGTGCCTGATACTCTAAATTTGCTATTATCGTCACTTACAATCATCACGATTATGAAAAAAAAGCCACGATTATTTAATTGCAGCCCTTAATTATCGCAATTAGCGATAATATTGTACATCGTCCCATCCTTACATACAGTATGTCATAGTTGCTAGACAAAAGACAATTATAAACCTAATCAAAACAGAAAATTTGGGTGAAAACGGGCAAAAATGTTTAGCGAAAGTATTAACTCATGTGCACTATGTTTTACTGAAAAATTAATCTAGCCTAGTTATACGCAGCTTTAATTAAGTCATTAGGCCACACTGTAAATTCCCCTTGTGAACGTTTGTCTTACTCGCGACCCTTAACGGGAACAAGCAGTGGAACATGAGTGAATGAAAAAATAATGTTCTTTGATTTCAGGACAACTGTTGGTTAAAGCCCAACGTGGACCAGAAAAACACGGACAAGGACAGCCACGGAGACGCCTGTGACAACTGCGTGCGAGTGGAGAACCCGGACCAGAGGGACACGGACGGTGACGGCAAAGGGGACGCGTGTGACGATGACATGGACGGTGATGGTAAGGATTACATCACACTGGCCTTATATAACCAGCCACATATTTCTATAATAAGCTCCGCGTTAGGTTTAGTATGCCAAAACACATACACCTTTGTCACTTTCCCCAAATGTAATCTTCTTTTATGGTTTAATGTCTTTAGGATTAATATTTTCTGTCATTTTAATGCTATGTGACCGGAGAGCAAACGCTTCCTTTGGTCATTCTCCGGTGAGATTGCACTTCAAGTCATCACAGGAATGAAGAAGAAACGTCTCTTTCCTCTATATATATCCCTGCCACTTGACCTTTCTGCATTCATGGTCCTTCTGCTGCTGCCTGCGAGGAATAAAAAGATCTGTGGAGCTGCAAAATACGATTCAAGGCCTGGCGAAATGCAACAGTGGCTCCTAGTGGCGTCAAAATGAACAAGGCTGGTGTGCAGAAGAGTTATGACAGCACTAAAATGTCAAACCAGATTGTAATACAAAGGAATAGCCTCAAAATATAATGAAATTGCCAGTTTTTCGTCACTTACTCGTAATTTTACCACACAAATAGTTGTTTCTATATGGTCTTCTGATCAAGCAACATCAATTCAATTTAATTTATTTCTACATAGCCCAAAATCACAACAACAGTTATCTCAAAGGACTTTACAAGATTGTGGATAAAGCAAACAGAAATGTTAGAAAATCAAACAATTAAACAGTCATTGGTCAATAGCAGCAGAAGCATTAGAAAATCAGAAACAGTCGTTCAGAAATATCGAAGCAGATTGTCTCTCAATGTACAGGCAAATAGATAATAAGCATCCCCTGTCCTTAGGCCCTCCATTTCGGTGAAGAAAAACTACAAAAACCCAATGGTAAAAAGAGAAATCTGAAGGAGAACCACAGTGAAGGAGAGATCCAATGCCATGGACGAACAGGCTGTAGATGTGACCTGGAAATGACTTGTATCCTGATGCAATTAGAATTTTTAAGTCAGTGGAGCCAGAGGGAAATTATTCAACTAGCAGGACGAGGACAGCCAATTCAAGTGAGGGGTTGGGTAGAGTCCAATGTCCTCAATCACCATCATTATATAAAATGTTCAGAAATGTCAGGTTTTGTCTTATTCAGTATCTACTTTTAGTTTTGTGTTGTAATTGATACTTGTGACAATCCAAGTGTGTAAACAGAAAAGTAGCATTAAAGGCTTCTGCACACTACAGAAGTTTTGGTCTGACTTTAAGCCAGGTGTGCCTCTGTACAAGTGCAGGGAGGCGTAGCCAGAGTAAAGAATTTAGTTAGAGATTTTTTGTCATTTCTTTCCTTATGTCTGTGCGACTCTGTTATGACTATTTGGTGAGGACCTTTACAACAGAAGCATCTGGTGCATCATCCTTGTGACGATGGCTCTTAAAATGTTAAATAAAGAAAAAACATTGCTTCATCGTCTGTAAATAAATGTAACGCTTTGTGGATGTAGTCAAATTGCAAGATTCTTTTTTTTTACAAGCGTTACATCATCTCCTACGCACCTGCTCCTTAAATGATGTGAGACGTAACTTTACTAGACGATAGAACATGACCAACTTTGTTCAAACGTTTTAATTTCATGCCCTTAATGTGCCAGTGTAACAGCTCTATGACCCTCTGCTCTACTGTGACGTTTATATTTGTTGTTGTTTCACTTTTATAACCTCGCACATAAAAGAAAACCCTCTGCGCTCGATCACGTGACACACACTGTTCTAAGTTCTCTGCTGATGACACGATGACAAATATTAATTTCAAATGTCCTAATGTCTGTGGCCTGTTCTTTTTTTTTGAAACGTCTGAAAATCCCAAAAGATTGTAAACTTCTCTAATGTGCAGCTGGCTTAAGGTGACTAAAACAAGAACACAATATAGCACCATTTGTATTGTTGTTATCACAACACAAGTTTTCAAACTAGATTTCAAGACTAAGAAACAAGCTCCATACCTGATTCATTTGGAAAATTAAACCCTTGAGAGTTGCATAATCTTTATAAATTATTTATAATAGTACAATTTATGCATAATCGAAAGTCCAGAGAATCCAGAGTCCTATTGCAGTCATTGTGGAGATCTCATATTGTCCTGTTGTTAGGTTTCCCTCCATTTCCATCTTTCCCGGTCCATTGTTCCTTAGCTCATGCTCTTCCATGAACTGATTTCTGTTATGCCAGTGTTCCATCTCATCCAGAACCTGCTCTCCCAGCCTTCTCCTCAAAGACATCAAAGATTACAGATGTGGTGGGTAAACCAAACGTGAGACAAAAGTGAGTTTAAAATATAACAGTCAGATCCTTGGAGCCTGTAGCCTTCTAGGAGGGGTTGGAGCCGTTTCACATACAACAAAATCTAAAGAGTATGAGGTGTGATCTACATTACCATCTGGAGTTTTCATAAGTGTCCTTCTGGCTTGGGCTGAGTAACATAAAGGATGAATCAGCATTTAAAGATTCCAAAACAGAATATTGTAATAATGATTTTCAGATTATACTAAATCCGTCAATAGTGTTAGAACATGGTTTATTCAGATAAATGTGAAATGTTTTGTAAAAGGAAGTGGTGCATAAATGTGAGTTGTGTGTTTTTGTTAAATAACCTTTTCTGCAGTATTTTCAAACGATGTAAGCGATTTACTAAGCAATGTTTGGTTTCTCGCAGGCTTGAAAAACTTCTTGGACAACTGCCAGCGCGTGCCCAACACAGACCAACTGGACCGAGACGGAGACGGTGTGGGAGACGCCTGTGACAGCTGCCCCGACATCCCCAACCCAAACCAGGTCAGTCCCTCAGGCCTCCACACCAGACACAGGGACACAGTGAAAGGGCTTTTGTTAACATCTTGTGTGATTTCAGTCGGACGTGGACAACGACTTGGTGGGAGACTCGTGTGACACAAATCAAGACAGGTACAACACATTCATTTTAAAGATTCTGGCAACCCAAGTTCTTTTGTAATACTTTTTGTAAACCACTAGTTGTGCATCTTGCATATGGTTGCTTTAAAGTCAAATCATCTAAACGTATTTAGATGCATCCTCTAAATACTGTAGAATAACCTCAATTTCCTTTATCTTTTGGAAATACTTTTGTTTTATTCAAAAAATTAAAGGCCTAGACGTTATTCTACAGCAGGGCTATTCAACTTACTTTTCCAGATTTTCTCAAGGACCATTGCCTCTGGGCCGGTTGTAGTTGCACAATTGTCTCTGTGCATGGAACTTCAGTTGGCTTGTTGTTGTTCAAAATGGCTAACTTCTGTACACACAAGCATTTCCTGTTCAGGTTTTCACTACATCAGCTTAAAACGATAAATAATAAGAAGATCAAAGTGCAGTGAGTTGAGGTGAATGTTACAGAAACATGTTAAAAACTTCACAAATCAGAAGAATTATTCACCAGAGGACACTTGTGTGTTTAAGAAGTGTTTGTATCTAAATACTAGCGCTAACAGGAAATTATTCTATGTACAGAAGTTAGCTATTTTGAACAAAAACAAGCCAACTGACGTTTCGTGCACAGAACCAATTTATCATCGCTTTTGACACGAGGTTAATTGTTGTTAGTAATAACCAAATCTGAACCTGGAGTGTCTCTGCATTAAACCAGATCTAAACCAAGACACAATAAGGTCTAAAGCAGAATTAAAACTGATATAGGACCAAATAAAGTCTTACACTGGATAATGACTGCATAAATGCTTAAATTAAGTCATAATTACCTTTATTTGAGCATATTTTAACTGTCTTAAATTAAGATTTGCTAATTAGCCACTTTTCCCCCTGAGTAATAATCTAGAATTATATCTATATAGTAAATATTTTTGTGCGATTCAGAAAGTGAACTGGGGGCCAAATCAGATTTTTGGAGGGCCGATTTGGCACTTGGGCCTTAAGTTGAATAGGCCTGTTCTACAGTATTTAGAGATGCATCTTTAGTTGAATTTATCTCAGAAGATCTACAATATTTTGCAAGGCACTGAACTGTAAAACAACTTGAACAATATTGAAATCATTCCTATTAAGTGTGAAGCTCAAAAACACTTAATGACATCACAAGGTTTGAGCAGTGTTTTTAGTTCAGTACAAAATATGTAAATAATAAAACAAAACACAACTCCAGGTATGTTTTTGACGAGGAAACATTACAACACGATTCAAAACTGTGTGTATAAATAGCCGCTTCATTACATTTTTGCCCTCAACTCAAATTCTAATTAGTGCTAATGCCACGGCCTTCTGTTACGCAGCGATGGAGACGGTCACCAAGATAGCAAGGATAATTGCCCGCTGGTCATCAATAGCTCGCAGCTGGACACTGACAAGGACGGTTTGGGAGATGAGTGTGACGATGACGACGACAATGACGGAATCCCGGATGTTATTCCACCGGGGCCGGACAACTGCCGCCTGGTTCCCAATCCGGATCAGATAGACGACAACAGTGAGTGTCACCAAACGAGAAATATATTCATTGCTATTATTGGGTTGTGGGTTTTGTATTTGCCAAACAATCAACTTAACCTCTGTGATCTGTCCAACAAAGGATAAATACAATCCAGTGAGAGTAAACTAACAAAATCTATTCTTGGAAAATGCTTAATATAATATCTTCTGAAAAAAATAAACTATACGTATCATCTTGTATGAGCCACAAATGTCAGTTGTATCAAGTTTTGAGGCGCTAGTTCAATGTTTTAGTATCGATATTGAGTGATTTTTAGAGACCTAATCTAGTTTTTAATCTTCTTACAACTGCCTTCTCTCATCATTACTCAGTTTTATTATGATTGATTCCTGCGTGTTTGAGTAATCTTGTATTGACCTGCAGCTGATGCTCAAGTTCTCAGAAATGTCCTGTTCTCACCTACCACCTATCCCCGCCCACTTGTCTGTATTTTATTGCAATTATTCAAAACATTCAGATTCATAGTGAAGCATGTTTGTTTCAAAATAGTCACGACGGTACTTAACAACAACAACAAAAAAGACAAATTTAAAGTCTGCTGCTTGTTATAATAAGAGGTGGGACTTATCATTTCCAAATGTACCTCTTTTTATTTCTAAGGTGTTTTACATCGATTTTTTATTTTACTAAAAACCTAATGTAAATTACTGATCTGCATATACTGTATTATTGTGTATTCCTAAATACATAAAAAGCAATAGTTCTCCTTTAAGAATTAGAAGAAATGAAACCAAGGCATTGTTTGGCGAGTCCTAAGTAAGTCCTAAGACTTTCATCTCAATTTCCATCTTTTAGTATTGATATCGAGTGATTTTTAGCAAGTCATTATTTAATTATTTTTAATATTTTTGTGCTAATATTTGTATGGTTCTCTACACTCCAGCCTGTGTGCACTTGTGTCTGTCTGAGCTTGCCCTCAGCATCAGATTGTTTACTTTGAACTTGACTAATTCGCACAAATGAGCATAAACTAGCAATTACGCTGAAATATAGAAGTTTTTTTCACATAACCTTGAATTAAATAATTTTATTTCCTACATAAATGCATTTTTTTTTACTAAAGTCAAAAGTAAATTCAATACCATAATTTTAACAACGAAAAAAGTCTCATCAGCTGTCATTTTTAAATTCATACTTTCTTTGTGTTACAATGAGGTCCTTTTCTAGATACAGAATATTTTTTTAGGAATTATGTTTGATAATCCATGTTCAAATGAGTGACTACTGCTACTGAGTGTTGGAGTTATGATTTTATATGAGACATCTTATTAGGTAAAAAGTATGTATCTACAGCATAAACTAATAAGGCCACTCTAAATACAGATATTTGTGAAGTAAAGATAGCTCTTGTGAACACTGTTTTTGTTTGGGGGAAGTACCACTAAAGCTTTCTTCCATGCTCTAACACTTTTTGTTTGGGTAACTAAGTTGTGTGGAATATAAATAATGTGACCTTCCCTTGATCTGCTGCAGCTAATAAAGATAAATGTGTGTGTTTAAATGTGCGGGGTTTATTCTGTTTAAATTCAGCCGAGCAATTTCATTCAGAGTAAACATATCGACAGCCAGCAACATTAAAGAGAGCCCATCAAAAGGCAAACGCAGCAGCAGCAGCAGCATTCCTTCAATAAATTGTGTAACGGCTCCTTTGCCCTCCAGCAGCCTATTTCAGATGGTTTATATTCATGCTTTGCAACTCTGTGGCTTCTGTGTGAGGATATTAGTTTGCAGTGGAGGCAGTCCCTTTTGACATTTCAGTGAGACTAATTTAAACATGAAACGATGCTATCTCAGCACTTTTGAGGATGCTGAACAAATATGCATTAAAGAGAGCCTAATGTAAAAAATACACTTTTCTGAATTTTAACTATGCTGTAACAGCATTGTCGTCTCATCATTATTTTATCCAAAGTTTGGATTGATTCATTGAGAAATCATCTATTGTCCTGCAGCGGATGTTTTCACTTCCCACCTATAACTGCGCACTTGTCTGTATTTAATTGCAATTAGAGATGGGACGATATACTGTATAGGGTTGAACTCAATGTATCGATATAGGAATATATTCAACATATTGTGACAAACTCATATAATTGAAACTTCTCAACCTGGACTGCAGCTTTAAGGCTGAAACTATTGAGCTGAACAATAACTTATGACACTTGTATCTAACATAAAGAACCGTTTGAAAATACAATTTCTCTGCATTTTGTTATTTTTACATAATCAAATTTTCATTTTTGACACTGATTTAAGAGACCGTTACTCTAAAATCAGTTACCGATACTCAAAAGCTAAGATACAATACTTTTATTATTTTTTTCTATTGTCTACAGAGTATATTATGTATCGAGATACATATCGTATCGTAACCTTTGTATCGAGGTATGTATCGTATCGGAAGGCTTTTGGCAATACCCAACTCAAATATACTGCAATAATAAAATATCGTCACTGTATTGACGGAGTTCATTTATTAGGTCTGAGACATAAACAGATCTTCTCACAGACGACTGAGGACTTTGCCAGATTAATAATGCGCACTATTGACTAACCCTGCAAAGTCAACATCAAATCAATATCTCAAAATTAACAACTCACAAAAGCTGTCATTTTCTTTCTTTTTTGTGTCTCTGTGTGTAGCAACTGAATTGTAAACGACAGCCAGTAACTTCCGTAGTATTAAAATTGCCTAAATTGTATGCATAGCCTAGTAGGGCAGATTATTTTTTAATATTCCCTATGGCTAACATTTCACAATTGTTAGAAAATAGCATGTGTGTTAAACAGAAACATAAAAATGTTGCTTACTGAATTGAAATCGCAATATTAAACTTTTTTGTAAACATCGTGCAGCCCTATTGTCGACAAAAAGTTGCTAACAAAATTCAACTGATCCTATATAATAATATATTACAAGCAAAAGTCTATATTTCCAAACAAAAAATAATTGAAAATTGTTCAAAGTAAGTGCGTCCTTCTACAGCCCTGGTACTATGTCCATTTCAGTTCAAATATGTCTCCTCCTGTTATTTTAACCAACATCTTAAAGGTGCACTATGCGACTTTTTGGCCAAAAATAAACTCTAACAAATGGATATTTTTGTCATTTAGATGCCTTAGTTACACCAAATAATTAATACAATCTTTGTTTTTACTTTGAGCGGGCTTACATGTACATGACCAAAAAGAAGACTTGGAGGGCCCGCACACGTCTGTTTCCTCAGAAAAGCAGTTCTTTTAACTGATTTTTTTTTCATATTATGGCAAAAAAAATATTCATCTCCATTCAGAAAGTCCCAAAGTATAGTTTTAACTTTCTAATTCTACTGAATTGTGTAGACGACTTTTCACCTCCAAAAAGTTACACATTGCACCTTTAAACCTAGGATGGATCCACTCAGCTGCTTGTGTTTTGATCAGTAAAAAAACAGAACGATATTAAGCACAAATACAGTGTTTTTTTGTCATAGTTATCATACTGTAGAAATATCACATCGTCCCATCTTGCAATTATAAATTTAGATTTTGTAGTTTTGTCATTTCAAATCTACAATTTTTTAAAGTAAAATGTTACAATGAAGAGGCGGGGCTTATCATTTCTGCAGTTTTGGACAGGAAATCAGTGACCCTTTTATTCTATTTCTAAGCTGTTTTATAATGTACAAAATGCTAATTATGCATAGGACTTAAAGTTTCTTCCTAACTACATGTAAAAATCACAGTATAGTCTCCTTTAACAAGAGTTGGGCTTTTTCCTCAAATAATGCAAAATAAAACATTGTATTTCTTTTTTCTTTTTAGGTGATGGCGTTGGAGACGTGTGCGAGTCTGATTTCGATCAGGACAAAGTGATTGATCGAATTGACAACTGCCCAGAGAACGCAGAGGTCACACTCACAGACTTCAGAGCGTATCAAACTGTGGTCCTGGACCCTGAAGGGGACGCACAGATCGACCCGAACTGGGTTGTATTGAATCAGGTACATTATCGAGCGGCCATTTTATCTAGAGAGCACTGATTATACTCTTATGTATCAATATAAATACTCTCTACATTGAACTGTAAAGTCAGCTGTCAAATTACACTGCAAAAACTGTATATCTAGACTTGCTTAAAATTACTTGGAATCAGAATTTTAATCTAGATTTGAGCTGTTTTAACTGGATAAGATTTAATTGCCTAAGTAATGTAGAATATTTCACTGGTTTCAAGACATTTTTAGCTGGTTATAAGAGAATATGGCAAAAAGAAAAAAAAAAGGCTAATAGGTTAAGAACAGTTTTCTTGACCCATTGGCAAATAATTTAGCTTGAAATAAGAAGCAATGTCTTGAAATCAGTTCTAACCACTTTGCAACAAGGAAAATAATCTATGTCTCTGCAATAAATTAAGATTAAATTAATGCTTAATGGGTTAAATCCTTGAATCAACCAACCTTAACTCGCCCTCTTTTTTTCCAGTGTAGATAATTTGCAGAATTTAGACTGTTAAATAAAAAATATATACAGTATATATATACTTAAAATTGTATAACTGAATGTATTATTGTTCCACAGGGAATGGAAATTGTCCAGACAATGAACAGTGATCCAGGACTTGCTGTTGGTAAGGATTTACATAAATGACTGTTTAGTTTAGTTTACTTTATTTAAAGGACAATGTGCAATTACATTAAAAAAGATGGCTGCACCAGAGTTAGCGCAGAGCTACTTTCCATCTGTAGTCCTTTGAGTCGATATGATGACAATTACAAGCTTTAGTTACAATTAATTGCCAAATAAATATCATTTTGTTAGTGCACATATCATGTTTTTTGAAATGTGATGAATCAAACTTCAGATGTTCACACCAACTCAACAAGACCTGCAGGGACTTTTATCTCCCTTTGTGCAGAAGAGAACAGTCAAGTACGGAGGACCAAGCCTCTGGAGTAATCTATGCCAGAGGTTCCCAAACTTTTCAGCCCGGGACCCCCAAAATAACCGTGCAAACAACTTGCGACCCCCACAGCAAAAATTATATACTTTTGTATTAATTTTATGTTACAAAACAGTTAAATTAGCTAATTGTGTTAATTTTGACAGTATATTGCTTTATATAAGCCAATTCCCCAAAACCTGATTAAATGTCAAGTCATAATTGTAAAAATACATTTTGAAATCATTTCGCGACCCCCAGATTTTGCTTCGCGACCCCCCAAGGGTCCCGACCCCCACTTTGGGAACCACTGATCTAGACTCTTAAAACGTTTAAGTCCTCTAAAAAAACAATTAAAAGGGAGGTTAACTCAAACAAATGCCTAATATATGAACAAAATTATAAATATTTAATATATAAATTATTGCAAATTAAATTGATTAAATGATTGATTGATAAATTGCTCATCTGATTCGTTTATTTCATGTGTGTTGTGCATGTATGTTTGGTCTTCTCACTCTCTTCAGCACAGAAATGTTTTTATTTTTAAATTTGTAATCTCCAAGTTATTGTTTTTTGTTCATGTGCAAAAAAAACCCTAAACCTAATTATTCAATTGCTAGGTTACACAGCCTTTAGCGGCGTGGACTTCGAGGGGACGTTTCATGTGAACACGGTCACAGACGACGACTACGCTGGCTTCATCTTCGGCTACCAGGACTCTTCCTCCTTCTACGTGGTGATGTGGAAACAGACGGAGCAGACCTACTGGCAGGCCACACCGTTCAGAGCCGTGGCCGAACCAGGAATCCAGCTCAAGGTGAATATACTCTCAAGGAAAAAAGAAACGCAACACTCAGTTTTCTGAGTTTGGGGGGGCACAATCATTTTCTTTTTGAGATCCGCCTGTTTCATATGATCCTACATCCATTTCTAATCCTCAGACCAGCTCTTGCAGCGTTTACACATTTTCAAGTCCAATAACACAACCAAACAATAGAGCAACCCCCAAACCAAAAGTGACAGACATCTGTCAATAGTTCACGGACCCCCGTTGGCTCCTGGACAGTGGTTATTCATCGCCTCATGGATCGGCAGTAGTGTCTGAGTTGATCCTGTGGAATTGCCATTGCCATTCAGTTGGCGCGGTCTTGTGCAGCGATCGTTACACGGGGGCGACCAGTACGAGGGCAGTCGTTAGAGGAACCAGTGGCCTGGTATTGTTCCGCAAGACGACTAAAGGTGGAGCGGTGGACTCTGAATAACCTGGACAACACAATAAGACAACACGTCCAGCTTGGAGCTGCCAATAGCTCATCTCTCTGGTTGAGACAATCGTGGCATCGTGAAGAAGTGTGTTTTGGCTTCATTCTGGTGCCTTTTATAGAGAAGACTTGAGCACAGTTAACCAGCGGTAAAAGTCAACTCTGAGTTTCAAACATGAGTTTGTGTGAATAAACGACCCTGTAATGCACTCTTTATTGTTCTCACAACAGTCAAGCCAAACCAAGAAATCTGTTCACCTGTCTTCAGCTTACTATGGACTGAAACCATGGGCTAGCCTTTTTCCAAATGTACTCGTTTTCTAAGGAATTTTCAAACATTAAAATGTTGCGTTTCTTTTTTCCTTGAGTGTATTGTTATTTTATCTTTTACAGACAGTGTTTACCTCATTGTTGCTTCTTCTTCTCTGCTTTTCTTCTCAGGCTGTGAAGTCCAGAACAGGTCCGGGAGAGCATTTAAGAAACTCCTTGTGGCACACAGGAGACACCAATGACCAGGTGCGACTGCTCTGGAAAGATCCCCGGAACGTCGGCTGGAAAGATAAAGTGTCCTATCGCTGGTACCTGCAGCATCGGCCACAAGTGGGATACATCAGGTAAAACACAGTGGAGGCAATTAGATTTGACAAAAAAAGCTTCAAATGATGTGAAATAATGTTTATATTGCAGAGCACGGTTTTATGAAGGAAGTGATTGGTGGCGGATTCAGGAGTGACAATCGATACGACAATGAGAGGAGGAAGGCTGGGTGTGTTCTGTTTCTCTCAAGAAAATATCATCTGGTCCAATCTGAAGTACCGCTGCAATGGTGAGGTTCTTTTCTACAAACACATGTTCATTTTGATGATAAACAGTTACCTATTGTACCTCTACTTCTCAGACACGATCCCAGAGGATTTCCAAGAGTTCAGCGCTCAGCATGGAGTTGACTCTTTTTAAAGACACGAGCCTGTGAGTTGAATTTTGACAAAAGTTCCTGGACATTCATGAGCACAATTATTGTACTGTAGGTCAACGTAAAGTGGCATCAACTTTTTTAAAAGTCTGTAAGTTATAAGACGGCCATTGTTCTTCAGCAGTTGCATCCAGAATGTTTCATGTTTCATGATGAGTTGTAAACATTGTTTTTGTTGTTGTGTTTTTTACACTTTTCTAAACATTCAAAGTAACTTTGTATTTTATAATCAGAAATTCGGACAAATAAAACAACCAACTATAAATATGTTGTTGTCTTGTCTAAGCTTCTTGAATCACCTTTAAAGGGGCACTGTGTAAGAAAAAAAAAAAAATAAAGTACACCAGGGTGCGCATTTCAAGTGCATTTGCCTACTACCATGCTGACATCTAGCGTCAATATTCACATTCCGGCCCTAATAAAACATTTCAAATAAGTATAAATGTATCACAATTGATGTGGATTGGTTAACAGTGCTCTCTTAAGTATTCATGTTGTAAAGAATAAATATGATTTAAATGTTTGTGGACTATAGTGATAATTAAATTCCACTCAATCTTGCACAGTGCCCCTTTAAAGGACATATATTATGCAAAATCAACTTTTTTGAGTTTTTAATTACTCTTATAAAGTTGCCTCGCCCGGATTGGCGTTACCGGGGCCCCACCCTGGAGCCAGGCCTGGGGTGGGTGCTCGCAGGCGAGCGCCTGGTGGCTGGGCCTTTGCCCATGGGGCCCGGCCGGGCACAGCCCGAACGAGTGACGTGGGTCGGCCCTCCTGTGGGCTCACCATCCACAGAGGTTTCATGGGGGTCGGGTGCACAGAGGACTAGGTGGCAGTCGGGGCAGGTGCCTCGACGACCTGGTCCACACACACAGCCTCTGGCTGTTGGGACGTGGAACGTCACCTCTCTGGGGGGGAAGGAGCCTGAGCTGGTGCAGGAGGTTGAGCGCTATAGGCTAGATATAGTCGGCCTCACCTCCACGCACAGCTCGGGCTCTGGAACCCAACTCCTGGAGAGGGGCTGGACGCTCCACTTTTCTGGCGTTGCCCACGGTGAGAGGCGGCGAGCTGGTGTGGGCTTGCTCATAGCCCCACAGCTCAGTCGCCATGTGTTGGAGTTCACCCCAGTAGATGAGAGGGTCGCGTCCCTGCGCCTTCGGGTTGGGGACAGGTCTCTCACTGTTGTGTCGGCCTACGGGCCAAACAACAGTGCAGAGTACCCGGCCTTCTTGGAGTCCCTGGGAGGGGTACTGGATAGTGCACCAACTGGGGACTCCATCCTTCTGCTGGGGGACTTCAACGCCCACGTGGGCAACGCCAGTGACACCTGGAGAGGGGTGATTGGGCGGAATGGCCCCCCCGATCTTAACCCGAGTGGTGTTTTGTTACTGGACTTCTGTGCTAGTTACAGTTTGTCCATAACAAACACCATGTTCCAACACAAGGGTGTCCATCAGTGCACGTGGCACCAGGACACCTAGGCCGGAGGTCAATGATCGACTTTGTTGTCGTGTCATCGGACCTTCGGCCGCGTGTTTTGGACACTCGGGTTAAGAGAGGGGCAGAGCTGTCAACTGATCACCACCTGGTTGTGAGTTGGATCCGCTGGCAGAGGAGGAAGCTAGACAGACCTGGCAGACCCAAGCGTATTGTGAGGGTCTGTTGGGAACGTCTGGCGGAACCCTCTGTCAGACGGGTCTTCAACTCACACCTCCGGGAGAGCTTCTCCCAGCTCCCGGGTGAGACTGGGGACATTGAGTCTGAGTGGACCATGTTCTCAGCCTCCATTGTCAATGCGGCTGCTCGAGCTGTGGTCGCAAAGTCTCTGGTGCTTCTCGTGGCGGCAATCCCCGAACCCGGTGGTGGCGCCCGGAAGTAAGGGATGCTGTCAGGCTGAAGAAGGAGTGCTATTAGGCCCTGTTGGCCTGTGGCACTCCTGACACAGTTGAGAGGTACCGGCAGGCCAAGCGTACCGCAGCTTGTGCAGTCGCAGAGGCAAAAACCCGGAGCTGGGAGGAGTTCGGAGAGGCCATGGAGGAAGACCATCGGTCGGCCTCAAAGAAATTCTGGCAAACCGTCCGCGCCTCAGGAGAGGGAAGCAGTTTTCTACCAACACCATTTATAGTGTGGGTGGAGAGCTGTTGACCTCGACTGGGATGTTGTTGGACGTGGAAGGAATACTTTGAGGGTCTCCTCAATCCCACCGCCACGTCTTCCGATGAGGAAGCAGAGACTGAGGACTCGGGGGAAGACTCATCCATCACTCAAGCTGAAGTCACTGAGGTTGTTGACAAACTCCTCGGTGGCAAGGCTCCGGGGGTGGATGAGATCCGACCTGAGTATCTCAAGTCTCTGGATGTTGTGGGACTGTCTTGGCTGACACGTCTCTGCAACATCGCGTGGCAAACTGGGACAGTACCTCTGGATTGGCAGACCGGGGTGGTGGTCCCTCTGTTCAAGAAGGGGGACCGGAGGGTGTGTTCCAATTACAGAGGAATCACACTCCTCAGCCTCCCCGGTAAGGTCTACTCCAGGGTACTGGAGAGGAGAATCCGACCGATGGTCGAACCTCGGATTCAGGAGGAGAAGTGTGGTTTTCGTCCCGGTCGTGGAACACTGGACCAGCTCTACACTCTCCATCGGGTGCTCGAGGGTTCATGGGAGTTTGCCCAACCAGTCCACATGTGTTTTGTGGATTTGGAGAAGGCATTCGACCGTGTCCCTCGTGGTGTCCTGTGGGGAGTGCTCCGAGAGTATGGGGTCCGGGGCCCTTTGCTCAGGGCGGTTCGGTCTCTGTACGACCGGAGCAGGAGCTGTGTTCGCATTGCCGGCAGTAAGTCAGACCTGTTCCCAGTGCATGTTGGACTCCGCCAGGGCTGCCCTTTGTCACCGGTTCTGTTCATTGTTTTTATGGACAGAATTTTCTAGGCGCAGTCAGGGACCGGAGGGTGTCCAGTTTGGAGACCACAGGATTCATCTCTGCTGTTTGCAGATGATGTTGTCCTGATGGCTTCTTCAGACCAGGACCTGCAACATGCACTGGGACGGTTTGCAGCCGAGTGTGAAGCGGCTGAGATGAAAATCAGCTCTTCCAAATCTGAGGTCATGGTTCTCGACCGGAAAAAGGTGCCTTGCCCTCTCCAGGTGGGTGGAGAGTCCTTGCCTCAAGGAGGAGTTCAAGTATCTCGGGGTCTTGTTCACGAGTGAGGGAAGGATGGAGCGTGAGATTGACAGGCGGATTGGTGCAGGCATCTGCAGTGATGCAGTCGCTGTATCGAACCGTTGTGGTGAAGAAAGAGCTGAGTCGAAAGGCAAAGCTCTCGATTTGCCGGTCAATCTACGTTCCAATCCTCACCTATGGTCATGAGCTTTGGGTAATGACCGAAAGGACAAGATCGCGAATACAAGCGGTCGAAATGAGTTTTCTCCGCAGGGTGGCTGGGCGCTCCCTTAGAGATAGGGTGAGAAGCTCCAGTCACACGGGAGGAACTCGGAGTAGAGCCGCTGCTCCTCCACGTCGAGAGGAGCCAGTTGAGGTGGCTCGGGCATCTGTTTCGGATGCCTCCTGGACGCCTCCCCGGGAAGGTGTTTTGGGCATGTCCCACTGGGAGGAGACCTCGAGGAAGACCCAGGACACGCTGGAGGGACTATGTCTCTCGACTGGCCTGGAGCGCCTCGGGATTCCCCCAGAGGAGCTGGCGGAGGTGTGTGGGGACAGGGAAGTCTGGGCCTCCCTGCTCAGACTGCTGCCTCCGCGACCCGACTCTGGATGAAGCGGAGAAAATGGATGGATAAAGTTGCCTCCTCGCCAAAAAATGCTGCTGAAGTCTTGTTTGTGAGATAACTTTTATTCTCCCAAAAAACACTGTTCTGAATGTCCCAGATCTGTGATGTCATAGTTAGATCTCTGCACAGTTGTTAACTCCATCAATCATCCAGACTCGCTTTGAGCATTTCTGCAGGATTAGCATCAGGCAAGATTGGTTTGGCTGCATAACATCTGTGATTTTCTTGGAGTCAGTAAATAGATCTCTAACTCAATTTTTGATGTAGAAAACACACACAACCCTTGTGTGACTTTACTAGACTTTTTTATTAGTTCTGGTGCATGAGATTCCAAAGTGGAGGTGCTTCAGAGCAGGTTTGAAGAAAAAAACAACACAAAAAAATGAATAATATGTGTTCTTTAAAATTACTTTAATGCATCCAGCTTGCTACATAACATGAGCAACTAACACCTCCACCCGCCCAGTCCTGTTTGAGCGACAGGCTCAGAGGTGTTTAGTCATTTCTATTGTTATATAACGATGAAGACAAGTACTTTCCACTGAGCTTTTTATACACACAGTTTATATAAATACACTTTGTGCTCTGTGAAGTGTTCAGATAACTTTACATGTCCTTCTGCAGTCACTGAGGCTGTGTGTCTGTGTAGTTATCTGTGTCTGTGTGTGAGTGGGGCTTGTGTGTGTGTAGTTTTCCTGTGTGTGCGTTTGCCTGTGTGGGAGTGAGTCATGTGAGCCCAGGTGCAGAGCTCTGTGCACATAATGAGGGCCTCGGGTCAGAACCTCAGAAAAGACCTCACAAAAGTCAGCCTCAGACACATCACAGACAGGAAAGTGCTTTATGAGAAAATTGCTCAGCTGCCATTTTTAAGAGTGGAAAAGGAAAATGTCTGTTAGGTTGGAAAGACCTGTGGCTTTTTTGTGCTGCATAGGTAATTTAAACCTCTTTATGTAATATTGTAATGCTCTTGAACAAGCATGTGTCATACTGTGAGTTCTGGTTTCCTCATGTGACATCTCCTTTCAGTTTACATTACCACTCTGCACATGTCCTCTCCCCTGCTTGTCCTCTCTCATCTTTCTCCTCATTTCCTCCGAGATCCAGACCATCTGCAGGCTGCCTCTGTCCGGGCTGTTCTCTGATAATTGCCTCTATTAGACACAATTAGACGTTGAAGCAATAAATAGCCAAAGAAATGTGCAGGGTCTAAACAAAGTCCTGCTAACTGTAGATTCAGCGAAAAGTAGAATAAGATATGTATAAGCAGAAAGCAAATAAATAAATAAATAAATCATACAAAATGCAGGACATTTAGCTGTTTTATTTTCAACCTATATTAGCACAGTATATTCCTATAAAAGATCTGTATGTACTGCACAGGCAAATGGAAGTTCAATATAGGTTATGTAGGGAACGTCACAGCATTCTACATTTTCTACTGTAAAAGTTGAAAATACAGCTAAAATAGGAAAAAATAAACTACAATTTGATAACAAATTCTACCCACAACAACTCTCATGAGTACTGGGTTTGTAACTGACATGTAAAAGAGAAAATCAAGTAAATAGTGGTAGCAGCAGATAAAAAATACGACTTTAGCTCACACGTTTATCATTTTGTTGCACTTTATATTATATATATTTTATCTAGAAATAAAAAACAGATAGATGATGGATGGTTACTTTTTTTTAAGTCCACAGACAGCTTTTTCTCTCTTAAAGCCAGTACAGTCTGCTGTTTTGTTGAATATCAACACTTTTCCAGCTAACAATTTAACATTTTTCAAAACATTCTTGTTTTTAGCATTTGTCACAAGATTAAAACTACTGAGCTCCTAAAACCCAGTTTTACAAGAGCAGAGTAAGGAATGCATCCAGGCTGGGCCCCCTTAATCTGTCGCTGGTTGCCTCTTTTTATTGATTGTTTTATTGCCTGATGTCTTTTTATTTATGGAAAGTTACATCACATAATAAGAATATCACATCTAAAACTCACCAAAATGCCAAAAGGAAATTGCATGAGTTTTTAAAAATTACCCAGACTCCCCTTTCTTTAGAGAGTAGCCTCATTCCAGCTGCTCAATGCAAAACACATCAAGACACATCTCTCTTCTGCAACCTCCAATAGCAAATATATAAATGACAATGTAATAAAAGACTATTTACTTTTAATCAAATCGTTTGAACTTCGGTTATGTTCAAAATCCTGCGTACGACCCTGAACCTATAATAGAGTTCCCCCACCTCCCAAATCCCACTTTAATCACTGTTTATCACACTGGAATCACACACAGTTGAACTTCTTACTTTTTCTTATAAAAACATGTTTTTGAGTCTGTTTGTTGCAGTTAAAACTGTTGTTAACAACATGCTTGTAGCTGACATGTCGTTGCCACAACAACAAAGAAATACATTTGTTTTGCCTGAATAAAATTGCTAATAAAATGATGTCAGTGCATATGCCTTATTCATGCGTTACGATAAACTTGTATGAGCACAACACTTACAGTAACTGTTAATTCTATGTTTTGTTTGGATTTTATTAGCATGAAATATATTAATAATAATTAAAAATAATAAATATCTTTAAAGGTCACTGCACAACTTTTTGGCCAAAATTAAACTTTGAATAAATGATAATTACACTAAATAATTTAAAAAAAGAAATCTGTGTTTTACTTTGAGCTTGCGACTGCCACAAAATAGTCGGTTTTATTTGGCTTGGAGGATTGTAAGTTTGAACCAGTTACACGGTGCATCTTTAAGATATCGGTTAGCATTTGAACATACTCGAATGACATAAATATTGCAATAAACGTAGTTTTATGATAAATAATTTAAAAAGTATTAAAATGTTTGATTTGCTAAAATAAATGAAAAACCACTAATTCCACATGTAGGCATATAAAATATGGCAGCAGCTGACTGTATGCATATATAAATGTTTGATAATAATGCATTGGATTTATACTATAGCGCTTTTCAAGACCACCAAAGACGCTTTTCACATTCTGCATATTTCATTCATTCCCTATTGGGTGGTGGTAGCTTATTTTTTGTAAGCCACAGCTGCCCTGGGCGGCGATGACGGAAATAAGATCATCAAATGCATTTTACTACTCTTTCATGGATCATACAGCCCTAGAAGGAATATATATTTGTAAATCTACGTCTTACAAACCCCAGCATTGTTTTCAGTCAAGATTGTCATTGGATTGAGTCATGCTTGTTTGGAGTAATCTTGTCTGCCCTGCAGCTGATGCTCAAGTACTGTCACCATCTCCGCCAGTTGTCTGTCATTTTTCAATTTTCTCCAAAACATCTGTTTCTTAGAACCTTGAGTTTCAAAACTGACATTGTAACTATTCCACCTTTTGTTTGTTAAAACAGCAGAGTCAACTTGACCAGATTCTATTTTAGTCTTTTTAGATCAATTTTTGTGTTTTTACTTGATCCAAATGTCACACTTACATTATAAAAGATATCTTCTTACATTCAACACCAGAGGGCAGCACTACCCTGTATAAAATGTTTATTACTTTCTTTGCTTTCAGCTTTGGATGAATTTCAATTTGCGCTATAAATTAGTTTAAAAAGAGCACATCTATTCACCTTATTGCCAAATAAATACCACCACCTATATGCCAACAAAGTAAAATAAAAATATGGGGAAAATAGGGGGAAAAAATTGATAAGTGGGGTGAGATGTGCCAGTTTTTACTTATCATGACTTTAAGACCATGATGTAATTCTTCAAACTATTATCATATGAACACATAATTCAGGATGTGGTGCACATCTGGAAACAATATTTTTTTTATCTGAAATATAGTATTTAAGAAATAAAAAGTTGAAAAATAGTTTTTCATTTGGCACAACTTGCCCCTGGTAAGGGGGAAGTTGTGCCTTTGGAGAGATTGCATTGTGGTAAATGTGTCAATATATTGCTTAGGTTGAATAGCAATATTTTATTCACAGAAACAGATGATTTATACAAGTTAACAACTATATTTATAAATGTTTTACTTCAATTTTAAGTTAAACTAAAGTTATTTAAAAAGGTGTGGTCACATGACTAATTTCTCTTCGGTTCTGTAGAAACAGGGGGTGGCATAACTTCCCACTGGCACAAATCTCCCCACTTTCCCTATAGAAATGTTTTTTTAAGACTTTTTTTTTTCACTGAATGTTATTACTACATGTGTTTTGTGCATGAGGGTATTGATTGACAGCTAACTCAATCTGTGTCAGGTTCATCCTTTTTATTGAGCTAGACTTTGGCTCCCGACAGTAAGGCAAGTTGTGCTAATCTTTTGGCTGACAGAGACAGGACATGTTGCACGAGTGGGCAGAGGTACAAAGTGTGCAGAGACCTGATCACAGGAAGTGTGCTGCCAAGAGAAATGGCTGGGGCAGAATAAGGTGAATATCCTCTCCATATATTAGCCTAAATCTATCAAAAAACATTACCATTTTTACTCTTGGCTTCTTCATTGCAGTGAATTTGCAGGTTTAGCATATTGTAACTCACAAAACACGCTTCTGAGATAGAATTTAAAGAACCTATATTACAGATAAATGTTTACTTGCTCCATCTGGACGTCTACACCTGTTCACCGCTGGTAAATGTCTGTCTGTTTCGTCTAGACTTGAGGCAGGAGGCGCACTCGGAGTCCAAAAACAGGCGCCCTCTCAGACTGGCGTGGGAGTAAGTGAGTGTGAAGGGAGAGAGGGTGCCAGACAAGGGAAGGGACATGTCTCATTTTTCTCACCCACTTACACCAACCGAGATTCTGATGGCTGTAATTTAACGGATTTATATAACTGCTCCCAATCACAGGCAGTCTTTGTCCTGTAATTATAGACTCTGGAACAAAAGAGCAAGCAACAGAACAAACTGTGTTCAGGGACATTTGCGAGTGTCTTAATACTAAAATCAACAACGGCTTAGACAATGGCTATCTTTAAACACAAGAAAAAAAACTTTCATTATTGCCTGATTGCAGGAGTTGTCAGATTATAAATGCGCTGTAAAAAACAGTAATGTGTGAAGAGAATAATCTGATTTCTTTCTGATTGTTCACATTGTGCAGGTTTGACAAGGACAATTATGAAAAACTACAATGGAAAATGTTAAAAGAGATTGGATAAAGTGCAAAAAATATGTATTGTATTGTCTTTAAATTATTCTATTAAATTACACATGACAAGTTAGACGAAATTTTTTTAGTAAAACTTAAAAGAAAATTATTATATTTTAAAATGTATCAACAATTTTTACTTATTAGTTATTACTCACCCAAATTCGCTTTTTTTTTTTTAAGTTTAATATTGTGTTTTGTCCAGCAAATATGACTTTTAGAGGTAACTCTACAATTGTTACCTAGCAACCACATTGTCAATGGGCCAAAAATCCACATAAATGACACTGATATTACAATTTGAAAGGATATTATCTTATATAACACTTTAATTTTGTTAAGTTATTGTTCAAGCTTCATGAAACTGTGTCAGTTGTGTGTAAAATGTCTTTGCATTTTGACGCTTTTTGACGACACACGTATGTGGAGAGATTCTGTTTTAGAAGCTCTGTGCAGTTGGCTTGTTTTCATTCAAAATTGTACATTCTGTACACACAACCATTTCCTGTTCAATTGATTTAAATGAGGTTTTCACTACATCAGTTTAAAACGATAAATACTTGGAAGATCAGACAGTTGAATGTTACAGAAAACATGTTAAAGACTCAAAAAAAACAGATGAATAAACGCTAACAGGAAATGATAGTAATATGTAACAGAAGTTAACGACACGGTGGCGCAGCGGTTAGCGCTCTGGCCTCATAGCAAGAAGGTCCTGGGTTTGACTCTATGTGGAGTTTGCATGTTCTCCCCGTGTCTGAGTAGGTTTCCTCCTACATCTAAAAAACATGTCCAATGTGCCTCCCCTCTCCCCTCCCCAGGACAACAGATGGAAATTAGCTGTAAACTAGAATCTGGTGCAAGCATGTCCGCCTTTGTGCTAAATGCAAAATTGTACATTGTCCTTAATAAACATTTTGAACAAACACAAACCAATGAAGTTAGTGCACAGAGCCACTAAAAACTATAAATATTTACCACACACAGGATTATCACACAAATGAAGTCAAAAGTAGAAACATTTTATAATCTGTCAAATGGGTTTTAAGCACATAAAGCCCACATGATAATCATGTGTTTCTCACATGAGGAAACTGATCTTGCCCAATATAGTAGTTCTGCCAGAAATTGTTGGAAAGAGTGTGAATGATTTAGGGACTTTAGAACAGTGCAGAAGATCTACCTAAGACATCACAAATCTGGAAACTCAGAAATGTTTTTTTAAGGCTCAATGGAAAAAAAAAAAAAAAAAAAATTAGGATGTGTCTTTAAAAGAGGGGTACCTGATTTTTTTTTTTTTTTTTTTTTTTTTTTGCAATTTAGCCATCTTTGTCCTTTTCGCCAAAAAGATACAGTCCAGCTGCAGCGCTTTGAGAGTAAATGTGGCCTCTGTTCTGTCTAAATAAAAAAAGTATTTGAATTTCATAAATAGCCAAAACCACTGCTCTGATTGGGTGGTTGATAGGTCCACTCCAGTTCCACTTTGGTGTCTATAAAAAAGATTTCTTAAGCCGTGATTGCAACCAAAAATGAATGCACGAGAATATTTTCCATGTTTTGAAGAGTTTGTGAGAGATTTTTGATCTGATTATTATTTATTCTGATTTATTCAGCTACAGCTATGTGATTCACTGGCCATGACAGTGACAAGAGTATAATATACAAGATACAAATAACATCAAACGAACAGGCAAATGCATACTTTTACTTTCACTGTTCTCTCTCTCCCTCCATCTCTCCCTCCCTCTCTCTCCTCCCTTAATCTCTCTCTTCTCTCTCTTTCTCTCGCTTTCTCTCTCCTCTCACTCTCTCTCTCTCTCTTTGTCTCTCTCCCTTCCTCCCTCCCTCCCTCTCTCTCTCTCTCTCTCTCTTTCTCTCTCCTCTCGCTCTCTCTCCTCCCTTAATCTCTCTCCTCTCTATTTCTCTCGCTTTCTCTCTCCTCTCACTCTCTCTGTCTCTCTCTCTCTCTTTGTCTCTCTCCCTCCCTCCCTCCCTCCCTCTCTCTTTCTCTCTCCTCTCGCTCTCACTCTCTCTGTCTCTGTCTCTCTCCCTTCCTCCCTCCCTCTCCTCCCTCCCTCCCTCCCTCCCTTTCTCCTCCCTCCCTCTCCTCCCTTAATCTCTCTCTCCTCTCTCTCTCTGTCTCTCTCCCTTCCTCCCTCCTTCTCTCTCTCCTCTCCATCCATCCATCCCTCCCTCTCTCTCTCCTCCCTTAATTTCTCTCTCTCCCTCTCTCTCTCTCTCTCTCTCTCTCTCTCTGCCCCCCCTCTCTCTCTTTCTCTCTTTCTCTCTCCTTTCTCTCTCTCTCTGACCCCCCCCCCTCTCACTCTCTCTGCCCCCCCCCCCCCCCTCTCTCTCTCTCCCCCCCTCTCTCTGCCCCTCCTCCCCCCCCCCCCCTCTCTCTCTCTCTGTATACACTGTATTATGTTTCTGTATGTATTATATAAGTTTCAGATTGCTGATGCTTTTGCTCTGGTTAATACTTCATTTCTCTGAACATTCTCACAAATGTCTGCTCTGACAGTTTAAATCTACAAAAGTCAAACTATTTTTGCCCAATCGTCTCAAAAGCGGCGCCATTATTCCCTCCTAAAGACGTGATCGTGCTGCAGTCTTAAAATATCAAAACTGTGACTCTGACAAACACACAGACCGACCTCAGCCGACTCTGCACAAACTTGGCCAACGATCTGGTCATTGATTTGAGCGAGCGCCGGTGGAGTCAGTGGCTTTGGGCAGTTTCCATGGTAACGGCACCAGATTCTGCAGATGAATGGAAATACAACCAGGCCATAAATAGAGCAGAGAGAGTAGCGCTGCTGGAAACGGGGCGAATGATGAGGCTCGACTTTGGTGCATAATGAGTTTAGATATTTCTGTCAAAAGTACAATTACCTTACATAGCCAGAACTTTTTTTAAATAATCAAATACTGTAGTAAGTTTTTAGTGTGTTGATAAGCTACATATACATATACATTTTTATATTCCATCCTTCACAGTTTGTCTCCTATTTTTGCAGTGACATAATGTTTTCTCCAATTTTCTACATACAGTAATTTAGTTTGTCAAAATTAGTGCAGGTGTAGGGAAACTATAGCTCCATATCATTCAGGCCTATTTTTCCTCACACGTCTGACTAAAATCTGTAAAAATTCAAATTAAAACTGTTTCTTTCACATTTGGAGCACAAGCAGATGGCCTGAGTCTTTTTAAAGCTGTAACTATGTAGTTTTAGCTTCTGAACAGGCTCTGATCAGAAGTGAGAACTTTCTCCAAACAAAAGAAAAACAAATCTAATTTCCGCCAAAACATTTGTTGGTAGATAAAAGAATTGGTAAAGCTGGTGTTGACAGCTGAGACCTGAATGACACTTGGAAGATTTTGGGTTTTGACAATTTCTCTGCAAAAGCTGAAGGTAACTGAGGTCAAAAGGAGTTTTAGGGACCTAAAATTAATCAAAAAAAATAAATAAATAAAAAAAAAAAATAATAATAATAATAAATAATAATAATAATAAATAAATAAAAATAATGTAAGCAGAGCCAATATTTTAAAATTTTGGGGAATTTTTTTATTTGTAAATAATCTGAGTTTGATTCCTCCCAGAGGCTGATTTGACTCTAAATAGGAGGGACAACAGTGTGATTTTTATTTTTAACATTTTCAGGTGCTTCATAGTTTGTTTTTATCAGATACTGAACAAAAAGGAATAAAAAAAAAAAAAAAGTGGGATGGCTCTTCAAAGGGACGCCGGAATAAGAAGTGCAAACTAAGCTCCACAGCACGGTTGTTTTCAATGTAAAAATACACATCTATTACTTACAATTCGACAAAATGTCTTAATAACTCTGTAGTTTATAAAGCAGCAGAAAGGGTTTTAAACTAAAATGTAGATCTTATGCTCCTGATTCACCACAGAACTGATAAGCCCCGAGGATGTTTTCAAACTGTTGTTTTCAATATATATAAATGTTCTTTTTCCAAACCTTTATGGATATTTAACATGGGAGCCCACACATGTTGAACCAGGAAGTGGGCGGTCACTGTTGAGGTCCATAGTAGCCAATATTTTTTATTTTTTTTTAATATTTAGTAAGAAACTAGATGCAGATCAGTAATTTACCTTTGCTTCATTGTAAAACACAAAGTTGGTCTAAAACAACTTAAAAATAGAAGCAGCTCTACTGACTTCCTGTTCAAAACTGCAGAACTTCTTCATTTCATTTCATTTCATTTTATTTGTTCTTTTAAGTGGCAATGTGAAAAACATATTCCACAAGAACAGGAGAAGGATGAAGACACAAGTCTTATTTTATCCCTAGCCCATTCTGTTTTTACAGAAAAAAAATATGAACACAGATGACCTCTTACACAATTATTTTTGTCATATTAGCAAACACAATTAACATTTTTAATGCATTCTTTTAGTACAATTCTATCATATTTTGTTTGTTAAAACTTAGAAAAGTGAATTTGACATAATAGGTGTCCTTTAAACCTCTGCTCTATCCTTTTTTTTCTCTCTATCTATGGCACGGGTGTCAAACTCAAATGGTGGTAGGGCCAAATCCATCAGAGTCAGACTTGGTCGAGGGCCACATTTTAAAATATAGGTCCCTCTGAGTTAAATTCAAATATGGCAATATGGCTGTATAAAGCTAATACCACATTTACTGTATGTCCATTTATATTGTGTTACATTACTATATGTTGTACATAATTTCATTGCAAGAAAACTTTGGACAGATGGTATGCTTTTTGCTACATTCCAGTGCATATTACATTTAATTGTCACATCTCAGCAATATAAGGGGCCACTATCAATAATAATCTGAAATCATGCACAGGGGCCACATGATATCTTATTGAGGGCCGAATTTAGCCCCCGGGCCTGAGTTTGACACCCCTGATCTATGGCATCTGCTGTAAAACTTTGGCGCATAGACAGTAACTATCACATCAAACAAAGTCATAGCCTATGAGCTCGTGGGTCAGTAGAAGCCTGATCAAACATTACACGACCACAACTGGCTAAAGTAAAGCTCTGTGGCTGTTTTATTTAACTCCTCGTTCTCGCTGAGATGAAGGAAAACACAAGTGTAACAGCAGCTTACAGGTCTGCGGGTTAATAACGCACTAAAACGGTCACTTTAACCAAAATAGACCCGGGTAATTGAAGAGCAATGCTTTTAAGGACATGATTGACACGCTGCGGCTGATTGCTCGCGCCTCCTGAGGTGAGAAAGAACAACAAGTCTCAAATCCATCTGACATTTAGACAAGCGGTGTTATTATTGGACATTTAACAGAGGCAGATTGTCACTTATTTGGTGCTAAGAGCTGGAGGCACACAATAGCACAAGAACACAGTCTTCATGTTTTTGTGTCAGCCTTCTCACTGCCTCACAATTACAGCGTTTTAATTAGAATCTTTCACCGAGACTGGCAGCTCATGTCCCGATCCGTCAGAGTGAGAAGCGAGCAGGATGTGTTCTGTGAAAGAGTCTTTGTGAATCACTTCTTCATCTGGCTCGGGTTTGGCAAGAGTCAGTGTGACGTCTCAACCTGGGCACATTCGCTCCAAATTTGTCCGCCGTTTCCTGCGCCACGACAGGAGAATCCCAGGAAATTCCTCCCCCCCATTGGATGCAGGAGGAAGAGAGAGGAGGAAGTACTGCCATGTATGTACGCTCCTCATGACACACATTTCATAACTGCGCTTCCTCCTGCTGCACAGAACAGACTCCACACTGTGTCATACGATTTCATGGTCTATGTTTAGAACCTAAAACAGCTAGGCCTCATTTTTCAACGTGGAATAGTATTTGAAAAGACGAGACAAAGCCTGAGCCAACAATAGTGCATTATCACTTGTGTAATCTTCCATTGTGCCGCTGTCATTTGTGTTTGTCTGGGGTTCATTGTCTCAGCTGCAGTGACTCAGGACTGCTATTGTAGATCTTAAACACTCAACGATTATTTTTATTGTGCTAAAAACTGATTGTTATGAATGCAAATAACTGCTTGTGTATGGTAATTATAGACTCTGGAGAAGTAAACACTCAAATAGTTGTAGAAAAATCGAGTAGTAAAAACACTACACGTATTCGTGCTTAAGCTCCTTTTGTTCCTATTTTTTCTATTAATAAAATTGACTGTTTTTATCTGTCTGAATCCAGTATTGATCTGCTGAGAAGGTAGACATAAGATACTTTAAAAATGAATAGGCTACTGAATACTAGCATTCAAGTTTATTTTATTGTGCATTCTGTTACAGAATACAGTGAAAAGACAAGTGTACCTGTAGTAGTAGCCTACTTAAGACCAGTCTTGAGGTCGCTTTTTGAATGTCTCCTCTCAGGCTCGAGTGCATCTGGACTTGGTCTTGTTTTGGTCTTGAGGTCGCTTGAACTCAAGGTCAGACATAGAGAACATTTCGTTGCAACATGTTCTGTTAAACCTGCACTAAAAGTTAATTTTCCCAGGCACAGTTTGCAATAAAGACTGCGCAATAAGATCATGTAGACGTTCAGGCGTTTACATGGGGCCAGGAAAACCGGATAAGTAGCCTAGTCCGATTTAAACCAGTTCTCCAAAGTGCAGGTAAACCCGGGCAGACTTATCGAGAAGCATGTGGTCAAGATCAATTGTTGACTGATTTCAGACGTCATGTATCAATCAATCAATCAAACAAACTTTATTTGTATAGAACTTTTCATACAAAACGTAACACAAAGTTTTCCCATACAATTTTCAACATAAAAACAACCCCCATGCAATATAACAATAAACATGAAACAGATTTAAAATACATTGAAAATTTACAAACAATAAAAAGAACAAAAGCAGGAGCAAATAAGAAGAAACATAAAGCACTTCAGTCAAGTAAACATACAATCGGTCTGCAGCTGGACAAATGTAACTGAGCATGCTCTCAACCTCTGCACACTCCACATTCAAGCAATGAAGTTAATAATTTTACAACAAAAAGCTCCTGCACAAAGTGGCACAAACAGCCATATATTTAAGTTTAACACAGTTCTAAATGTTTTAAACAGTCCTACACGTCCCAGAAAGACTAGTGTGTATTGGAAATCAAATCAGTCTGAATCATAGAGCAGTGAATCTAATACAGGTTGATGGACCTCGATCTTGACTTGTCTCTGCCTCAACTCTCAGTGGTAATTGGTCTCCATTTATACAGTGTTTCAAGGCACTCAACATGCTTTACAATCAGGGATTCACTCACTCATTGTATGCAGACACTGAGGCAATGTGGGTTAAGACACGATATTACACTTTTGTCGTCCCACTGTGAACCTGGTGTTCCAGCGGTCTCCCATCCAGATACTAACCAGGCCCTAACTTGTTTATCTTCTGAGATCTGACGGGATCAGGCTTTGACAAGCAGGTATGGCACATGGTCATGATCTTGCCTGGCTCTCGGGACAGTGTAGGAAAAGTCTTGGTCTTGACTTCGACACTAAAAGAGACATTACAAGATAAAACATAAGTCTTTGATTTTTATAGTTTATTGTTTGTCCTGCAATTATTATAAAATAACAAAATCACAAAATAGAGACGGATAAGTCTCAGATGCATCACTGTAAAATCTGTTTTTTATTTTTCTCAGTAATACGTGATGAATCAGAATCAAGTATCAGAATGTATTACTCTGCATTCACAACAGTAAATGAATAACTGTAACTTATTATTTTTAAAGAAATATCCAAAATAAAAGGCTTTCAGCTTCCATTTTGCCGCATATAAAGCTAATTTCTCTGCAATCTCTACTGATAAAAAATTAGGCAACAATAGAATAATTAAAAGTTTTTTCTGAATAAAATGATCTCAATGCATAACCTTTATTTGATGTCTTCATTTGTGAATGCAACATGCTTCTGGAAATGTGTGAAAACATGGGATGCATCTTGTTGTAGTGGCGCTGAAAAATAGATAATGTTATTGTATTTAGTTGAATATATTTGCAACACAATCAGTTAATGGACCTTCACAAAATAACACCGGTAAGTCTTGCTCTCTGTCTGTGTTCAAGTCTAAACACCTGCACAAAACAACAGTATTTAGTATTTTCGTTTTTTATTCCTAAACTGACCTGCACTTTTAACGATGTGATATTATGAATCATGTCAGACTTATTTAGACCAGTTATGCAAACGCCATTTAGATCAAGCCAAGACATTACTACTTTACAGATTCAGGAAGCGTCCTCTGAAAGGCTTTTTGTTTGAAATGGCATCAGAGTTTTTTTCTTTCTCACTTACACCCACACATTTCTGCAGGGTGCATAGTATTAGAGAGACATAGAAAAAAAATCCATTGAAATGAAGCTCTGAAAAAGCCAACAGCTGTGGACCGATGGAAGAGAGTCTAGTTATATAATTGAACGTGTTAAAATTCATGCGGGTGTTAAATAAGTGTTTCCTTCAGTTACTCAAAGACCAAAAATGAAAACACTTCAAAGTGATTTGACAGATATGAGACATTTGATGCTCTTTTGTGAGATTATCTTTATTACATAAGTATGTGCTTGACATTTAAATTCTTATGCAAAGTGTTGGGAAGCAACTGTAGATACATGCACTGAAAATATGTATTCAGAATAATTAGATATAACTGGTCTGTGCAATACATTTATCGTGCAATGTTCCTGTTCAATAAATAAATAATAAATACATTGAATCAAGTTAAATCGAAAATATAGAAACAGACAATCATTCACTCTCTTATTCATTCAATGGTTTGGCCATACCTGCTTGTCAAAGCCTGATCCTGTCAGATCAAGATAGGGCCTGGTCAGTACGTGGATGGGAGACCGCTGGAACAGCAGGTGCCACAGTGGGACACTGGGGCAAAACACTTAAACTGCATTGCCTCAGTGTCTGCAAACACTGGGCGAGTGGATTGTAAAGTGCTTTGAGTACTTGGAAAGGTAGAAAAGCGCTGTATAAATAGACTATTTACCATTTACTTATACATGCATTATTTAAGTGGAATGAAGCTAGAGAACCTATAGAGCAGGGTTTCCCAACCAGGGCTACATGAACCATTATTTGTAGCACATTTTACATGTTAAGAAGCAACTTTTGACATGGAAATTATCAAAACAAAGTGCAATGGTTATAAATAAAAATACAAACTTGAAGATAAAATACCCTTAAAATTGCATGACACAGGGGTAAAAAACTGCCTTGACTGTCTATACTAATACAAAATAAAGACTAAAATGTGAATTTGCACAAAGTTAATAAGAAGTAAACCTGTTTGGAAATGCTTGAGCACTTCTTACATACGGTGCAAAATTGGATCATTGAACACATTTTTAAACATGGTCTAATTATTAGGGGTCCACAGAAGCTAAGTTTCCCTTCCCTGTCTGTCCAGAGCGTCCCCTGTCCTTAGACCCTCCTTCTCGGCAAGGAAAAAGGGGAGAAAAGAAAAACCTTGAGGAGAACCAGTGAACAAGAGATTCACTCCCATTGATGGACAGGCTATAGATGTAACTAAAAATAACATGGATCTAATTTGAGATTTAGAGTTTAAGTCTGTAGAGCCAGAGTCCATTAGCTGAGGGAAGCGACTCATCTAGCAGGACCAGGACAGGCTAATCCAGGAGAGGGAGGTGGGGCAGATGTCCAGAAAGAGGAGGGGGTCCAGCATCAGTGGTCCAGCTTTACGTCACTAGAAACAGTTACACTCCGCCAAGAGGACAGTGGGACAGGGGACAACATGTGAAGAGCAAAAAACAGACTAGAGATGGACTGTACTTTAATATTCTTTACAGGGAAAGCAGGAGAAGTGAGAGGATAGAGCTCAAGACTTTCCCCAGTATATTTACTCCTAGGGCAGCCTGACTAGTACTGTAGAGTCTGGTTCTAAATGACTTGACCATAAGTTATTTCAAAGAGGAACAGCTGAATAATTATATACATCACAGAGCTAGATTACTGTGAAACATTCAAGACAAGAAACAACATGTTTTCTGTAGACTGGTTACTTGAAGTCACACTTTCAACCACAGAGCAATCATTATTATTATACCTTATTTTAGTCACATCTACATCTAAAGAACTAAAATGACTCGGCAAGAAGAGGAAAAGTGCAGCATGATTAGACTGAAAAACGGTGCACATTTTTAGTCAGTTTCTATTTTTGGCTCAGTACAGCGGACCACCACTTTGGCTCTCTCCCCCTCACTCGCTCTTGTTCTTGCAGGCCATTCGAGGTAAAAGCAGCATTTGACTGAAATACTTGAGCCTGCAGTCTGCTCTTGTGTGCTGCTACAGAAATAAACCTCGGCAACAGCAACATAGTGTAACAGTTTGTAGTTTGGATTTAAAATATACACACAAATATGCAGAAAACTTGCTAATTTGCTTTCCATTTAACACCACTAAAGGCTTAATAGATCAAAGTAGCATAAGGATGTACGACAATATAAGACACAGTAGATTTACTGCAGCTTTGTGATCATTTTTCTGTTTGATTTCACCCACAGAAAATAAAAAAGTAGCTCAGATCATTTGAGGTAACAGCCTGTTTAAGTTCACATCAGGACAAACCTCAACAATACAAGGCTGATGTGAGACAGTGCTCGGAGGGACGGTCTGCTGTGATTGGTCCGAAGACGAGAGGAACCGAAGGATATGACTGAGGTACAGGGTTAGGACGATTTGAAATGGTTAAGGTTCGATTGAGGTAGTTGCCTGTGTTCTTTCAGAGTTAGAATTCTTGTTTCTGTGTCTTTTATTTGTACAGAAACTGCTTTTGTTGGTGAAATGTGCTATATATTTTGTTAGATTTGAGTTAGTTAGATCAAAAACGCACCTATTACATTCACTTATATGCTTAGCAACATCAGTTTTGTGTTTAAACTATGGGCCAAATATCTGAGTAAGTGAATGACACTATAGTCTTTTTCTATTAATGGGAAACGCTGAATGAGCTAATCATTTCTGCTTTACGCTAAGAAGGTGCTCATTTCACAATTACCTTATTTGAACTTATTGTGTAACCCTGTTCCTGCCGGCGCTGCCACCTCAAAATCATTAATCAGTAAGTCACAAATGAGGCTTTTTGATAATTACCAGGACTGTACGCAGGATTTTGAAAATATCGAAGTCCAAATTTATTTGACTAAAATAGTCTATAGCAGGGGTCCCAACCACCGGTCGGGCCACGGTCCGCGAGCCATCTGCTACGGGCCACCAGATCTTTTAAGATGTATTTTATTTTTTATTGATATTTTATCACTACTTCCTTGTGCTTTAGTATGAAAATATTGTGCCATTTAACCAAATAAACTCTATTAAACCAATAAGAGCTAAAAAATATGTACAATAATCAGTTGTTTGCATTTTGCGTTGTTGTTTTTGTCGCTACCCATCCTCTATCGGTTCTCGAAAAAGAAAATTGTGACTATACCGGTCCTTGCAAAAAAAAAGGTTGGGGACCACTGGTATATAGCATATTTTTAGAAATGACAGTAGGACTATTTCCATTGGTGATCAATTGATTATCGAGTTTTCTTGTTTTGAGTCAAGACATGTTACAGTTTATGGTCTCATATTTAAGACACTTCCTTCACTTAAAGACCTACACCTAAAATTGTGAAAGAAATCCATGTAGTTTCATATAATGTGATGTTGTTGTTATTTTATTCACACCAGGCCAACATTCTAAATAAGAATTTATTCTTGTGTCTTACCTGGCAAACAAGATTAGTTTTTGTCAGCTTCATTTATAGAAAAATGATAAAGAAATGGACAACAACATATCAGCAGTATTCATAACATAGGCCATTATTTCACAGCCAAATTGATATTGCTGTTCTTGTTTCTGTCATACTGTTTTAAAATAGTAACAATAGGATAATGCTGCAGTCTATGTTAGCAGAAGTTATATCTAGCGAGGTCCAGAACTAATGGACTCAATGCTGGTACGGACAAGTAAGTTACATATAGATTTCTATTTTGTTGTTGTTTTTTAACAGCTGATGTCCTAAAACGCCCCTGTCCTCGTCTCTGTCTGGACTGAAAAAACTGCCCGCTTATCTGTCTTGTTCTTTCTCCGGGAGAGAGAAAGAGATCTGTCTGTGCTCGAGTCGTGACTGTCTGCTCGAGCTCTGCTTTCAGAAACTCCGGAAACAAGTCTCGAGATGGAGATGGAGGCTGCAACATCCGCGCGCTCGTCCAATCGCTGCTCCCCGAGTGGCCCCAGGATGTCGGTATCCCCTGCCGCGCGTGAGGCGAGGGCGGGCCCGGGGAAATCTCTGTCACCGGGAGTGGGAGGCGTAGAGGAGTAGAGGAGACCGGCCGCGGCGCTATTTAAGACAGAGCCGAGGAGAGCGCCGGCACAGCATTTCAGCACCACAAGCCCAGCGGACAGCGCCTCAGAGCAACAACTTCACAGCGGCCATCATGGTTCTCATCTGGACTCAGTTCGGTGTCAAAAGCAAAAATGTCAATGTCAAGTGCAAAGTGCGGATGATGCACAGAGGTGACAGCTCCGGCTCTTCGTCCTCAGCGGTAAGTCCTGCTTTATTCTGCTTTTTATGTAAAATTTAGTTTTAATTGTGTTGTCACGGCTACTTTTTATCTTTTATCTTTTAATCTAATCTCATTCACCGGTCTCTTGTTGAAATGCTGATGATGTCGCGAGAGCTAGGGTGCGCTCAGCCAATCAGTGGACAGGATCTCGGTTGTTAGGGGAACTTCTACATGCCTCTACTATCTATTTAAAAAATAAAAAACGCTCCTTTAATTTTCTAACTTGTTCCTCAGATAAATATAGTAAATGTAAAAATAATCCAATTTAAGCATAGTCGATATCTGTATTCATAGGTTTTATAGATAGATAGATAGATAATAGATAGATAGATAGATAGATAGATAGATAGATAGATAGTCTTGATAATCTGACTATAAAAGTGTCTTAATGGTGAAAAAAAAAACTGACCTAAATGTGTGATTGTGTGTCTGTGCAGGAGAGCGTCAAGTCTGAACAAGAGAGCCCCTGCCTGGCCATCAAGCCCGCCGGCAAAGACTTTTACAAGGTGCTGGGCGTGGCGTCGGACTCCAACGAGGACGAGATCAAAAAGGCTTACAGGAAGCTGGCTCTGAAGTTTCACCCGGACAAGAACAGCGACGCCGAAGCAGAGGACAATTCAAGGAGATCGCCGAAGCTTATGAGATTCTGACTGACCCCAAGAAGAAGACAATCTACGATCAGTTTGGAGAAGAAGGTGAGGCTGTTGTTTTGGTGTTTTAATGAGTAAAATGTGTGCTTACATCACAGAAAGACTAAATTAACTTCTTCTTGTCTTCTCAAAAGGTCTCAAAAATGGTGGCAACCTCTTCCGCAGTAACTTCCAGACAGACCCCAGCACTTCTCATCCTTTTTCCACAACTCAGACCACTTCGACATCTTCTTTGGCCAAGACGACGACGACCTGTTCAACCCGTTCAGACGCTTCACCTTCAGTCACGTGGGTGGCTACACTGGCCGTGAAGAAGGGCAGGGCAAGGCAGAGGTGCACGAGCTTCTGGTGACGCTGGAAGAGGTGATGCACGGCTGCACGAAACACGTCAAGATCACGCGCAAACGACTGAACCCCGACGGGCGCAGCGTGAGGTCTGAGGACAAAGTGCTTAACGTCGTGGTGAAGAAAGGGTGGAGAGCTGGGACCAAGATCACCTTCCCCCGAGAGGGAGATGAAACTTCGAACAACGGCCCTGCAGACATCACGTTCATTCTGAAAGACCAGGAGCACCCACAGTACAAGAGAGATGGGTCCAACATCGTCTACACGCCAAAATTACCTTAAAAGAGGTGAGTTGTGTTGACTTTTAATTGATTAACACTTAGGAACCACGATGATTCATTTTAGTTGAAAATAACTCTTGTTTTAGTAATCAAACCAAACCTCTAAGCCCCCGCAAACACAGATTGGCAACACAAACTCCTCCAATCGCCTTGTCAGACCCTGCAGAGAGCATGAGCTAAATTTAACTTTGCTGCTCTCAACCCCCATCAGTCCTGCCTCTCTGCCATTGGCTGCACACTCCTCTGCTTTTACACGGCAGGTTGTAAGGTTAGAAAGGCGCTTTTTGGCAGGTTCTTTTTCTGGCTCTCGCCACCATCCCACACACACAGATTAACTGGATAGCACTCAAAAGCTGACATTTCAAGGAGCCCTTCCATCATTCGTGGGCTGGCTTCAACAAAATACTTCACTCCTACGCTCAGCAGACAGAGGCACAATTATGACATCAATAACACTACATATATTACATAACATTTAGATATTTTGAATGGAATGAAGGCAGTAAACAGCTCTTGCATAACTCTTTAAGAAAAGAGGTTTAGGGACAAACAGTGGTTCCTTTGTGATTATTTAGTATTATTGAGTATCACAGATTACTGAACCTGATCTTGATTTCTAATTTTCACTTCTTTCTCTCCAGGCGCTGTGTGGCTGTACTATTAACGTGCCTACGCTCGACAGCCGAATGATGCCTTTGCCGTGCAGTGACATTATTAAGCCTGGTGCAATGAGACGTCTTCGGGGCGAGGGGCTGCCTCTGCCCAAGAGTCCGTCACAGAAAGGAGACTTGGTGGTGGAGTTCCAGGTGCTCTTCCCTGACAGGATCCCACCTCAGTCCAGGGAGATAATCAAACACAGCTTAGCCAAATGCTAACTCCTCTTTCAGTACATGACACAGGGCCGCCATGTGTGCATTGTTGACAATTCACAGCCTTATTCAAAGGTGCTAGCATTGTGACCATTCACAGTCTGTTTGTGAATGGAGAGAAGAGAGCGCTGCAGCTGAACGCACATTGAAACTGGAACGACGGGATGAAGATGAACAGTGTCTTCAGAAATAATTGTGTCTGATGGCATCTGCAGCTTAGTTTGCCTACAGTGTGACTGAAAAGGTTATTTGTACTGTTATACAGTACACTCAGAACAAGACTGTGCTACTCAAGTCTGTGCAGACTTCCTCAAACCTAAAAGGAGAGGAAACATTTGCATTTGTTATATGGTTTTCATATGACTTTTTAAATCTAGCTTATGTGATTGTGTACAAAGATTAACTTTGTGTACAAAAAACAACAATACTGTCTCTAAGAGAGATTCACATGTGAAATGTTCTATTGAATGATGTTATATTATAAATATGCTCCCATATAATGTTTGTACAAACTACAACTAGTAACCTGTAAAAATATGTAAATATTTGAAATAGAAATAAAAAATAATTGAAAAATGTCCCTTCATGTGGATGATTTATGTTTAAATTAATAATTATTGTGGTCTTGGTACATTGCTGTCCTCTTGTGTTTCTCTGAACAGCCTCATATGACAAAACAGTTTTTATCTCTTTTAATCACGGGCCGGCTCAGTGTTTTGTTTCCAGATATTCACACCTGATGCTAAAATACTGCCCTTTTTTTTTACTTTCTCGGAACAATAAACGCTATTTAAGCAGGCTACACTTTTAACTCAGTTACATTCAATGTTCTTGGCTAACTGGACTTCCAGCTTTAGGCAGCAGAGGTCACTGTTCAGGGCTGAAACAATTACCTTCCCAAAACTGACACTAGACTTCAGAGGAACGAGACTTTTCTTTTGGGAATGTTCAGTGGATTGATTGTGTTCTACTTTATGAACATAGTCATTTATTTCAATATTGTATTAACTTTTTACTTTATTTATTATGGCATTGAGCTTTATTTAGTCACCAGGAAACTCCTGCAGAGATTTGAACCTGTTTTCAGACATTGGGAGAACATGAAACTATAGGCTAATAGGCTACATACTAGTTGGAAAAGGCTGAACTTGGACGCTAATTGGCTCGTCAGTCCAGCTGCTGCGCACAGCCATGAAACAGATCCCACGTGACAGACGTGTACTACTTTTACTATTGATGTCACCTGATATGAAATGTCTCAAGTACACCAGACCACACCACCAAACCTGACCGAGGCCTACCCGGTCCCAAACCTGACTGTAGTGGTCTTGTTGTTGATTCCATGTGTGGTCATTTTGTTGCTGCTGAACTGCCTGTTTCTGGGCTACAAGTTGTTAATCTTGTCAAAAAAGACGAACATTCGTGAAGACACCGAGGCGATGCTTTTGCAGTCCACTCTTCACGGGGCCAGGCGGCTGTCAGACGTGGCTTTTCCTCCGCTGCAGAGTAGGAGAGCTTACATGTCCCTGTCAGAGCCTGTCCTGCCTCACCCGGTCACTTCCTCCAGGGCCTCGTCTAAAGACAGGCCGGGCTTTGAGCACAGGACCCGGCTCCTGAGGCCTGATGGTGCCACGGGCTCGGGGTCCCTGAGGGCGCCCAGCTCCATCCGGGCCACCCCGAGACTGGACCTGCGCTCCGGGGCGTATCACCAAAGCGAGTGGTGCAAAAGTGCTCCTCTTCTGCTCCGGAGGTCCAGCGACTCTGAGACTGACACCAGAGTCAACCTTGTGCCTCCAAACTCTCCAATGGTTAGTGACATACAGTATAATATTCTGTACTTTTTACATTCTGTTATTGGCACATGTCATAGGGTTGTTAATGTTGATTTTAGGTGGTAATAGTAGGCGATGTATTGCTTTTCTTTTCTTCTTTTTTTCCACAAGGGACCCTATTATTTGTAGGATAGTTATTCATGTAAAACAGCTACAAAATCTATGATGTTAAGTTTAATTTAGATGTTTTGTCTTGTACAGATTGACTAATAACATCAAATAGACTTAGCACATTTTCTATCAGATAATCCAGTATGTCTTGTTCAGTTGCATTATTTACTTGCCAAAAGAAAGAAAGCAGCAGCAGTAGTAGAAAACAATGCTGTTAAATCATAATGGTAGATCTTTAATTGTAATGTTTGGAGAGCCCCTTGTGGCTGATGGGGCCCAGTGCAACTGAGCCAGGTTATGACAGGAAAAGCTCTGGTTATGGCTGAGAAATATACAGTTTTCTATGTTTATAATTGTGATATTTCAGTCTTTAGAATTCTGCATTTTGACCGATTCTTTAGTGTCTCTGGGGCAACCTTTCAACACGGTTCATGAGGATCTATTTCCAGATCTTCAGTGTTGGTTTGATCCTCAGCTCGAGGCTTTTTCTGTGCTTGTGTTTTGGGGTTAATGCAGAGATTCAGAGAAAATCCATTCAAAACACTTTGAAGTGATGAAAAAAATTAAATTAATTATTTTATGAGACAAACTTTGCAAACAGCAAAACAAAACATGTTTCATCTTCTTTTTAATTCTATAAGACTACATCAGCTTGTCTGTTTGTTTGCGTACCCAACAGATTCATCATGTGGAAGGTATAGTTTATGTAGATATTGTTTTATAACTTAATTCCAAAAGAAAAAATAGACTATGGTAGGATACATGAAGAACACATGTGGATTGGATTCCAAACTGGAAAAGGTGGGAATTGTGATGAGATGGTTTAAGATTTTTGGGGGAAGAGCTGAACATACTAAAAGATCTTCTGGCTTCTTGTTGAGTTTAGAGTCAAATTTAAAATTCTTCTTCTAACCTATAAAGCTTTAAATGACTTGGCCCCTTCTTATATCAAAGATGAAATAACTCCTTATCATCCTAACCGTTCACTTCGTTCTCAAGATGCTGGACTTTTGGTGGTTCCTCGAGTGTCTAAAAGCACAATAGGAGGCAGACCATTTAGTTATCAAGCTCCCTGGTTATGGAATCAGCTCTGGCTCATGTCAAGATGACACAATCTCTACATTTAAAAAAGTTTATGGTCAGGTCAGTTAGGAACAGACTCTAAACCCACAGTTCTAGTCAGGCTGCCTCAGGAGCAAATATACTGTGTAAAGTATGGCAACTTAAGCTCTATTATCTCACTTCTGCTGCTTTCCCTGAAAAAATATTAAACTACAATCATCTGTGTCTGTTTTTAGCTCTTCACATGGTGTCTCCTGTCCCACTGTCCTCTTGGGGACTGTAACTGTTTCAGAAGCTGCCGGACAATTCTTGCCAGACCTCCCTCCCCTCTTTTCTGTAGACTCGGTCCACCTCCCTCTCCTGGATTAGTCTGTCCTGGTCCTGCTAGATGAGTCATTTCCCTCTGCAATGGACTATAGTCTATAGTCTATATCTATATCTACATAAATATCAATAATTTATTTGTATAGCCAAAATCAAAACAGTCTCTCTGAGGATTCCAAGATTATTATTTAGCAATTAGATATACAGTAGCCTGTCCAATTAATTTTTTTTCTTGCAGAAAAGGAGGGCCTAAATACAGGAGATGCTCAGGACAATAATTTTTGCCTGTTTACTAATGATCTGCTTTGACATGCGTGATAATTTCTGAATTGTTTTATTGAATGTGTATTCATTTATTTTTATTTTCTACCATTGATGTTTGCTAAACTATCTTGGGAAGTCTTTAGAGACACTGTTGCTGTGATTTTGGGCCACACAAAAATAAATTGATTTGATTTTGAATACAATGTAAGTTTTGTGGTAAATGTAAGTTTTCTAATTATGTCTAACAAAGCCCATATTGACTAAAGCTTTATTGCGTGAAATTCATTTGTAAGACAAAGAACAGAAATTTCAACTTCATAGAGGCTTTGAACTTCATTTAGAATCAACAGCTTGTACCTGAACAAAGCTGTATTAACTTGTGTGTTGTGTTGACAGCAGGAGGAAGCAGGAAATGAGGGACAGCCGTGCAGCAGCAGTCCCTACGACCCGAGGCCAGACATGAACCCAGCTGGGGCGGAGCATCTGTTTGACAAACTGGACATGGAGTGTGAGCTTTCCAACCCGCTGTCAGAAGTCTCCTGTATTCTCACATCCGCAGTGGGACCTGGACTGGACAGCGACTTTGGTGCCAGTGCAGGTTTTCTTACATCTTTTACATCTATTTACTGACCGGTTTTATTGTGCTAAACCTGGTCTTTGACATTGTTTTCATGTAAAGTTGCTTTGAACTGCATTTTCAGGTGTGTCTTTGCGGATTCTCTCTGCAGACAGCGACGGCTTGTCCAACGGTGTGCTTGCTTCTGCATTAGAGTGGGACTATTATGACCCGTGCTACGTCAAGCAGAACCATGTCCCAAAACTAAAACATCACAGACCATTAATGCACACAAAACAGTATTGGGTGTAGTTGACCATTTTGTATAATGTATCGTTTTAAATATGTATATACATTTTATTTATTTAACTTATATTTTATCTTGTATGATTTATTTGTACTTAATATCTCACTATCACAATATTAGTTCACTTTTGTTCAAATCACAAATCCAACAAATTGTTTATGTTCATTATGCACTTGTTCAACTCTTGACTAACTAAGCGTGCACTTTTAAGAATTAGGAATCACTTTTGACTAACAAAGACACGTTTCATCACACGAAAAATTGTTTTGACACACAGTTATTTATTTTAGCATTTTGAAAAATCCGATGTGATAATGAGTGTAATAAAATAATTTTAATTTCAAAGTGTATCAATCACTGTATGATGCGTGAGGGATTTTTTATTTTGTAGATGTGTCCCTGTTCTCATATTGTGACTTCTTCTTAACAGCCTTGGAAGCTGAAGGTCAACTTATATATTCATCTATGAAAATTGCATTTTCTTAGTTTACCTTATATAATGAGTCGTTTGTGATGGACATGGACTGGTCTGTTTCTTAAAGTATAGGCTGTAAGTTCAATGCAGTGCAGTTATAAATATTTAGGATTAGAGTACTTTGGAGCAACTTAGTTATTCAGTTTCCTTTCAGTGAGCTTAAACTTAAAATCCTGACTTGTCTGCCAGATAAAACTCTGTGAGGGCCGTGACTAATTTCTGTTGTTGATTTGTTTTTTTCTGTAGAGGTTGTTTAACGGTGCTGTCAAGCGATTAAAAAAATAGAGAGATTAATTAATTATGATCTGTAATTAATTATTCTAATTAATCTATTTTAATCTCACCTAAAATTACTGAGAAAACCATCAACTTAAGTGTTTTTGTTTTTTTTTATCCAATTTAATTAATTAATTTTTGTTGCAGATGGGAATATTAATATTTGCAAAAATTAAGACTTAGTAAGTTTGAACATACAACCCGTTCATCAGTCCATTAATTTTCGTCTGCTTCTTTATTTTTGTCTCGTTGCTACTCATCACCAGTGAAGATTTCAAAATAGATTATGCGATTAAAAAAATTAACTCGATTAATATGTCTGTAATTATTAATCTCATTAATGTACTAATTTGACACACCTATTAACAATTTAGACATATTTATCTCTGGTTGAAAAATAAAACATTGATTCCTAAATTAGACCAATGTTTACAAAATTACACAAAAAGTAATCTCAAAGTAATGTCACTACTTTTAAGGGCAGTAATGTAACTAAATACATTTTTAAAACTACTATGTGATGTGTAAGTATTTACTTTTTCAATACTTTTCCATCAACACTGGTTAAATATGAGTTTGGTCACTGGCCCGTTGCCTCTCAAACCTTGTTGTCCAGGTTGTCATGGCAATCCAAATTCTATCCATGAACTTTAAAATTAGTTTTCTAAATGATGCATTATCATTCTGGACTATTTTCCTTAAAACCATTGACTAAAATTGTCTAATTTAAAACGGGCTAAATTGAGAACAAGCCCTGCACAAAAGAAAAACAGAATGAAAGTTTTGGGGAAATCTACCGAGCAGTAAAGCTGGTGTATGCAGTTATGGCCTGAATGACACTAGATCTGTTAATTTTGAACTTTGATAATTCCTTTGGAAAAGCCGACAGTATTTAACAAAAATAAATAGATTTAGGAACCTGTAAAAGTTGATTTAAATATTTCCTGGAGCTTGATAGTATTTATTAGAAGGTAAACATGAATAAATAAATAAACAAACAAATAAATACATGGAGAGCCTTTGATTTTTTTTTAATATATATATATATTAACTTGCAAATTTTTATGAAAGGTGGGAAGTTTACTGACCCACTATTACTACATACATTTAGTCTAAAGTTTTAAATTGTTACATACAAATTGAAATAGACCTCTTTTTTTTTTTTTTGGCTGTAGTTGCACCTTGACTTTAGCTGCCGTCCATCAGGGGTCGCTCCACTGGCCCAGAGCACCGGAAGTGGCGCATGTACACTTTGTAACGACGACTAGCTGCTGCAGACTGTTGAAGACATTTTAAAATATTACACAGCTTCAGTCCCGCTAAAGGAAAAGGCTCACAACAATTATACCGTCTTCAATCTTAATGTGTCCACGTTTCAACACTAGATTAATAGTGTTGTTTATTTCGGAAACCGTTTTGCAGCGGTGCGAGCCACAGAAACGGTAACTTACGTAAGATGTCGAGCGTCTGGACTGAGGAATAAACTACACCGCCGCGGTAAGTGGCCCTGTGTTTCAAACCACATTATTGTCTGAGCAGAATAGTAGTAGTCGCTTTAGCTAGCTGATGGTAATTAGCTTCATTATAAGGTTGAACCAGCGCCTCTCCTTTTATGGCTCAGCAGGAAACTCTTGAACAAAGTGTCTGCAGCTACGTGACGTCGTGATAGTCTGTGTTTGTAACGCACGTCCGTTAAAGCGAACCCTGGATATAATCACATGTTTATCCTAAAACACTTATAATATCATCACTTATATAAATACAGGACAAATACCTTGGAAGTATTTGTAGTTTTATTAAAATAGTGTTATGAAGAAATGACATGGAGGCTGCCATTTTGCTGTGGTTATGACATAAAATAGTGTTGTCAAGGTAACAGGCAGTAGCAGGTAACTAAGCAACATGAATTCCTGGGTTAAGCCTCGTCAGTTTGAGCATACAGAACAATTATGTGGAATCTAGTAAAACTGAAGATAATCAGAGAAAGAGGCAATAACTGGACACTGTCAGTGGTGTTTTTGTGGAAACTGTTCACAGATGAAATTGTGGGAGTAACCATGGAAACACTATTTTATGTCATCAACCAAAATGGCGGCTCCCAGTGGCTTGAAAACAACATAAACAATGACAATTTTATAAAAAATAATAAGCAGTTATATATTTGTTTGTTATTTATTTTAATAAGCATGACCAGTACTAGTGTTTTAGCCATATTTGTCTTCATATCCAGGGTTCCCTTTAAGTTCACCCAGTTTCAAAATACAAAAAAAGATTTAAATATGTTAATGTTTATAGTTTAATATTTTAATAAGCAGTGGGTGAATTTCAGGCGCGTCTCACAGATCAATTTATTATCCTATAAACATATATATTTGAGCTAGATAACGTCAGAACTGTTAAATTTTAAATATTTATTTTTGCTTTTGTTGTATTTACATCAGGTCCATTGCAGTCCAGACACAACGGTCCACATCATTTGGACCTCCTGGCTTTATTAATATGAAGATGGCAGATTCAGAAAATACAGGAGAATTTGTCGATGCAGAGTGCCCCGCTGAGTGCCTTGATGAAGCAGAAACCGCCACAGCTTCAGTTCAGGAAGAGCAGGAAGATCAACAAAAGAGTGAGACCTCCACCAGCCTAGCATCAACTCAAAAGGACAAGGAGGGCGACAGCCTTTTGCACACAGAGAGTGATCAGAGCCTGCTGTCAATGCCATGTCTGATGAAGGAGCTCCGAAGAGACTCTGCAGGGTCTCACCAAGCCTCTTCCAGTGGTGACAACAAGGCTGTGTCTAACCGCGTGTATGAAAGTGACTCCTCAAACCCTTGTATGCTGTCCCCCTCTTCTAGTGGTCACCTTGCAGATTCAGATACTCTATCATCAGGGGAAGAATTAGCTGCTCCTCCAGCGTGTGAGGGTGAAGATAACATGGAAGCTACGCCTGATTCAGAACAGACAGTTGATCAGCCAACTTCCTCTACAACTGGAGGCAGAAAGTCTCGTCGCTCTCGTTCAGAGAGTGACATGCCTTCAAATACAATGGCTGCAAAGAAAAATCGATGTCAGACAACTGCAGAAGCAGCCACAGGACATGAAAAACAAACAAATGGCAAGGTGGGAAAGGTGAAAGGTCACCGGAGCCAGAAACACAAGGAGAGAATGCGTTTGCTCAGGCAAAAACGAGAGGCAGCAGCGAGGAAGAAGTACAACCTGCTGCAGGACAGCAGCACAAGTGACAGTGAGGTCACCTGTGACTCCAGCACCAGCTCCTCTGACGAGGATGACGACACTTCTGGAGGTAGCAAGACAATCAGGACTGATATTCCAGGTAACATTGATCACCACACTTCACACTTACTAACACAACATACTACAGACTGCTATAGATGAGTATTTAGTTTAGAAATACAGTATAATTACAATATGTAAAATGTACATTATTACTGGTAGCTGCGCAAATAAAAACACAAAATCCTTTTTTCTGAATTGTCAGTTTGAAGTTTTATAACTTACTGCACTTAACTACTGTTTGTCTAGTTTATGAATATGCACCCATACATAATCATGTAAGATGAAGTAATACACATCACAAAATCAGTTTATTATATAAACTATTTAAGTCTTTTATTATTCCAGTATTTGTCATTCTCACACTCATCTTTTTGTGTTTGTCTTTTCAGTTTTCTCTGTTAGAATGTAGGAAAACATTTTTTGCATGAAATCTATATTTTTCTTCTCAAAGCTATAAAGTTATAAATAAGTTGAACTAAAATGGAAGTTGGCAGGCCACAGCAAAAGTGTTTTTAGATTTCCAGTATTGATTAAGGCATTATTGGCAGAAATTCAAATATGTTGATGGTTTCAATGGAAAAGCTTTTCTACAAAAAACAAAGTAAAACACAGCATAACTTTATGTCTAAACCATCTTTGATTTTGGGAATCACATGGGTGAGTTGACTACCAGCTTAGTACAAGTATTGCTTTGAATATAAATAACTGATAAAAATCAATAGTAACAAAAGGTTTGAAGTTTATATATTAATTCACCAACATGTTTTATGAATAACAAGGCCATTATTCCTTCCAGATGCATCCAATTATTTTTCAACCATTTTTACATCCTGCACACACATTTGAGTGCTACAACAGCTGCATGTTGTATTCCATCAGCATGGAAGGCTCAACCTGCACGTAACCAAACAGATTCATTTTCTCTGTAATAGAAGAATCCACTTCCATAGCATGAAAGTCTTACCGCTTGGCCTCAATGTCTTTAAAGCTGGCTTCAGACGTGCGACGGAGAGATCCAGAGTTGGGGCTCAGGTTCATGGGCTTTTGGACAGCAGTTCGTGGGACAGAAACGGCATTGGGAGTGTTCTGGAAGAGGCCATGACACGCTTTGCTGTGATGCAGCGCCAGACTGAAGAACGCTTCAGAGTCTGGATGGAAAGGCTTGCCCACCTCGACTCCGATGATTCATCGAAGCGCTCAAGCGATGCTCTAGAGGGGCAACAGAATCCCTCTCAAGAAGCCCGTCCTTCTCCTCCCAGTTCATTTCTGCCGTCATCAGAGTCTGCAGAGACTATGGCTGCGTACATGTTGGCTCGAGAGAATAACAGCCTGACTCCTGCCACTATCAACAACAATATTCTGCATGAAGTAGTGACGCCGAATGGAAATCTAGGCGTTTCAGATCCTGGACTCTTGAATGTTTAACGTACTTCACTACACTGACACTAACAGAAGATCCGGTATTGTGTGAAGACACAAAATAAATGCATGTAAACGACAGCTGGGCGTGAGATGGCCCTTTGTTACTTTTTTGATGACTGGTCTGGCCCAGTGTGTGCAGGCACTGAATCACTGTGAGAGTAGATGTCATTTTACTTGAGTTATTCAACTCACCCATTTGATTTCTGACTTATCACAGTGATCGAGTTGAAAGTAATACTATTACAGTTTTTATTTCATGCCATATGTTACTGTTGGGTATGTTTTCTCAGCATGTATCCTGTCAATGTGTGAAGTGAATGAATGAACACACCATGCATTTGGTCCCCTTCAAATATGTGTTCTAGGTTTGGTGTGGTAACATTTTTGGTGACATAGCTTTACTGATACAAAAGTCTACCTATAAATACTACTTTAGTTTCTTAGACTTTTTTCTATGTGTAATGTTTACTAAATAATTGCATTCAGACACAATTGCTACTTTTTATGTAAGAACAAGATTTTTTTTTAATTTTATGTAGACTAGGAATACATTTGCATTATTAAGCATTGACGTTATTTGTTAATATACTTGCATGCCCTTAAGATTTGTTATGCTTATTTTGTCACGTTTTGTGCTCGACAGCCAGTCTCTACATTGTTTAAATTTATTATGTTCACAATGGAACAGAGCATTTCCTTATCTGCTGTTCATGACTGGCCAAAGAAGTGTCCTTTTCTGGTTTGAATCCTGTGGTCTAAACGTTTCTCGATGCTCTTCCACAATAAGAGTGTGTGTGTAGGGCTCTGTCTTCCCAGGGACAGTACATCTACTAGTTTGTATGTGTCAAATGTGTGCAAGACTAATAAAGTTCTGCATGTATCCTGGACAGGGTAATTTTGATCATGCAGAAAAACAGAGTGATTTTTTTTTAATAGCTTTGTTTTGGCCTTTTTCATTTAATTCAGTCAGTCATTATAGGAAACTCACACTTATCAAAGCTTACAGTGTCGCAAAAAAAAAAAAACTGAAATAAAAGACAGGAAATACTGTTTACAAAAGAATTGGTCCTTTTATAAACAACTACTGCATGTTATGTTTCTATTCTGTCACATTATGCCATAAATAAATATATTACTCAATAGAAAAGACAAATATCTATTTCTGTGGTGGAATAAATGATTTGAATTATTCAATCCCAATAAGTAACTATGAAATATTATTTTGATAAGTCATATTCGATCCTAAAGCCACCTGTAGTGATGGAGGTAGTGCACATTATAGAGTCAGTCAGGCCTAATTTGAATAATGAAGTGTTTGTGTTTGTTTTCTGCAGACGGGCCACCAGTAGTTGGTCACTATGATATTTCAGGCACTGATTCTAACCAGGAGAGTATGAGTGTGGAGGCTGCCCGGCCCAGCGTGATAAGACATGAGCTAAAAACACACAGAGGCCAAGTTATGGCCGTGCACTCTGGGTGTATAAGAGCTCTGAGCTCACTCTCAGGTCAGTTACAAATCCGGTATCTATAAATATCTTTTCTATTTTCAGGGAAATCAGGGCATTTAAAATGGTGATTGGTATTCTCTATGAAGTAGGGGGAAAGAACTTTGTCCACTGCAAGATTCGCTTGCCTGCTGTTGTGTTGAAGGTCCTAAAAGCTCCTAACTCCTGTGGCTCTGCTTACAGTCTCTTTTCTGTTTCAGGCCACCCGGACGTACAACTTTTGCACAAAGAAAGTTCTCAGCACAAGGGCCAGATTAGTATCGCCTCTTCAGACAGTGAGGTGGAAATTGTCGATGTGCAGAGAAAGCACGGTAAAGATGATGTTCATTTGAATGTTGTTTTGTTTTGTTGGGATTATTAATTATTGTGCTTGAAACCAGGAGTGCTCATCCATATGGAGGAGTGATAAAAAGTTTGTCCTCGTGGAAAGAAAATCCAGTAAATCAGATAAACAGCACAAACCAGCCTCAGCTTTGGACTTCCCCTCAGCAAAACTGGGTTTCGCCTCCAGAAGTAGTAGACCTGACCCTAGACGAGGATAACGGGCACAAGTACCTTCTTTAAACCTTTGCTGAAGACATTTTCCTTCCCTTCTTGTCCTTGCCTCACCTTCATGTTACAGCACAACTTGGAGCTTTGGCTGCAACGTTTAGGAGTCTGTCTGCTCCTGTGCACTGTTGAACAAGCATGTATTAAAGCCATTCTACTGATCTAACTTTTTGGTAATGAGCTGCTATCTATGAACTTGGTAAATGGAACAACACTAAAGAGCAGCTTAAATTATAAATAAAAAGCAATATCTTAATTTGAATACAGGTGAAAAGATATATTACACATATTTTAGTTGAGATAGTGGCAGCTGGGACACTTTTTATAGACAAACGACATGGCTTTTTATATGTCTACCATTGGTAGTTTATTATAGTCTTATCACTGGGTTTTAGTACTTATTACATTGTTTTGCTGAGAGTATAAAGTCATTCTTTCCCTGTAAGATTAATCTATTAACTCCCAAACATGCTCTGACCAACTGTCACCACCTAGAATAATCTTAGCAAAATAAACGAGGCACAACATTATGGCTCCAAGCAAAGAGACCAGCTAACAATCTGAATACTGAACGAGGTAATTCTGGAGTATCCCTGTTAGTGTGAATATATTCAAAAATAACAATGTCAGTATTTTTTTGGCAGAAAACGTTCAATGTGTTAAGTGTTCATGGGAAATAACAGTTCAACTAATTTGTCCAAACCCTTATCTAGACCTTGGGTGCAGCTTAGCAAAACGAATCACAGTTCAGCATCATCTACTGAGCTCAGTCTTAGCTCGGCTGGGTTTTCATTTTTCAAACTTTTTAGATGTGTCACAATTTAAATAGCACGCCATAAGGGAAGAAAAAATGCGGAAGGAGGTGGGATAATCATCTTTATGAGGCTTATATGTTTCGTTAAAATCCAGGTGGTGACTCTGTACACCAGTATGTCATAAAACAGGACTTCTTAAAGTACAGGTCCCTTTACTTTCAAGGATCATACATTTTAAACCCTCCTTTAAGCGGTGAATGTGTGGTCCTTCTGTACAAACTTGTTGCACTTGATTGGAGGCCTCTTGTTTGTGGATGCAAGCCCCTTTTATCTCTGGGCACTCTTAGTAAAACATATCTTCCTTAAATTTACAAAGGAAGATTGACCTGAATGCCTTGACAATGTGCACTTTTTACTTTTGTACAAGTACTTAGAACAAATGTGTATAGATGAGAACCAACACAGCTTTTGGGGAAAAAAGATATTCAAAGCAGTTTCTCAGAGTATTTTTATTTATTATTTTGTAAATCAAAAGAGAAGTTGACTGCAATCACTCCCACTCTTTGCATCTATAATTATACATTGTTTTAGCACATTACCTTTTATTCAATCATGTTTGGCTTAAATTAAATTATTTTCTGCTGGTCACAGAAAGAAGCTTGATCCAAACTAATATTTATTTCATTTCTATTTAACTTTAACCAGGAAGATCCCTGAGATTCAGAATCAAACACAGAACACATTTAAACCCTCATAGTCTGGGAAACAGCCACAAAACCTACGTGTGAGGGGAGGTATAGTATGATCGGTCTCTCCATCTCAGTTTATTGTGTATAATGTCTGAAGTTTTAAGGGAAATGTTTTCAAGTAATTGTGTGGACAGTTGTTGTAACACTGACCAAACAATTGTGTCATGTCACCCATGTTTCTGATTTTGTCTGTGTTGTAGTCGGATTTTATGAAACACGTCACTTACACAGGATTTGCAGTTACATTTTACAACACATTAATGTTAAGTTTGTCTTGCTCCTCCACTGTTCTTATTTTCCCCAATATTTTAGCCTAAATGCTTTTGTTGCATCCATCAGCCTTTGACCTCTCTGAAAGTTGTGATAGATCCAAAAATGTTTTTAAAATAAATATAGTATTTAAATATATTTTTGTGTGTGCTTATGATTGTAGGCCATTTATTTATTATTTTACCTTTATCTTTCATTGAGTTTCTCTTACAAATAGAAGATAAAGTTTGTTCTCTGAGAGCACAAGTAGTCTAGACAAACAGCATTATGGATTTATGCGCTTACCCTGAGGTGGCATGCGGGGTCAGAGGTCATACCATGACACCTGCTGCTAAAGGGACATATGGAGTCCATGTGAATGGGACCATATAAAGTGATGCAGTCTGCAGGGGCCCTTTGCCTCAAACCAAAGTCCCTTTGCCACCTCTTTTCACCCTGGAGCAGGCTGTGTCAGCTGTATGCTAATTTTTACAGGGCAGTGAATGTGCTGGCTCAGCGACGAAGACGAGCTGTCGACTCCATGTCCAGGCATCTAAAAGTGAGAGAACAACTTTATTTTGGAAGATAAAAGTATTATTAATTGAGGCAGTCGCAAATAAACAAGCGTGAAGTTCAGTGGAAAAATAAATTTCCAGCTTTACTTTACAAACGGAGGCTCTTTCCTTGTCAATGCTGTACCTGGTCCTCTTATGAAGTACCTTCAAGTTTTAATTATTGGGTTGCGAATTGGCATATGGACTTGTAGCCTCCTCGAGCCCATCTGTTCCTTCTTCTTATGTTAAATGAATTATGAGGACATAATGTCAATGTATGTTTTACAAATTAACTTATGATGTCTCTCGTATTGTTGTGTAAGACTAGGGCTCTATAAATGAAATTATTATTATAACACAGGAGCTCACATATAATGACAAAAAAAAAAAACTTGAGTTGTATAACTTAACAACATGATTATTGGTGCTGTATTATTGGAGAAATCTTCCTAACTCTCTTGGATCAGACGAGTGGGCCGTCCTCGTGGCACATGTCCCGCCTCTGCTTCGGCCTCATTGGCGGGGCTGGTCCACAGTGTCCGGGTCTTGTTCGTGTGGACGCTGTGATTGGCCGGTTGTGACTCCAGCTCAGGATTGTGTCTGTGGGACGTGCCATGGTGTGAAGCGGATCATTTCCATGGACCATCTGCTCGGCGTTTACCCTTACAACAAAGAAAAGGACCCAGGATGGTGTTGGTGCATGTCGGATATCTCGTCCTGCCCGTCTTCGGCTCAGTTAGAAACAGAGGTTTGTCGCATTTTTACCTCATCTCTGATCAAATGTGTTTCTCTTTTAGCGCGTTTTAACATCAGACACCTGCTAATGGCAAAGGCGCACACATCAAACGCGCAGGAAAAATCGCTCTCTTTATTATTATCTTCTAACGCGCGTCGCAAAGACACACAACTATCTACATTGTAACTACCTCGCGTGTCCTTTTTGTAGTGTATAAAATGACGGCATCAGCTGTCAGCTCGCCGTGTCCTCATCTGGTTCAGAGCGGTCCGGTTTGGTGTGTTTACATGCAAAGAGAGCCACAGTTATCTCATTATTAAACCCCACTTAATATTCCTGCTTGTCTTTGAAGTGGTCATAGTGTAACATCACGTCGCTCAGCCTGGGTTTGACATTAAAATTGGCTGTTTTTTCTTTTCTTTTCCATCCTTATTGTGGCCCTTATGATTGCATTTTCTAACTTTACATCAATGTGACTAAAAAATATTAACCACAATTATTCAAAGGCACAAAAACTGGTTTAATTATGAGGCAGGTGAGACCAAACGCACACAATTACTGGGCTCAATGTCACACTGATATTGCCCTTCATCCTCTAGGTTAGGACTGTGTGTTGATGGCGTAATAATAGACGGCTAGTACATTGCTTAAGTACATACAGTAGTGATTTCATTGTGCTTTTATTTGTGTTCTTTTTCCTGTCTCATAGTATCGGGGCTGGCTCTACATTCCGCATTCTCAGACCTTTGTCCCCCTCCATTGTGTAGCTAACGATCATCTGCTGCTGTCTGCCGTAGCCTCTGCCTGTTTCTGCATCTAGCTGTATTGTGAATCCCTTCTTCCTCATTTCCTCCTTCCATCTGGAGACGACATTGGCATTTTTAAAACCGAGTTCCCACTCATACCGTATCCTTCTGTGTAACCGACTAAAGAATAACACCTTCTCTGTAGAAAACACTGTCTTTTGATGCTGTCATGTTGCTCTTTAGTGAATAACCCATAGATCTAGATGTTACTACAGTCTGTCATTGTGATTTTCCCATTCAGTGTGGATAGACTACATTCTGCTGTAAATTTCTGTAAAGTGGATACATTTTGACTGCTGCAAGTGCATTTATCTCTAATTTCTACAGAACGTAAACATCGCTGATCAAGTTTGTCTTTTCAATAACATTTCAATAATTGCTCAATTATAACTTAATTATATTCCCATAATTAAAATTGACCTGATATTTGGCAACCCCACAAATACACCACTTCTAATGTAAAACCTCTTGACGTATTGACAGAATGCTATCCATTTTACAGGGATGTGTATCCTGCACTGCTGTAGAATTCCTTCTAGATTCAAATGTGTTTTTTTCTTTGGTTGTGGTTTTCTACCCTATATACTTGTATTAGAACCTAATGCATGGTCATTTACTTTGTTATTATTTCAACATTGATAAGCAGATTCCAATGTACTTTTGTGTAGAGATGTCCTTGCTGTACTGAAATGTGCTGTAAGCATACACATCTATACCCATTGGATGCTGCTTTGTTCTGTTAAACTCTACAGAAAGCATGGTCAGGCCTTGCCCTTATGACCTTGATTTGCATGGTATTCTTATGGTTGTATAGGCCGCACTACTCTCTTATTACTATTATCACACAGTGCCACACATACTAATATTTTCCAATAAAGACTGTAGTTTTCTTCCTAACCTTCAGTGTGCTTTTTGCTGATTTCCATGCGTGCTTCCCTCTTCCTTCAGTATGTGCTGTCACTTCGACAGGCCCTCACCACATATGCTCTCATTCCTTACTACACTTTCCACAATTTGCTGCTCATTTTCTTTGGGGTGGGATAAACTGCTTATTCATTTAAATACAAAACTACAACCTGCAGATATTTAACATAGGAGCTTCTATTTGATTATAACTCAGATGAAAAAAGAAATATAAGAGTTAAAATACAGTATAAAACAACATAATTTATCACTGGTACACTGGTTTTATTTTCCTGTATTATTTCATTTTAAGTCAAATTGAGACTTGAAGACACACATTGTATTGTAAGACTCAAATCTTAGTTTAAAGCTTGAATCTTGTTATAGTTGTCCCACTTGAGATCTGCAGCTGTCCTCTTAAATAGTTGAGGTTATTTATTTGCAGACATGAGGCGTCTCACGTTTCCTCAGCTCTAAAGCAGGGCTCCAACAGATGCATTTCTGTTACTTTTTGCATGCAGCTCTTTACAGTTTATGCCACTCGGTTTCTGTCCTCATTTGACTGTGAACCATCCGTGTTGAGCAGTCTACAAGCACAGACGTCATCTTCAGGTGTATCAGTGCAGTGTCTAAAGTGCAGCTTTAAGTACGGACCATCAGAGTGGACCAGAGCAATCAGGGTTGTTTGGCTGCACTAAAAATGCAAACTGGCATGCCCCAGCGAAGAGCAGCGGATTGAGCATAACAGGCAGGATTATGAGTGAAAGAGATGTGCTTGTGAAGCTGCTGCAGTCATGGGGAGGGGGTGGAGAACAGCTGAATGTCAGAGTACTGCAGTCGTAGGTGGGAGGGGCTTCCCGTCTGTCACAGAGACGCAGCCGCCGTGGGGGAGGGTCTGTCTGTGCACCGGCTCGAGATGAGGCTGTGAGCTCATGCTGAACTACATGCTTCACTAACATCCAGCTCAAACCGAAATCACTCTGAAGTGTACACAGAGAGCTTTAGCATCAGTGCTGGCGGGAGACAGGACATGAAAAGGCATACCTTCACAGAAAAAATGCAAGATTAAATATCTCAGCTCGGTGCATCATCCCAATTGCTTTTTGTGAATTTCCAGTTTGTCATGTATCTGACTCTGGTAGGTCAACTCCTTTAAGCATCAGCAGAATTTGACACATAGGTCACTTTATGTGGAACCCAGGAGGTTCTTGGAATGAGTCCAGACTTTAAAAAAGGGTAAAATGCATTTTGAAGAAATGTTATTTGTGATCATTTGTAAATATTTTCAGGGACTTTGATCCAGCATTTCATGAAAACAAGAAAATACAAAAGGAAAAATAGGCAAAAAGGTGGCCTTCAGACCAGTCCTTTTCCTTTTTATGGTGGCTTAACGTAGCTTATTTTAAATGCACAGTTGAATTATTTACTCACAGATCATGACCATCATTAAACTCTAAGGCACCTTTAAAGGGTGATAGGCTTGAGGTAGGCTAATAGTAAAAGTCAAATGCAAAGTTTTTGCCTTAAGCTAGTATCATTCCTTAGACTTCAGTCGTTTAAAGAAAATTGTTGCAAAATTAATATATCATATGGTTTATGATTTTGCTTTAAAAATGTGTTGTGAAGATGAAATCGTCTCATCTTTGTCCTAACATTCTTATTCTTAAATAAAGACCGATCTCCCAGAGAATTCCAACTCCACTGTGATTGAAAGTTGCGTTTATTTTTAATAGGAGCACACTTTACCAGGCATCAACACAGCCATGCTACCTCCTGCCGACACTTTCACCTGGGTGCTCCGCAGGCACCACTCTCAGCAGAGTTTCCTCTAGGACATGCTAGTCAGGCTCCACAGACGGGTCTGGCCCCACACCTGCCCCCTGCGCACCACCCGCCCCTCACTGCCCTCCCAGCGCCGCCTCAGTTCCAGGATGTACCTGGACCGCCCTTTCTACCTCAGGCTTTACACCAGCAATACCTCATCCAGCAGCAGCTTCTGGAGGCCCAACATCGACGGATCCTCCCACACTCCAGGTGCGTTCTGCCTCACTGTGGTCCATCACAACATTCAGTTTGATTTGATTTATTTTATATGGTTTTTACTCTTTCAGTTTTATAAATGAATTTCCAGTAATGCGGTTTGTACTGGACCTAAGAGAGATGTTGTGTCTTAACATAAATATCTCATACATATTATATTATTACTATGCTTATGAAAAACAGACATAAGATTTAGTTTTATATTTCCACGGAGTCATGCAGGTTTTCAGAAAATGAAAGTCTGAACTTATAAATAAAACATTTTACTGAAGAGGTTTGCAGGTCATGTAGGACTAAAAAGATCCATTAGTAAATCTCAAACAAAACAAACTTAATAGGTTACATTCATGTTTTAAAATATGATGTATAGACAGATTATTATTCCATGACAATAAACATATTTATTTATTTATTTATTATTTATTTATTTATTATGGTTAATTTAGGGTTTAGAAAGTCAGAACTAACAACTATTCACTTAAAGGAGCATGTCCAAACTGTGGCCCGGGGGCCAAATGCGGCTCTTGGACAGTATTTTCTGGCCCTCAGATTCTTTACTTGTATATTCTGTCTGCGTCAGCCAGTCAGACTTTTCTTTTATTTACTTTGCATATCATGATTTAGCTATTTTACGATTCTGTTAATTACTGTTTTGCAATTGATTAACAATTCTGTTAAATAAGGCAAGGTGTCCTGATATTTATAAAAACCAAACTATTAAAATCTATAAAAAATTATAAAAACCTAAACATATGTTTAAACCTTATTGAAGGTGTTGTGGCTCATCAAAACTAAGCCAAATGCATTTTTCTTTAAGAATTCACTTCATTTCCATCTATGTGTCCCTCCGCTTCAAATATTTTTCAAAAAACTGCTCTCAATGAAAAAAGCTTGGACACTCCTGACTTAAAATATAAAAAACCCACAAGCTAACCAAGTTGTGACCCTTAACCTGTTTTAATCAGGGCCCAGCATGTTTTTAAGTAGAACTGTATTTTTATTTCTTTATTTTGTAGATTGACTTGGCTTGTGTTTGAAGTTTGAAACAGTGATAATTTGTTACTCCAGTGATTGCGTTGTGGCCCTCTGCCATGGTCTGGATTTGTAACGACCCTCAGGGAAAATAACTGCCCGCCCTGGAGCTAAACCATGATGTTTTTTATTATTGATTAGACTCATAAAATTTAACTGACCCAGTCACCAGACTCTGATTGTTTTTTCTATAAACATTTGATGTTATGAGGATGATAGTGCTGACAGTGTGGACATTATATTTGACAGTTTTAGTTTTATATGAACAGGACCAGTACAGTTTTTTAAACTATCCTCCATCACAATTATTAGCTCAGTACAGAATGTTATGACAGAATGTTATACTTCATTTGATCTCTGCGCAGAAGAAATCAGGAACGCATCTCTATGAACCCTCACCGGCTCCGTGCAGGCTACGAGTATTCCTCTCCTCTCCACGTGTCTCAGAGCGTCCCACAGCAGCAGCGGTATCTGGCAGAAGGCACTGACTGGTGAGTGTCTCAACAGATACAGGGTCATATTTACACCATTGAGCGCACCTTATACTTTTGTTTTGGAAATAGTAAAAATAATATAAAATTTTTTCATTTTCCAAACACTTACATACAGAGCCCCTCCTATGACATTAGGAAAAATAATATTATCATAAAAGAACAAGATTTTTTTTTTCTAGCTGCAATACTTTACTTTACTCTATATATATGATGATTTTTAATCCTGGTATTATGGCATCCTCTCATCATTACTTTCCTCACGTATATTTGAATTGAATCAGTAATCCTGTGTTGTCTTGCAGCTGATCCTCTAGTGCAAATTTATTTGAGTTATTACATAACAAGTTGTTGTAGATCAATTTTGTGTTTTAAAATGAACACAGTGAAAATACTACATATATATAATCTTTATTTCAGACATAAAGATGGTTATGAAAAAACCCACACATTATTAATTTAGTCCATTGTAGTTCAAGTCTCTCTGCTCAGTGCTTTCTCAAAGCAGAAGTGGTTTGGTCAGAGTCGATGGACAGTTCATCAACAAATATACAGTGGTGACAAAAGTACTGCAGTACAGTACTCAAGTAAAAGTACAGTTCCTTGTCTAAAAATGACTCTGGTAAAAATAAAATAACATTTATTTTTTAATAACATTTTATTTAGTTGTGTGGTAAATAAAGTTGCACCAATCCAATACTGATCAGAAATCAGTGTTGATCCATGATATTTTTTTGGGTTGAGTATCGGCTCCATGATATTGGTTCAGTCAATATCATAGTTGTGCCTTTAACTGGACATAATGCGACTAATTTATTGGCAGGTGTTGGTCCAGAATGTCTAATGTTATTGTACATTTTATTCAGATAAAGTAAGTTGTGGCTTGCAAAATAAATAACAGTTACATGACACTATTAGACCATGTTTATGTTGATAAGAAAGAAAAGCTATTTCAGTCCTTACATTAGTATCGGTTGATATCGAGTATCGGTAGATACTTAAAGCCAAAATATTGGAATCTGTAACGGAACTGAAAAGCTGGATCAGTCCAACCCTAGTGGTAAACTGTATATTGTTAAATATTTGAATTCTAACTTGTTTAACTGAAAAAAAGCGATGATGAAGTGATGATATATGACAGTGAAGCAGCCATGTACTGACTTTTAGAGAATAAAAGATGTTTGTGACCTAAAAAAAGGAAAAAAAAAAAAAAACTTAGTTACTTACCACCTCTGCATATATATGTACAGTACTTTGAATAAAATAGGGAGAAATCCTTTTGTATATCTACATTTGTTTTAGTTTGTTATTAATTACACAGAAAAAACATAATAGCGTTAAGTCATCCTTTTACAATGCATTTTTTATTTATACTGGCTTGTTTGATCAGTGGAAACCTTAACTTTTATTGAAATGCAGTTCACGTGTAAAAATACTTTGACTGTGTGTGATTTCAGGGACCTCAGTGTAGACGCTGCTCCTCACCATCAGTATCCGCTGCAGCAGATGCCACAGCACTATCAGCATTACCTGGCCTCCCCACGACTGCACCACTATCCCAGAAACACCTCGTCTGCACAAGTGGTGAGTTACATCCGCATCTCGATACTTTAACATCTTTATTTTAGTTGCATTTTAAGATTCTATTTTCAGAATTTTCCACCCTCACTCTTGGCACATCACCAGATTCACGTTTATAGATTTTTTTTGGTCACTAGCACGGTTAATTTTAGACACAGTAGTGAAGCAGGCTGGCAATCTTCTGCACAGCCAATCAGTTCTCATCTTCTAGACTCGAGCACCAACCTGTGTCACTCCACCACCTGCCACGAAGCTCGCCACAGGATTTTGAACCATTTACAAGCCAGCTGTGAGCACTTCTAAATGCATAATGGATAATGTTTTATGTAGGCATTTAACTGTGCTCCGTTTAGCTTCTTGTGGTCAGTAAAAGTACTCAGTCAGTTTTGATATGCACACTGCAAAAACTATAAATGAATGAATAGAATCAGAATGGAATCAGAATTTTAATCCAGATTTGAGCTGTTTTAACTGGATAAGATGTAATTGCTTATGTGATGTAGAATATTTCACTGGTTTCAAGAGTTTTAGCTGGTTTAATGGGAATGTGGCTTAAAATAAGAATTTGCCAATGGGTTTTTTAACCCATTGGCAAATAATTTGGCTTGAAATAAGAACCAACGTCTTGAAATCAGTTTGAAACACTTCAAAACTAGGAAAATATTGTATGTCTCTGCAATAAATCAAGGGTAATTAGTCAAATCTCGAATGTATGTTCAAATCCTAGAATCAAGCAACTTAAACGTCTTGAAATTCTTTTTTGCAACTACATTTGCAAATGTAGTTCGCTTGGTTTACTCCTGTACTAGAGTAATAAAGTTACTTATTTTAAACAGTTTGAAAAGAAAAAAAAACAGATTAAATTTTCCACTTTTTCTTCATGCTATACAAGCTTTCCAGAAGGAACAAGAATGAGCTGAATATTGAAAATATGAATATTACTAGCCTGTTCTCACAGATATGTGTGTCTGTACCACACAATTTGAAACAGTGTGTCACATGAACACGATTTCTATTTTTTGCTTATGTATTTCACACGTGGCTACCTCAGTTAATTTCTGTGGTGGATGTTTTTAAGGTGCAAAGAAAGAGCATGAAGCAAAACAACATCTGGCATGTTTCTGATGATCAAACAACATTTAAAAGGGTGAAAAATGAGTTTAATATAGGACATTTAAAATATTGAGTAAACAAATGATGAGAAGACAATAGGTCTCCTTTAATAGTCTGGAAATGGTCTTGATATAGAACTTACTTTTTTGTGTTGGAAATTATATCATTTTGTGATCGAAAATGCTAATAATGATTAAGCTTTTTCACTATGAACATAATTGAACTTGAATTTTCAAAAGATCATCAAAACAATATGAGACATGTTTCTATGATGTCAAGGAGGGTGTCAGTGGAGGAGACAGATCGCTAGTGTCTTTTAAGAAGTGTAACAATGTAAAAGTTCTGTAAAATGTTTATGATTTTTTGTCTGTTCTGATTTATGTTTAGGTTGTACATGAAATCAGAAACTACCCGTACCCACAGCTGCACCTGTTGGCCCTGCAGAGTCTCAATCCCTCACGGCATGTCGCTGCAGTGCGGGACAGCTATGAGGTAACATCCAAAAACATACTTTCTACTCTATATTTACCTATTGTACACATTTATTCACTTACACTCCCATGGTTGATCAGGAGCTGCTGCAGCTGGAGGACAGACTGGGCAGCGTCAGCAGAGGAGCTGTCCAGACGACTATTGAGAGGTTTACCATTCCTCACAAGTACAAAAAGGTGAAGCTGTTGTTATGTTTTGTTACGTGCATATTTACACAAAAGGACTGAATTAATTTATTGTTTTTTCACAAACTTACAGAGGAAACCCATTCAGCTGAGGATTGGAGAAGAGGAGTCTGATGTGGATGAGAAATGCACAATCTGTTTGTCTATGCTTGAAGACGGAGAGGACGTCCGGTGAGAACAGTGCACATTATCTCTTTGATTTGTATTGTCTCTGAACATTATAACATGAAACGTTCTGTTGTCCTCCTTCCTGCTTTAGGAGATTACCCTGCATGCACCTCTTCCACCAAGGCTGCGTGGATCAGTGGTTGGCCACAAGCAGGAAGTGTCCCATCTGTCGAGTTGACATCGAAACACAGTTGAATGCTGACAGCTGATAGACACAGACACCCACTTATCAATCACCTTGTGTGCTTCTCACTTTCTTCCGCCCCACTGTGGGTGCTTTGCCAAATGTCTCCAGACTGTTTGTGACATCATCACCCCTCTGACGTTAAACTGAGCCAAGCCAACATACTAACTGCATGAGAGGCCCTGCGCCCTCTCTCCTCTATAAGCACATCTCTTTGGAAGCTGAAGTCGTAAACATATACTCATGTTCACAGGGCTTACTAGTAGCTTGCTGGTCCAAAGTGGGGTGTTGTTACTGTTGTGGTGTCGTTCCTTAGGTAGCCTTGGGCTGTGTAGCATGTCTTTAAAGCCATGACTTTGTGTCCTGTGAGTGGTTAGTACATAACCCCGCACTAAGCTGATGAGCTCTCATCTCAATATATATTTAAATTTTTAGAGGAACTTTTCTTGTGAATAATCTGCCACACAGGAAACTTTATAAGCTCATATGTTGATGCTGTTTACCTAATTAACATTTGTGGTCGTAGTAGAGCAGTAGTACTCAATAAGTAATGTCCGGTGTGACGCAAAGGCACCGTTTTAATGTTAAACTGTCTCATGCAGCTTTGAAATTTGCATAAAAAGCCTGAATATTTGACAAAGGAGCTGCCCTTGCATCAGGATCTTTATCTGCCACAAGCAGCAGTGAGTGTAATGCTTCTTTTATGGTGACAGTGGAGCCTGTTAATATTGCATCTTTTCGACCTAACAGATACAGTGGGCTTTCTTTGCATGAGTTAATCTTTAGCTCTTTCAGAACAAAAAACGTGTCTGTGGCATTTCCCCCTCGCTGTAGCGTCCTGCCTGATCTGATGACAGCAAGAGCACGGTCTCTTCTTCTTCTGGATCGTTTACCTGAATTCCTTCTGAACAAGCACACGTGGCGAGGGTTAGTTTTCTCTCTGTGTTGAATTTGGATAGACTCTTGCAGTGTTTTTTCGAGCAGTATTTCAAGAGCAACCCAGTGTATTGATTTTGTGTATTCATGTGACAGACCTGCCCTTGTGGTTGCTATGCTGGTTGCTATGCTGTTAGCTGGGCTTGTAGTGTTGCAAAGGAGGCAGTGTCCCTCTCGCAGTGCACACAGGCGTAAGGCAACACAAAATGCACCCCAGATATTTCAACAGGGCTCATGACACAGTCTCTCACTTCTTTATTGCTCCGGCTTGTAATTCTCATAGACTGGTGCTAAAAGATAAAACGCTCACCATCTTTGGCATCAGCTCAGAGCAAGTTGGTCATATTTGCGAAACACGTATCAACCCTTTAAGAGCCAAAGTAGCAGTTCTGCACCCAGTCGTCTTCATCTCCAGAGTCACATATTAACGGGTGTCAGACTTGGGGGGTAATGGGCACTAGTTTCCCAGGATCCAGGGCGAGAAGGGCCGTCAAAAGCATGTCATGTTTTCTGAATTGCGCTTTTTAGCTTTAATGCTTGCCAGATAATCTTTTTCCTCTAAATGTAATTATTTATGGTGTCTAAGGAGCCCTATCACTCCTTTAACAAGTCACAAATGGACGATAACTAGTAAAGATGAGTTATTGTAACGTTTTGCCAAATTGTTAACAAATAACCTACAACAGCTAAAACCCATATGACAGATGATCATATTCAGATAGTATAAGAACAGTTTTCTTAACCCTTTAGCTAATAATTTGGCTCAAAATAAAAGCAATGTCTTGAAATCTGAAACACATTGAAACAAGAAAATAGTCTGTCTCATAATAAATCAAGGCTAAATAGTCAAAAAGCTTGAAATTAAGTTATTAAGTCATTTTTGCAGTGTGCGCTCTGATTGGCTGAGCTTGGGTGGTCCTCTCCACTTTCACTTTATTACTGCTTGTAAAAAGAAGTTAATTGACCATAATTGAAACCAAAATGAACACATGTCGATGTTGACCATGTGTCTAAAGATTTATGGGAGGAATAATCGATTTAAAGCAGGTTTGCAGAGTGAAAGTCAGTTACCACGTCTTTAAAATGAGACAATTGTGAATTCAAATCATTTAAGCAAGGTTAGATAAGTTTTTTTGCAATCTTGGAGAATTTGTTACAGGGATGTCATGATTATTAGGTTTATCGATAATCGTGATGATTCCAAACATAATATAATCGTAAAAACAAAATAATATTAATCGTGACCATTTTAGAAAATCTTTTGAACCTAGTCATAGATAAACTATTGAAATTAGAGAAAAAGATGATATATTATTGCTGCAGATGTGTTTTATTTTAGATAAACACATTTTCTTGATAGTGTCAATATGAATAAAATATGCAAATATCTGGTGGTTAAAAACAAAAGGACTTCCCAAGATTATTAATTTAGCAAACATGAAAAAAAAAAAATCTATCTCTTAAAGTGTCCATTTTAGAAGCAAAAGTCTGCCTTTAAAAATAGAGCAATAACACAATTTTGAAGGAAATTTACATATTTTCAAATACAAACGTTTTTAAATCAAATGCAGCAGATGTTTATTCACATTAAGATTGCTTCATTCAGAAAGTTTAATTTAATACAAAGTAGCATGACAATGATGTTTCTTGTTTGGTGATAGTAATAGAGGTTATGCACTGACATCATTTTGCCTAGCAACATTTAGAATGAGTGGCATTTCTTCAATGTATTTCTTTGTTGTCGCGGCAACTGCTTGTCTGCTAACAACAGTTGATGATTTAGGACATTTTAACGGCAACAAACAACTCAAAAACATATTTTTTAAGAAGAAAAAGGTAATAAGTTCAACTGTGTGTGATTTCAGTGTCTGAGAAAGAAGCTAAAGTCATGTTGTTTATCTGCTTTGCTACAACTGTTTACTTGATTTTCTCTTTTTACATGTCAGTTACAAACCCATGCTCAGTAGACTTGTTGTGGGTTGAATTTGTTATCAAACTGTAGTTATTTTACCTGTTTTAGCTGTATTTATAGCTTTTACAGTAGAAAATGTCCTTTCTCTCCATTAACTCTCCACTCAGCATCACATTAGAATGCTGTGATGTCACCTGCATAACCTCTATCGAAATCATTTCTAAATCGTGATATTTTGTATCGCAATAATCGCAATACTAAAATTTGATATCGTGACATCCCTAGACGTCGGTCCAGCCCTGTGCCACTTGTCTAGATTTGAATATGGTCCTTGGAGAAGACTAGCCGCCCACCCTGGTCTAAAGTCTTGTTGCTCCTGTGTCTTGTTGTGCACTGTTTGCATCGACACTGCCTCCAAAAGGCTGTGGAGTCACCAGTGATAAAGTGTTATAGTTTACACAGGGTGTTGTCAGTTGAGATGCCTTAAATATTTAACAATCATAACTTAACTGTAGATATTGTGCGTATGTATTTAATTTTAGTTTTTGGAGCAATCGATTTGTCTTATTTATTTACAGATAACTTAAAACGCTATGGAGAAGAAAAAACAAAACAAAACAAAAAACAATTACCTCATTTTTGCATAGTTTTAAATGGGAATGTTTTGCATGCAGTGGTTCGTTTTGGGAGACAAGAACAACCCTGACGATGTTCGACTCTTTTCCAAGCTGGCTGTGTGATGTTTACTGTCTATAAGCCTGAGCTACTGAGCCAATCCGTGTCTCACTCATGCGGTGCTGTGGATGTACGTTTTATACATTCCATTCGATGCATTTGCTCTGACGATACCCCCATGCTGTGACGTAGTGGACAAACTGCAATGAAGTGAACTAGTTTTAACTTATAACTCTTATTTTTTGCACTAACTGTTTGACTATGGGAACCCTCTCACTGGCCAACACTTCTTACAACATTCAATCTTTGTGTGCTTCTTTTGTCTTTTGTTCTTTCTTTGCTTAAGTGTAACAAGTGCCTCGCTTTAAGTGTTACGACATTAATACAATCAACCCATGAAGCCACCATTGCCTTATTAGTTGCGTGATTAAATGAAAGGAGAAAAAGAAGGTGCTACTACTACATTCTGACAGGTCTCCAAAAAAAAAACAAAAGCCATTGGAAATTCTCAACACTACAAACTCCTTCTGCAATCCATTTTTTTCCCCATCGTTCTTTTCCACGAGAGAAAGGCAAGGATCTCAAAAAAGCACAACTTTTTTACCAACGCATGTCTCAGGTGTCAGTGCATCGTGTCCTTTTGTTTTTTATTGAGCTGAAAATCACACGTGAAGCTGATTGTTGCTGCTTGAATTGTAATATCTGAAATCAGAGCAAAACTATTTGGGAGAAGGCCAGTGAAAGGGCTGCCGTCATCCTTATGAAAATGTTCCGCTATGACTGAGCAGTGTTTTTCAATATAGGATGTTTATCTGAAAATAGAACTATTTATCATTAATATTAAAGCAATATAGCATTAATAGTATGTTGTTGATGAAATGTATGGGCATATTGTGAGTAAATATTAGATTTACATATTGGTGGTATTTTTTGTACTTTATTTATTAATACTAATAATATTATTAATAATGATGATTTCCAATTTTACTTTGCCAGTTGCAAAATGTTTTGTTTCTATTTTAAGTTTCATTGCTTGAATAATATCATTTTGTATGTGCTCATTTTCTAATAAATTGGATAAAATTTGATGTTTTCAGCCCCGTCTGATTCACTGAATATTCAAGACATTACAGGTAGGAATAGGAAGAAATTCTATATTTTAAGATATTTAAACCTTGTAAATCTAAACATTTAGATCAGGGGTGCCCAAACTTTTTTCCTTTTTTCTAATAAAATCTATGATATTGAAGAGAGCAGAGGACCAAACCCAATTTTGTTTTGCATTTAAAAAAATTATTGAAGAAGAGAAAGTGATTACATTGACTTTTATTAAGGTTTTGGAGATTGCAATTGCTTTGGTGTCATTTGACAGTATTTTCAACACAAAATTGAATCAAAGAGAAAGTTCTAACAAATCTAAACATCCAAATTGAACCCCGAAACAAAAGTCCCCTAAACAAAGACAGGTAAAAAAAAAAATCGTTGTTGTAAATTTGTTGTTTCAATAGGGAATTTACATATCTTAGTTTTTGCCTCACATTTATTTATTTTTTATCTTAAGCTGCAATATTTTTTTAAATTTCATATTGACAAACCCCTTTTGACAAATTATTCAGGCTAAGGTTGTAATAGTTCCGAGTGTTGCTAAGGAGTGATTGTTATGTGGAAAAAAAATAGACAATGGGATAAGAACCTTTAAATCAGGGGAAACAAACTCAAATGAAGTTGGGGCCAAATCAATCAGAGTCAGAATTGTTTTAGGATCGCGTTTTAAATGAACCTATAGGTCTCACTGTAGACAAATATGACAATTGGGCTTTTCAGCTTAATATAACACATGTATGTCCAAATGGGGTGCACGGTAGCCAAGTGGTTAGAGCTCTGGCTTCCCAATAAGGAGGTCGTGGGTTCGACTCCCGGGTCGGACCATACAGTATCAACATCTCACGATCTCTCTGGGTGGAGTTTGCATGTTCTCCCCGTGTCACTGTGGGTTTTCTCCGGGTACTCCGATTTCCTCTCACCTCCAAAGACATGCATGTTTAGGTTAATTGGGCATCACTGTAAATTTCCCTTAGTGAATGACTGAGAGAGTGAATGGTTGTCTGTCTGACCCTGCGGCAAGTTGGCCACTGTCCAGGTGTTCCCCGCCTAAGGCCCAAAGTCACTGGGATAGGCTCCAGTCACCCGCGACCCCTAACGGGATTAAGCTGTAGAAAATGAATGAATGAATGTCCAAATGTGTTATGTATCACATTACATTATACGACATTATTTTGTACAAACTGTTCTTCCAAGAAAATTTTGGACAAATTGTAAGCAATTTGCTGCATTCCAGTTCATTTTATAAGTTTTCTAGTCACATTTTAGCAATATAAGCTTTTATATTTCTATAGGTATACAGTATTATCTGTTCTGGTCTATGTTGCTCCTCTCGTCAGCGTGAGGCTGTTGCGTGATTCAAACTTGCTTTTACTGGTTTTATCACTATCAATAATAATCAGAAATCATCATGTTTGACACCTCTGCTTTAGATTAAGTGAATTAACTTAAATAATAAAATATCTTTAGAGCAAAGTCGGCAACGTTGTTGTTTGATATGATAAATAAAGGTCCAATGTGTAACTTTGTGATCAAGAAATAAGATTAAATAAAAGTAGTAATTTTATTTCCACTAAATTAATAAAACAAAGCGTGTCTTTACTTTGAGCAGACTTGCATGATCAGCAATTGCATTATTTTTTTTTTGCCTGGAGGCCTTCTTTTGTCTGTTTCTTTCTATAGATAAGTTTTAACTTTTTCTTAGAAAACAGTATAACAGTACAAAACATTTTTATCCCTATTAAAAAAAAATCCAAGTATAACTTTAATTCTATTTCTATTGAATAATTATCTTGACTTTTCATCTGCGGGAAGTTTCACAGAATCACTCAATGAATCATAAACAAGCAAACAAATAAACAAAAAGAATTATGTCTTTAGTGTCTTACTATGTGTAAAAATAATGAAAAAAACAAAAACAAAAAACAGATGAGGGTTAAAATTTAAATAATTATTTATTTTTCAAAACTAAATTTACAAAACATACAACAGTCTTCACTATTAAAAATCTTCTTAAGAAATGTGTTTCTTTTAAATCAGTTTTAAAAACATTATAAGAATGGCACATAACGTTCACAAATGAGTATGCTACACTTCCTGAGTTTACATTCTTTGGTTGCTTTAGTATTTTGGGTACAGGGCTCTCACAATCTGACCGTCCGCCTTTTTCAAATCCAGCCACTTCCCACAGAGGAAGATTGTGGTGACTCCATTCGCAGTGTTGGTGACTTCTACTCGATCCAAAAACCATCCGGGGCTGATGCCGGTGTTGTCATGCTCCACTCTGACCTTCTGCAGCTCTCCCATGTCCAGCATCTCCACCACGAATCGGTCCGTTTGCCCACGTTCGAAAAGATTACGGAACTTCTGCCGCAGCTGCCGTTGGCCCGAGTCTCCGTTGGTGCCGTAGATTGTGATGAAAACGTTGGCGTCTGTCCCCGCTCCTTTCTCTTCGCCGGTTATGACTATGATCTCGTACTTGACGGGCACTAGACTCCGGGCCTTGCTGGCAAAGCTTTCGATGGATTTGCTGCACTCGAAGGTCAAGAACTCGTCCCGCTTTGGAGAGAGTGGGATGAGGCTGTTGCAGATAAATATGTACCTGGACAGAGCATGAGAGAGATTGCATAACTGTAGTGTATGTACTGAAATCAATGCAGACATGAAAGATTAAAATATTGACTGTTCATCCAGAAAGCATTCACAGCGCTTCACTTTTCCACATTTTGTCATGTTACAGCCCCATTCCAAATTGTATTAAAGGAATCTCTTACCTCAAAATTCTACACACAATACCTCGTTATGACAATGTGACAATGTTGGACATCTTTTGAATTGATTCAAAATAGAAAACTAAGAAATTACACTGACATATTCACAGCCCATGAAGCTCAAAATTGTGCGCTGAAACATCCTTAAGATGTTTCTACAGCTTCATTGGAGTCCACCTTTGATAATATCAGTTGATTTAACATGATTTGGAAAGGCATACACACCTGACTTTATAGAGCCAGATCACATTTACCACAACATTACAGGACACGTAAAGAGCGTATGATTAGCACGAGTTCACGACTGTTTTGCGTAAATGTGGTACGCGTCGCAGCCCCAGTTCATTTCTATGGTGGTTGTTAAGTGTTCTTATTTATGAAAAAAAAAAAAAAATCTTAACCTACCCCAAGCCTCAGCCCTAATCTTACCCATTTTAGTAACTTGAAGCCTAAACTTACTTGTTAAACTTAAAGAAAATATCCCCACGTGGCTTCAACCAAATCTCGAGTCATTTTTACACGTTTTCATATCAGGCTAGAGGTACGGCGTAACATAAGTACGCAAAAAAGGAGTGAAACTGTGGTCATAACACGCTGTTTTTGTGTCGTGGTAAATGTACGCTTTCTTGTGAGACTGTGTTGCTATATAAGGTCCTACAGTTGATCGTGCAGGTCAGAGCACAAACATCAAGAATGAGCTCAAAGGAACTGTCTGTAGACCTGCGAGACAGGATTGTCTTGAGGCACAAATCTGGGAAAGGATACAGAAAAGATTTTGTTGCTTTGAAGGTCCCAATGAGCACAGTGGCCTCCATTATTTGTAAATGAAGACGTTTGAAGCCACCAGGACTTATCCTGGGGAGTCAAACATGCGGGGTTAGGGTTAGGGTGACCAAGAACCTGATGGTCACTCTATCAGAGCTCCAGCGTTCCTCTGTGGAGGGAAGAGATCCTTCCTGCCATGTTCCTTTTACTAAAGAGTAGCTTTTGACTGGCCACTACCAACTTTTTTCACATTGTCCTAATAGGGTATTGTGGATTTTGAGGTAAGAGATTCATTTAATACAATTTGGAATGGGGCTGTAACATGAAAAAATGTGGAAAAAGTGAGGCGCTGTGAATACTTTCCGGATGCAGAGTATACGTACTTGTTTCCCAGCTCTCTCTCAGTAACGACAACTTCCACAACATGCCAGTAAGCTTCTCCCTTCACTTTCTTTCCATCTTTGGGAATGTGGCCAAGACAAATTCCAGCAATGTCACCAACATTTTTGGATGAAAACTCAAATCTGTCAACATTTCCCCTAAAGATTACACAAAAAAGACAAATGTGAAACTTTTACTTCACTGGTAAAGCTGTTTTAGCAAATGCTTCATGGAAAACTTACCTCAAAAATCTTTTCTTCTTCGAGGAATTCTCCATAACAAATTCTTTTGAACGTCCTTTCCGCCCTTCAAGCACATCCAGGCATTTTCTTTGGTCTCACCTTCATCGGTGTCTCCAGTGGTCACACAAATTTCATATTCTTAAAGAAAAAAACAATAAATATAAATGATAAAACATAAATTGTGCACCAAATCATCGTGACTGTTTGAACATTACTTGTCTTTTCACTGAGATCCAGGCAGTCATTGTTGGCACAGGCAGCTCTCTCATTATTTGTCCGTCGTCTTCGTTTTTGGCGAGCCATCGATCACAGGGGAATCTAAATGTTTTATCCATCAGCTCATCCTTCACATCGATGTACTCCAGGTGCCATCCCGGAGCAAGACCTGCCACACGTGAGTTTGAGAAATTACTGCTCAGATAGTAAATATTTAACATCAGACACCTCATGGTCAGACATTAATCAGCTGACCTGCGTTATCGTGCCACACTCGCACTTTGGAAAGCTCTCCCAGGCTGAGGATGTCGGAAAAGCGAAAAGTATCAACCTGTTTTCGCTCAAATTTGTTGGATTTGCTGCTTTCTTTGAGAATCAGTGTCCCGTATCACCATTCTCTCCAAAAACAATGAGCCACACTTTGGCATCAGTACCAGCCCCTAAAAGACAAATAACAAGATAAAGATTAGTCAGAGGACACAAACAAATCTGCACAACACTGTTTGAGATGAACAGCTTATAACATTTTTCTAATTTTGACTTAGTTTGGTGTGATAGTTCTTGTGGTAAATATTGATCAAGTTGTATTTTATGAAGAAATTGACAAATAAAAGTTGAAACTTACAAGAAGTGAATTGAATTCTAAAATAGAATCTCTCCACATGTGTTGTCAAAAAGCGCCTAAATTGCAAATACATTTTACACACGACTGACACAGTGTCCTGGGAGTTTAAACAATTATTTAACACGATTAAAGTATTACAAGTTATAACAATTAATCACAATGTCACTCCTGTGTTATTTATGTTGATTTTGGCTTTGGATTGATAATGTGGTTGCTAGGTAACATTTGTAGATTCACCTCCACATGTGTCATATTTACTGGACAAAAGACAACAATGAACGTCACCAAAACAACCAAATTGGGTAAAACAAGCTAATTTTTGTGAAATCTTCATAATCATGTTTACTATGTTTTACTAAAAATGTAGTCTAAACTGTCACACGAACTTTAAGTTCGGGGCAAGACCACACGTCTCCTACGTCCTTCTTGTGGCAACGCTATTTAACCTTGGCCACACATTCACACACTACCATTTGTGTCTCAATGCCTCTCCAGCCCTCCCTCTTTTCATTATTCTCTTCTTATTCAATTTAATTCATCTTATTTAGGACTTGAGGTCCATTTGTTTTATTGAATATGTATTTTGTTTTATTGAATATGTATTGTTTTATTTGATTTCCTATTATTCATATTTGCTAAAATTAATAATCTTGGGAAGTCCTCAGAGACGACTGTTGTTGTGATTTTGGGCTATACAAAATAAATTGATTTGATTTGATTTGATTTAAAAAAACAACAAACAAGTACACAAATTTACTAAAAAAGACAGCCATACCAATGTTGCCAAATTTGTGACAGATAACGGACTGCACTAAAACTTATATTTGTGAGAGACATAAGAAATTCATTTTCAGACTTATTATATTCTCTTCTTGACTCCTGAGGGAGTTTTGTGGCCCGGGAGCCTGCAGCCAGTCCTTGAAGAAAGTCCCAAACCGGCAACATCTCTTTTTTGTGCTTACACCAAGTTCTTGCTTACACGTTCTGAGAGTCAAGTGTATATTTCCAATCTAAACATGGTAGTATTTCTACAGATGGATGCTTTACCTGAAATGTCGCTGGTTTTGACCTGGATTATGTAAGTGGTTTCTTCCACCATCGTCTCTTCGTCCACCACAGCAGCCATCTCACAGATCATGGACCTCTTTGGGCCTCGAGTCTTAGAGAGCCAGTCTTCATAGGTGAACACAGACACTTCCTCTGTCGTGAGGTTACGCGTGATTACCTGGAATAATGCAGCAGGATTATGACGGTTTTCACTTTCACACTGCATGCACAATATCCAGAATGTACATTTAATAACACAGTCTCAGAAGAAAACGTAGATATACAACAAAATAACAAAATGTACGTTTTTATGCCCTTTTTTTTACATCAATATGTTACAAAAAGCCAAAATGTAAAATAACCATGAATTTTGATTGAAGCCACGTGGTGACTTTTTTTTCTTAATTGGTAAGTTTATGCTTCAAGTTACTAAAAGGGGTAAGTTCAGGACTTCGGCTTGGGCTATATTTAAGATTTACATGTTAAACCTGAAGAAAGTGTCGCCACATGGCTTCAACCAAAATGTATAGTTATTATTTTACGTTTAGGCTTTTTGTAACATATTTTGTAACATGAAAATGTGCTTATTGTACGTTTTTGACATTTTTGTTGTATAGGTATCTACTTTATTTTTCGGAGACTGGGCTGACATTTAAAGGTGTGCTGTGTAACTTTCTGGAGGTGAAAAGTCAACTAAACAATTCTTTAAAAATAGAAACTTTCTGGATGAGGATAAAAATAATTTATGCAATAATGTAAAAAAAAAAAATACAGCTAAAGGAACAGCTTTTCCCTGAAACATGCAGGAGGAGGCCAAAAACAGACCATTTTGTGATCATGCAAGCTCGCTCAAAGTAAAAACACAGATTTTATTGTTTTAAGATTATAGTTTTGTTAACAGTAATGGAATAAAGAATACAAATCATTCAATCATCTTCATATTCATCCATGTTTCCCTGTGAATAATGATCACGATAAAGGTTATGCACAGACATTCATTTACTTGCTTGCTGTAAATGCTCCTCAACATTTAAACAAGTCAAAACTACAGACAAAATAATATGGTGACGACAACAAAGACGACTTGTTTGATTAGGACATTTTAACTGCAACAAACAGACTCAAAAACGTCTTTTTAAGAAGGAAAGGGTAATAAGTTCAACTGTGTGTGATTCATGTCTGTAATAAATGTGAGAGAAGCTGAAGTCTTGTTTAACGGCTTTCTACCACTGTTTACATGATTTTCTCTTTTTACATGCAGTTACAAACCCAGTACTCAGTAGACTTGTGAAGGGTTAAATTTGTTCTCAGACTGTATTGTCATTCTTCTGTTTTAGCTGGATTTTGACTCTTACTGACTCTCCATTGATTCTCATTTCTTGCTACTCAGTCCAACATTTAGTATAATACAATGTCCCCTGCATAACCTCTATATCACAATAAATTAAGTGTTTGTTTAAAACATTTTACCTTATCCAGAAACCAGTCAGGTCGACTGCCTGAGCCGTCAATGCGTAATCTCATTTTCCTCAGTGGTGCAATATCATCAATTTCCATGTTAAAAGTGTCTTCTTGACCACGTTCGAATCTGTCAGGGACAAAATGTTAGCAATTTTTTGATTTTTGCATGTTCATTGAAAAGACCTTTTAGTCTTTCGTGCTGGTCACCTGTCTTCATTTTTCGGAAGCAACATTTCTTCAGTGCTGCCATTTAATCCAAACACAGACATAAAGATGTTTGTGTCGGAGCCTGCGTTCTGCACATCTCCGTAACTACTGTGACTTCATAAATGACCTGAAAGAAAACACCCACACTTACTAAATTAAAGGAAACTAAAAAATAAATACATGCCAGTGCTAACAATCATTTTTTCCCTTTTGCCGAAATACCTTTTGAAAGATGGATATGGCCTCTGCATCCAGCACATTAAACACTCTGGCGGTCAGACCATCTCCGCGATCCTTGGCCAGCCAGCACTTGCAGGAAAAAATATATTTGACCCCTTTGGTTGGCACGGCAACAGACACCTCGTCAACCAGCCAGCAGCTCTCTGGAGTGGCTCCATCATGGCCGAGCTGCAAGAGTCAGTATCATTTCAATCTCTCTGGGTTTTTATTTTTCATTATTGTGACTTTAAATGTACTGTAAACCCAACCAGGCCGACAAAATTAAAATGTTTCTAACATTTTCCAAAGCCGTAAGTTAAAGTGCATGAGACAGGTTAAACTTTTAGTAAAACATAGTAAACATGATTATGATTAATATTTTACTAAACATTTAGCTTGATTTTACCCATTGGTTGTTTTGGTGAAGTTCATTGTTGTCTTTTGTCTAGTAAATATGACACATGTGGAGGGGAATCTACAACTGTTACACACCACATTGTAAATCTGGGCCAAAATCAACATAAACTACACAGGAGTGACAAGGTGACAAATATTATAACTTATAACACTTTAATTGTATTAAATGAACTGTGTCAGTAGTAAATTGTTTTCATTTTGGTGATTTTTGACAACACAAGTGGGGGATTTTGTTTTAAAACTCTGATTACTTTTGAATTTTCATCTTTCATTTGGCAAATTTTTCATAAATTGCAACTTAACACCAAAAAAGTCAAAATTAGAAAAATTTATAATCTGCCATGGGCTTTAAAGTTCTTTATTTAAAAGATTGATATCTGTTGTAACTATAAATTATTGTTTTACGTGAAACAAGCAAGATTTTGAGAAAAGTTAAAACATGTTGAAAAAAAGCAGAAGAAGAGCAGACTTCTAAAACTGATGACATTTCTGATGACACTTTCTGCAAGAAACACAGTTAAATTAGCCAGTAAATATACATTTAGCAAATTAACTGTCATGGTGCAAAAAATTAGAATCTTTGAATCATGATATGAAAAAAAAAAAAAAAAAAAAAAAAAAAAAAAAATTGAATTATTGATTGAACTGAATTCTAGTGAAATTAGTCATCCAACTTGTCATATGCACTTTAATGTAAATAAAACAATATGAAATGAGAAGTAAAGGACGTGTTTTCAAAATCTAAATGTTTTAAGTAATGTTCAGGCGGTTATACTCATCATGTATATTCAGGGTGCAATTTGTCAAAAAAACAAAAGGGGGATGAAAAATAAATGTTTTTTACAAATATAACTCACTCTGCAGACGCACCACTACAGTAGCACATGTCTCTACCTTCCCGAGGTCATTTTGTGTCTTTTTGTCACCCACAACTAACAGACCTCTGGCTCGCACTGGTGCACTTTCCTCCCTCCCAATCCATTCAGTACATAAGCCCCACAGAGGCCCGAGTTGGTCCTGTTCTTCTGTGTCTATGTTCATCTGTCTTTTCAAACTATGCTAGTGCATGTGGGAAAAAGATAGTGGAATAGCCAATCAGAAAGGGACTGTGTGTGAAAGTATGAAGTTATTGTCTATTATTAGAGCGAAGGGGCTAAGGGAGAAGGAAAACATAATTGAGACGGCGTTGGGATCTACAGAACACTGGCAATTTAGGATATAAACAAAGTCTTTGTTATTTTTTTTATCCCCCTACAGTTAATACAAAATAAAAGTTAAAGGAGGATGGGAAAGTATAAGCAGAGAAGGAACGGACAAACCAGAGGGGGGATCCCCCCCACCTCAGCAAATTGCACCCTGAGTATATTTTTTCATTTAATTTTCATAATTGATTTTCTTTTTTTTGTGAACAAAAAAAAGATATTTTTGCCTACACTGTAACTACAAGAAATATGAACTGTATAACGCTATATATCTATTATACATGTGTTGAGTCTTACAGCCGAAACTGTAATTCATCTCCACTGACTCATTCATTTTCACCCCTCACTGCTGACATTTAGAAGGCTATGATGTCACCTGCATAACGTCTACAGTCCCCAGCTGCTCTCACACAGCGCTCACCTCAACTCTTTTGATCTCTCCCACATCTGATCCGTGACTCTCAAAGGTCTCCAGAGAGCCGGCCCCAAATCCCTTCCTCCCATCCGGCAGGTCCAGCCACAGTCTGTCTGTCGCACTCAGATTGGCCCCGGTGATGATGACATAAGCCCTGCTGGTGGTGCTGGCGTCTCGGTCCACCCCAGTGCAAATGGTGATGTGGTAAGGTATGACTGCACAGGAGGACAAGCTGAGTAAAAAAACAATCATCGGAATTATTCATTGTTGTTGATGTCAGTGATTTCTTACTTGGCAGTTCCTCCTCCTCTTCCTCCTCTTTCTTCTTCTTCTTTTTGTTCATGTTGCTGTCGACGGTTTTCACGGCCGGGACAGATTTCTTTTTGCTGTGTATGCTTTCTCTTACACCCTCAAAGCCCTAGACATAAACAGTTAAAGTATTATAAAGCAGTAGCACGGTTTACTGACTATGTTACAATATTTCTCTTCATGACAGATGATGAAATACTCATACATGCGTTCGCCACAAGCAGAGTAAATTACTGTAACGGCCTTTATTAAGGTATTCCTCAGAAGTTAATTAAACAACTGCAGCTGATCCAAAACTTAGCTGCTGTTCCACTCAAGCAAATATTACACCTATTTTTAAAATCTTCATTAGGTCCCCATTCAGGCACAAACTGACATTAAAATACAACTGTTTGTATATAAAGCACTAACAGGTTAGCACCTATACATTTTGAGCTACTTATGCCTTATGAACCTGCGCAAGTCTTAGATCTAAGAAACACAGGGTTTTTAATTAACTATTTTAATCACTTATTTTTGTGATAAATATCAGGAAAACAATCCATACTCTATAGCAGGATGGGCAAATATTTTTAACTGAGGGCCATATTTGAACTTGGTCAAGTGGTGGACGGCCAGACCACGGTCGTAGGTGTAAGAAATTATCATTATTGCCAGCACATTTTTGTAAAACACAGGCTTTTTAATCCATCTTGACCATTTATAGTAATAACAGGTCAACAAGTAATGACAAATTCAAATGTTCCATAGCAAAGTCAATCAAATAAAAGTGTAATAATTGAGTAAAAGAGGTGACACGCGCATCCAAAAAATGTAAAACCTGCCTTGTGTATTTACTGTTTGGCACAGCTTGTACATATTGTAAATAGCTGTGGGTTCTATAGTTTTTTATTTTCACTACTTAAAAAAAAGCAAACATCTGGAAATCTCAGACATATGTTAAAAAAAAAAACCGTATTTGTCACATGATATGTCACATGCTCTACCTGACAAGGTAGACACATGAGACTGTTTTCCATCTTCATGTCTGAAGAAGGACGTGTGTCCAAAATGTCACATATGGTGAATAAAAAACTGGGAGCTCCAACTGCTGTGCAGATGTTTTTTCTCCTCTATAGCAATGTCAATCAAAGATAAAGAGGAACACTTTTTCTCAAAAACCTGCGGGGTTTTAACTCGCAACCCTCAGACAGTTTTAATCTGGCCCCCAAGCTGCAGTTTGTCCGGGTTTAGTTCATTTCTTGTTTACGCTACCCACCTATTTAAACAGTAATTAAAATAATAGTATATATATTAAAGCCAAATTACATGTAAATAGAAAATACCATACCTTTACATAGAAGACTCTTTCTATCTGCCTGTCTTCTCTTTTTCTGGAAAGCCATCGTTCACATAGAAAGAGAAAAACCTCCTCTGTGTCCACATCGTACACTTCCACCTGGTCCAAATACCAGTCTGGGCTCATCATGCTGTTATCATGGCGGATTTTTATCTTAAAAACTTGTCCCAGGTCAACTGCTTCAATAGTGAACTTGTCCACCTGATAAAACAAACAATAAGCACATTTTATTTGCAATAAAAAGCTTCTGCTGACATAACAAGAGCAGCAAATAAATGTTTTTCTTACAGATCCTCTTTCAAACTTGTTACTGTTTGTTTCAGACTTGCTGAGTTTCCGCTCTCCTGTGTCGCCCAGGTCTCCGTAAATGGTCAGAAAGACATTTGCGTCTGTGCCAGATCCATAAACATCACCTGTGATCACTGACACTGTGTATGTGTGAGCTGGTGAGAGGAAAGACACAACAGTGAAGCAAAAACAGATTAAAAGTCATCTCACTCAGTTTATCAAAATGTAGCCTAAATGTACCAGAAGTTATAGATACAAAATGTCTATTATTACTTTTGTATCCCACTGATGAGCTGATAACGCCACAACAATCAAATCTTGTCTAACAGGTTTTTAGGATTTTGTAATTATCATGTATTTGAAAAATGTAGAAAAAAACAATAGAAAGTATATATATATACCTGTAAACATGTTTTTAGGTACAGGACTACCTAAAATCAGTGTAAGGAATGTAACTTGCTTATGTAGAATGACAAATGCAAAAAAAATCACAATGCTCTTAATGTTTGATGAAGTGTCTTAAGGATAAATCACTTTCAGCTCAAAAGTTTCAGCCTTAAAGCAGCAGTTCAAGGTCAGAAGTGTTTTTATGAGTTCAAGTACCCGATAGGTATCCCCCTTCCTGTATCGATACATGTATTGACCACAAGTTTGTCACGATATATCCCAATACCAATACATGAGAACAGCCTCACCAGATACAATGTCAATTTCAATATGCCTTCGATTTTGTTAAGCCTCATGAGAACAAACTACTTTTTTTGTAATTTGCTAAATCAATACATAATATTATAACTAATTGTGTAGTTTTTTTTTTAGTCAGGAGTTTGTTAAGATAATGTCTAAAAAAAGTTCTTCCTGGGTCAATTTTTATGAAAAAAAAGGGACAAAATAACAAAACTCTCTTGAATAAGAATATAACCACAATAAGCTGCTGTTTACTTCCTCAGACTGAGAAATGACAGTGAAATCAACCTTTCTTAACCAAATCAAACCCAACACCAGAACTTAATTAAATTGAAACACCAACAATTTTAACTCTCGTGGATAAACTCATAGATAATCTCTCTCCTCTTATCTGTGAAGTAGTCTGAAGTCATGAAGTAGTCTAATTATAACTCTGCTGTTGTTCTGTATTTAAAAACAGGATCAAGAGCTGTTTGTGTAGTTGACTTACTCTCCAAAGCATCTTCCACTTCGACTTCGTTAACCTTAAGGCTTCCGTCTCGTGATAGTTTCTCGGTGATGATGTCAGACGGCACCAGCTCTCGCACCGTCTCGCCGTCGTCCTCCGATTTGGCGAGCCAGCGTTCACACGGGAAGATGACGGTCTCTGAGCCCTGTGAGGCACCAGCGTGTAGATGTCATGATTTAATTTGCATTGGAATTAGAGATGTAGGACAATGTTGTTGAGGACTACTCCGCCTGCTGATCAGACGTGTCACTAAAACAAAATGCACAAAATTCCTAAGAAACAAACTCGAATCTTCATGCTACAATGCTAAATCAATGGAGATTCTAAAAGGTTAAATACCGCAAATATAGTTACCTTAAAACATACTCTGACACTACAGAAAGATAGATACATTTACTAGCAATAATCCAGCAGTTTATCAGGTTGTTCTGCGGCTGTTTTGTTTACATTTTAAATTGTTTTGGCCAAAGTATTCTTATGGACATTTTGAAAAGGTTAGTGCCAAATAGTCTTTGAGCTGGTTGCCATGGTGATGAGTTTATTACAGTTGCTAAACAGACCTAAGCTGTTATATTTTTATTTTAACCTTTACCCAAACCTTTTCTTTAACCTTACCCATTACAACAATCTTTTTTCTGAACTTACCCATTCTTCTAAACTTCATTACCGTCCCTCCAGACCCGACTGTCTGGCAAATACCTTTTGAAAACCTGCTGCCAAAATGACAGATTTCCTTTTGCAGTATTTCCATGGCAACAGTTGTTTTTTGACATTCTATCCTGAGCTATATAAATCTGTTTTTCGCAGAACAGAATTTCAACAAAGCATAATGTGGTCTTGTGATTTGGTCTGATAACTGATAATAATAACTAACTCTGGGTTACTTGCCAGGGGAACACAGATTGAAACTAGCATTTTGGCAATATTTTGGCATATGTACACTGTAAATATAACGCTATGCACTGTCCCTAGATAGATAGACAGTCCAAGACAAAATCAAGTCCAAGAAATCCCTGAGACCAAGACAAGACTGTGTCCAAATGCACTCAAGTCCAACACAAGACCAAGACTTTAAAAAGTGGTCTCGAGACTGCTCTCAAGACCAAGACCGGTCTGTGTTGCGTGTTTTGACTCCCTTTTCCCTTCCCTTAGTGCTTTAGCACACTAGGCCAACATTATAAATAAGAATTTGTTCTTAATGTTTTGCCTGGTAAAATAAAGGTAAATCAATAATAAATAAATAAATAAATTAAGCTTTAGTCTGAGCTAGAATCAGATTTTTATATTCCTACAACTGACAACCCTCATCTTGACAACAATGTGGCTAAATTAAAGATTCTCCTTGACTTACCCCTTGAGGTCAGACCTCAGAAGCTAAGCAAGGTAGGGCCTGGTTAGTACTTAGATGGAACATCACAGTGCCACAGTGGGACACTTCATCCACATTGCCTCAGTGTCTGCGTACACTGGGCGAGTGGATCCTTGATTGTAAAGCGCTTTGAGTGCCTTGTAGGGATGGAAAAGAGTTTGAAAACTTTGAAAATCGATCGAAGTTTGCAGCAATCAAATCAAAAAGCCAGAATCGATCAGTTTTGCTCATGCAGGCTGCAGCTACTGAACTACACGCACTATAATTGTATAATACAAATAATAGCCACACTATAAGAAGAAACAAAGCATGAACCTGTGTAAAACCTGACTGAATTTCAGGTTTTGCAACTGATGGGTTCACCCACTCTAAATATGCACACAAAATTTACTGTTTACTGTTAACAACACTGGCTTTGTTTTAAATGTCATTTATTATAGTTTATTTTTGTGTCTTAAGGTAAAAAAAAAAGTTAATATAGAAAACGAAAACGAAGTAAATCTAAAATGGATGCCAAATTGAAAACTGAATTGAATCATGAATTATTTCATCCCTAGTGCCTTAAAAGATGGAAAAGCGCTATATAAAAAGATATATATATGTACTTTTTCTTTTTTTAATATAGGTGTTGCAGCTTATTTTGAGGTGTGACAAAATGATTTGGATGTGACCAACCTTTCCTTTCCTCAGCAGTCTCCGTATCTCCACTCTGTCCAGATGCCAACCCGGATTGACTCCACGATTATCATGTCCGATACGAATTTTCTCAATAACATCACCCACATCTTCAAGCTGCAAGTAAATACAAATTAAGTAGTATTTTAAGTCTTGTCTCAAAGCCTATATTTGTTTATAAAAGGTGTTGAGGTGGATATTATTTCTGTGATTTACCTCAACAATAAACATGTCTTCTGCGTCTCGTTCAAAGTACATTAACCTCTCTCTTTTGTTGACACACAGGGACTTCTGCTGAGTGCACACTGCGTCTCTGCCGTACAAAACGATAAAGACATCTGCGTCCGTGCCAGCGCCAAACACGTCACTGGTGAAAGTCTTGATCTCATAAGGCACGACTGAAAAGAGATTAAAGTAGTTGAAGCGAGAGAGAAAGCAGAAAACTTAGGAATATTGTTGGTTTTTTTTACATGGCGTATATGTTTCTGTTTGTAGTGGATTAGGAAACAAGTCTCTGACAATGGCACCATCATCTTCCCCTCGATCCAACCAACGGCCACAAGGAAAGCGCAGTTTTTGTCCCAATGACTGGGCATCGATGTCCACCCAGTCCAAAAACCAGCCCGCTGAGCCTCCACCTGCACATAAACAAAAGTTATGTTGATTTATGGGCATATTTCAACAGGGCTGTGGTTAAGCAATGAAATTCTTGATTGACTAATGATATATCTCATCGATCGATTAGTCGACCGAAAAGGAGGCGTGGCAAAAGCTCTAACGCTGATCTGACACAAACTGTGCCTTAAAAATAATACAATGAAGAAGGAGAAAACAATGATCTATGCAGAAAATGAATTGAGAGCAACTGTATTATTTTCTAAGAAGACACATTACACAAATATTTGGTCCCAAATCTTCAACTGATTCACCCTTTTTTGACCTTTTTCCACTGGAGGAACTTTTTTCAGTTTCTAGTGCTTCTTTTAGTTCCAGTCACCATTTTAGGCACGTTCACACAGAAACTATGGACTGCGGCCACACTTTAAGGACTTTTTTGGCTGCTGCTCTGGGGCAGATACTTTTCAGTCAGATATGCAATGATAACTTTGTTTGTAAACATGTTTTATACATTCTTAACCTGGCCAGCCAAAAGGTTTATCTTGCGATTTTTGTGAATTCACAAACACGAGATAAACCATCTGGCCTTCCAGCCGCCGAATTGGTTTGGGAGTCCGAACCAGCGGTGTTTCGGAGGTGTTAAGACGGCTGGTTTTGTATTTTTTAAATAGTTTTATGTAGAATAAAAAAGATAACATTTGTTTTCCCAACACCACTTTCTTATTTATTTAATGTTCCAGACTTTACAGATGCTAATGTTAAAAACAGTTACTTTCAGAACCTGATGCTGTGGGAACACAAACATGGAGACAGAGTAGTTCTTCTGACTAAACGAGGGCTGAAGGAATGTTGGGACTAGTTCTTGGTATTTTCATGTGCGAAAACATCCTTTGTTAATATAAACACTTATAATCTAAATAAAATAACTGGATCGACTAAAAAAAGTTTTGGTCAACTCAGACTTTTTGGGTTGAAAATTTTGCACGGCGCACCTCCAACTCAAATATAGCAACACTAAATTATTATTGTATTTCACACTTGTATTTCACACCAGTGTTCAGATAGCCTGCCCATTGTACTTGGAATGTTCCTCTAAAAATACATTCTGTCTGTGTAGAAAAACTCAATAGCAAAACCAAGTGGTACAGGCCAGAACTAAGGACCTCGCTCATAATAATATTGAATTGTTGAGCAAATACACGTTAAATATGTGTAAAAACTTACTTTGGAACGTTGCAGTCAAAGTAATTAGATCACACTGGTTGAAAATCACTGTACTAAAGGTCTACAGCACTATATTTTAAATTAGACACAGAAGCAAAGATGGTACTGTACATTACCGCAATTGTCATGTCCAACTCTAATCTTCTTTAGAGGTCCCAGATCCACGGCCTCCACAGTAAACTCGTCAATCAACCCACGCTCAAACTTGTTTTTATGAGTCTTAGATGCTTTGAGATTTATTAATCCTGTTCCCACACAAACACACATTTATCTGATTATGAACTGGTGAGATTTAAAACCACAAAATAATCAATTCATCACATTCAAAATACCTGTATCGTCATTGGCGCCGTACAGTGTCAGGAACACGTTGGCATCAGTTCCTGCATACTTTTTGTCTCCAGTTTTTATTCTGACGGTGTAGGTGGTTGACATAGCTGTTGCAAAATAATATTATTACATTAAAGAACTGCAATTGCATAGTTTTATCACAATATAAACATGTTCGCCAGGGCTATTCAAAGACGTATGTTTTGTCCCAGCTTAATTGATAAAACAGACCTTACCCAATCTTAAAGCTGGGCGATATATCGATATACAGTATATGGAGATATTTACTGGACAAGATATGAATATGGTCATATCGTAAATAACAAGATATTAAAATTCTGTGTAAAAAGACTTCAGGAGGTCTTTTTACACAGAATTAGAATATCTTGTTATTTTTGATGAAATGCAGTTACAGTGACAAAAATTTTGTTGTAATAGTCAAATTTTAAATGTGTTTCATGCAAAGAATTTAGTTTTATTTAGTTTTACTCAGCAAGAGGCTTGACCCACATTAATTTATTCAAAGTAAATTCACATTTCTACTTTCTAAACAGCAGATTATTGGCTTAGAAAAAAAAAATCACTTAAAAATGTCATTTCAAAGATATCAAGATATACAGTATATCGCGCATCGAGGTATGAAAAAATATTAATTTTTTTCCATAACGCCCAGTCCTACCCAATCTGCGTAGTTATTTTATTCAGCAGCCTAGAAAAATATGTATTTTTTGCCAGATTCTGTTAGGCCATTTAAAAGCAAGAACATTGGCAAGAAAATATGTTTTTTAAAAATATATAATTTTGTTGCTATTGTTGTTGTTGATTTATGCTAACGCAGTTGGAGATTTAAACTGTTTCAACTGTTGTCCAACAAATGATTTCATCACCAAACAAAATCAAAAACATTATTTAACAACAGAAATGTAATGAATTGATTGAATTTGTAAATGAAAAATGTAAGAAAAGCCTCAATGTTGCTGTTGTTTATCTGGTTATTTTTAAGGTTTTATTGTTGTATTTTAGGGGTGCATGGTAGCAGAGTGGTTAGCGCTCTGGCTTCCCAATAGGGAGGTCGTGAGTTTGACTCCCGGGTCAGTCCATATCAACATCTCACAATCTCTCTGGGTGGAGTTTACATGTTCTCCCTGTGTTACCATGGATTTTCTCTGGGTACTCTGCTTTCCTCCCTCCTCCAAAGACATGCATGTTTGGGTTAATTGGGCATCACTGTAAATTTCCCTTAGTGAGTGAATGAGAGAGTGAATGGTTGTCTGTCTAACCCTGCGACGAGTGACCACTGTCCAGGGTGTTCCCCACCTAAGGCCCAAAGTTACTGGGATAGGATCCAGTCACCTGCGACCCCTAACGGGATTAAGCAGTAGAAAATAAATAAAGTTGTATATTTATTATGCCCAATGAAAAAATAGTTAGTGAAAAGTACCATTTCGAGTTGTTTGTGAATAATGAATGTAAAACACATTTGTAGTTCAGCTTTGTAGTTCAGCCCTCAGAAAAATTGGCCCGCTTGTACATATACTTGAATAGCCCTGATGTACGCCCTTCCTCACCCTTCTGCTCAAGACCAAGTGTGGCTTCAGAGTCTTCATCATCATCGTCTCCTTTTTCATAAAGGCTTCGTCAACAGGAACAAGCTCCCTGGCAAGCTGCCCGTCATCTTCATCAACTGCAAGCCAGCGTTTGCAAGGAAAAAATATCTGAAAAGGCATAAACATGGTTAGTCAGGTGAAATAGGAGCTCCAGATTCATGCCACTTTACGCCACTAGATGGGGTTCTTTAAACATTCATCAGAAAGAGTATTTTTGTGCTATGACTCAGCAGCACTGTGAACTAGAGAAATCATCATTGAAACTATTCAGATTACGTAATGGCTCTTGTATTTTAGTCACTGATCTGCTTACGTAGAGTCGTCTTTGTTGTCAATAATTTCCACTCTGTCCAGAAACCAGCCGGCACTGGCCTGGCTATTGTCATGTCTTATTCTCAGTTTCTTCAACACACCAAGATCCACAGCAGTGATGATGAAAACGTCCTCCTGTGAAACAAAAGAAAAAAATGTTAGACAACTGTATATATCTGTGTGTTTTGTTGTGAGTGACAGTATGTTGTTTACCTCGCCTTTTTCAAATTTGTTCAGATTGTTTGACTTTCTAAGGTGACGTTCTCCTGTGTCACCAGTCTCTCCATAAATGTTAATGTAAACGTTGGCATCAGTGCCTGCCCCCCACATGGTTCCAGTGAAAACATGTACTTCATAGGAATTCACTGAAAAGACAAACTTATGAAGCAAAGATAGATATTTTCCCTTTGATTATAATCTACAGCTTACCTTCGAGCTCTTCATTATCTTCTGACAACAGTTCAACCACAATCTCTCCATCCTCCTCATCACGGGCCAGCCAGCGGTTACAGACAAAACTAAACGTCTCCACCACCTCTTGCAGCTGTTCTATGTAGACTACCTCATCCTCTTCTTTCTTTTTCTTTTTCTTGTCTTTTTTCTTATCTTTTTTGCCGGTGTCTTCCTTTTTTACCTCGACCTGCACCATTGCCATAGTTAAGCGCCTGATGTCAACAGTTTCAAGGAACCAGCCAGAGCCGAGTCCTTTTCCATCATGGAAAATGCGGATCTTATAGATTTTACCAACATCCTGAGCCTCGATCTGAGGAGAAGTCAGAATATGACTATAATAAATATTTACTGTTCTTCGAACTTTTAAGCTTACCTTAAAGATTTCAGTTGTGCCACGTTCAAAATTATTTGATCGACTTTTAAGAGTGAGCACTTCAGTTTTTCCTTCATCTCCATAGATTTGACAGAAGACGTTGGCATTAGTTCCTCCTGCTCGTATATCTCCTGTAACTACTGTCACCTCGTAGTTTATCACTGTTCAACATAAAAAAACAAACATTTGCACGTGCTATTGGTTCTAAAATGTAAAAAGTACATTCTTTCATTACATGTTTCGATGTCTAGAGTCTCGCTGGGATAGATTTCAACTTCCACTTTCCCGTCAGCTTCATCTTTACAAAGCCACCTGTGGCTTGGAAACATGTACTCTTTTCCATGAACAGGTACAGAGATTTGAACACTGTCCAAAAACCAACCGGCCCGCAGACCCTCGTTGGTGTGACCAATCAGAAGACGGTTGATCTAGAAGCATTAATATAACAAATATACAGTAGTTGCATGCAAAGGTTAGTCCAAACTTTTGATTCGTACTGTTCGTACTTATGAGGCAGTTCCATGTGAATACTTACCTGTCCAATGTCATATGTTTCCAAAGTGAAGATGTCAGTTTGCGCTGTCTCAAAGTAGTTTCTCAGGTCATTGTCAGAAACAGCCAGTGTGACTTTGTCGCTGTCGCCCTTTTCTCCGTAAAGTTTGACAAACACTCTGGAGTCTGAGCTGGCCCCGTTCACACTGCCTGTCTTGATCGCTATGTGATAACTGATATCTGCAAAGTGAAGCTGAACAGTAAGCCAATATATATTTATGTTTTAATACGGTTTTCATCCGTTGTTATTACACATTAAATTATGTTTTTAAATGACAAACGTTAAAAATGTTAGACTCACTAAAAAGACGTACGCCTTCTCCAGCTGGAACTAACTCTCTGATAATCTGTCCATCATCCTCGTTACGATCCAACCATCTAACAAAACAGAACATAAACACTTGTGTCATGGAATCACAACAAAATACTACAAGATAAACTAAATTACTGGCATAAGCTTGTGCATGCTGCACTTTCATAGGATGACATATGGGTAATTAGGTCAAACACACAGGAAGAGGCTCTTTAGAGAGGTAACACAGCACTTGCGTCTTGCGGTTGAGGTCTAGTTACTTGAGGAGAGTGCTGGCTGGCCACTGTGCATTTAGTCCCCATTTGTAATGGCAAACACATCAATCAGTGGCCTAACTACTTAAACACACACCACTGGAGAACTAGTGGGAGGACTATAACTTTATTTGCAGCACTTTATTAGACTTGGAAAGCACTAAATGTCCATTATCTTATAAAAGAGGTAATCATTCAATTGAACTATTAGAACTTGCCTGTAACATGGAAACTCAATAGCCAAAGACTCAGGCTGCCCCTCTTCACGGACCATCACCTTATCAAGGAACCAGCCGCACCCACCACCGCGACCATCGTGACCAACGCGGACCCTTTGCACTTGCCCCAATGTCACCGACTCAATGAGAAACTCATCATGCTAAAGAAACCAGATAGGCACTTTAATGCTACCACAGTTTTTAGATGAAATGTAATGTAAACGACAAATAAACTACAAACTTACTTACATTTCCCTTCTCAAACTTGTTAACATTATTTTTGCTCATGATCATGGGACGCTCCCCTGTGTCTCCCAGATCACCAATTATATTCAGGAATACTGTGGCATCTGTACCACTACCGCCGACCGTACCAGTGCAGATAGTGACCCGATACTTTATCACTAAAAATCAACACAACAACATGGCAATACTTAGGTCAGACCTGAATGTTGAAAAGTCTCACAAAAGTCTTACATGGCAGTGGATCCTCAATTAAAGCTCCAGTAGCTGGCATCTCTCGAACAATCTCATTATCATCTTCATTTATGTCCAGCCAACGGCCACATTCAAATGAATATTTCTCCATCGTCAGAGTCTTCAGCAAAGTGACCTACACAGTTAGAGGGATTATAGACATTAAAAGAGACTTATTATGTAAAATCCACTTTTCTAATATTTTAACTCTGTTGTAACATTGTTTACTCAATGTTATATTTGGATTGATTCAAGCTGTTTTGAGTCATCTTGTTCTGCAGCTGATGCTTGAGTGCTTAGAAAATTCCTATTTTCACCTACCACTTATCCCCACCCACTTGTCTGTATTTATTTGTGATTACTCAGAAAATTCCAAGTAAAACATGTAGGATTTAAATGATTATGTAACCACTTTCCAACATAAAAAAGGTATTTACTTGTTCTGTAGGTTTGAAACCAAGTCAATATACCTGTTTATATTTTTATTTTTTCCATTTTTGAGCAATTTTGTGTTTTACAATGAACTAATGTGATTTGCTAGTCTACATCTAACAAAAACCCTCTATTAAAAAGCTGCCATGACAGATTCCGCTGTAAATAGAAGCATAAATCAGTAGCACCTCAGTGTTTTAGAAGTGGCAAAAGACAACAGATTAGGCGCTTTAGCAGACACATCACACTGACAAGCCAAGAAGTCTAACCTTAGCTAAATGCCATCCTGCGAATGGATTTCTCTTCTCGTGCCAGATGCGAACTTTCCTTAATCTCCCAATGTCTGGCATTTCAATCTAGAATTAAGAGGCCCACGTGGAGGGTAAAATAAGCACTCAAAACAGAAGCTTACTGGCACACTTTTTGCTAAATACTTACAATAAATTTATCAACCTGCCCTTGCTCAAAGCTGTCAGAATTGTTCTCCAGTTTAATTTCGTCTGATTTTCCGTTCTCTCCATAGATTTGTAGAAACACCTGTGCGTCTGTTCCTGCACCTTTGACATCGGATGTCCAAATCCAAAGGGACCAAGGGAACTCTAGTAAGAAGAAACAGCTGGTTATGCATGATGGATTACAAATGTTTAGTTTAAAATGAAGATGACAGGTAGTGTTGAAGAAATGAAAGTGAAGTTATAGAATAAATTAACTTTTTGTGTTGTTAAACTGTATATGACATTGCCTTCTGAGTATTTTTTGTCAATTTTAGTGTAAACTTAGCAATAGAGCATAGTTTCAAGTCATATCATAGTCATATATTCAAGTCAACCCTCCAGTAATTTCTAGAGATAGATTAATATATCCGCTGGCCAATATTTTGGGCCCGATATTGGATTTTTAAATTTTTGACTTTTTTCTTTTTTTGCATATCAGTTATATCGGCTATTGGTCTGACATTCGGCAGTGATCAGCTGAGCTCCCGGTTAATTTTGGAGAGAAACGGTAAGACCTATTTTATCTCTCTATTCCTAACTCTGCAGCTTTGATTTGGTCATTAAAGGTGGGGTTTTTTACACTGCAAACACAATTTAGGTTTTAAATCTGACAACTTCCTCTAATAAATCCTTCAACACATAGTTAATATTGACCTGTAATAACTTTTGTTGCAGTTGCGTATATTTACAAACAACAAAGTGAAACTGGAGAGGACCACCCAGCTCAGCAAATCAGAACGCAGCATGTGTTGCATTTACCATATACTTTTTGGTGGAAAACACAAAACAACTACAAATGTTAGCTATTCCAACTTTAACAAGTCTTTAAGATTTATTCTCGTTCAATGACTTTGGCTGCAGCACAAGCTTTATATATGATATATATGATATGTGCTTGTTTGTAAGTCAGTAACTAATGTACTTTACAAGCCTACTTTACAGCTAGGCTTTTTAAAAACTAACACAAGATCTCAGAAATCGGCCATTGATATTGAAATTGGCTGACAACATTTTTAAAAATCGGTTCAGGCATCAGCCAAAAAAAAAAAAAAACTATATTGGTCAATTTCTAGTAATTTTTAGACTCTATATGGCATGAGCTTTGACTTGTCCATTCAAAGCTGTGTGCGAAGTACAAACACCTGCTGTCCAATCAATTACACTGCTGCTCTCCACCCTCAGCCCCTCCTTTCAACTTTTTCTCATGCTTTACCAGCAGAAGGTTTTGTTTGAAATATGTTTGTGGGAGGAGTTTAGCTTTTGTCAGACACAGATTATACTTACTTTTAATTTTCTTTTGTCTGAGTGAAACCATCTCATACAACTCTCTTTCAATCAAACCATCGCCTTCATCCTCGTCCAGCCACATGCCACAGGGAAATGTCTGTTCAATACCAGTGAATGGACAGTAAACTACAACCTGAAGAAAGAGAATGTGATTTTTTCAATTAAAACAATTATATTTTTACTGTGATTTGTGCATATACTTAAGTGCATTACCTTTTCACAGTACCATCCAGCACCGACTGCACCGTTGTCATGTCCGATAGTGACCCTGCTAAGTGGGCTGATGAGCTCACAAATCTCCACATTAAAAACATCGATGAGGCGTCGCTCAAAAGCACCACCCTCTAAAAACACTTTGCCACTGTTTTTTATTCCTTTGACTCCATGCATGACCATGTGGATTTTAGAGTTCGTACCCGCACCTCTGACATCTCCAGTCATCACTTGTACATTGTAAACAATTCCTGTAAAATAAAAAGGAAATTAACTTTTTTCATATAGAGGACCTATTAGCTATGTAAAATACAATTTTCATCGTTTGTAAACATGTTAAAACAATGTTCTCTCCCCAATAGTTTTCTCAAAGTTGAATGTGGATTGATTCTTGCATGGTTGAGTAACCTTTTATTGTCCTAAAACTGACACTCGAGTGCTCAAAAAAGCTGTTTTCACCTACCACCTATCTCCATCCACTTGTGTGTATTTATTTGCGATTATGGCAAAATAATTTGATTCTAAGTAAAATATGTAGAATTATAACAACAACAAAAAAATAATAATTTTATATCTGTAACTCCAACCTTTTTCGCCAGGAGCGATACTTTGCAAAAACAAACTGGCAGTGAGCTACTACTTTTAGCGATGAACAAAAATTGAAGTCAACAGTGACATAGATAAGAGGTCTATATGAAAAATTGGCAAATATCTATTTAGAAGTGGACACAATTAGGTATCTGCAGATTTATTTATATTTTATTTATTTATTTAAGGATAGCCCCTTGAGATGTATCATCTCTTTTTCAGGGGGGTCCTGTGGTTTTTTATGTATTTATTTATTTGACAGTTTATTTGACAGGGACAATGTGCAAAAACATTAAAGATGCGCTGCACCAGATTATAGCCGTAGCTAGTTTCCATCTGCAGTCCTGAGCAGGTGAGATACAAAAAAACAATATGGAAAATTATGGATACATTTACAGTAGAAATAGGCATGTAAGAAATCAAATATGAGTAACAATACATAATTTGTATAATTCTTAAGCGAGCTACTTGGATGGTAGTGGCAAATTACTGGTAGCTCCCGAGCTACAGGTTGGAGACGCCTGCTTGTAACACTAATTGTGCAATGAGGAGGCAGGGCTTATCAGGTTTTGCCGTTTTAAACTCAATGGACCTGTTATTAATTCTAAACTTTTGTGCTTAATAATGAACAATATGTAAATTACTAATCTATTTTTTTTTTTTAATAAATCATTGGACAGAAACACAATAGATCTCCTTTATTACTAAGAACAGCTATGATAGATAACATAAGATAGAATAAGATAAGATGGGATATTCCAATGTTTTAAGGTACAGTTCAACAACAGAAAATATAAACACAAAAAACAAGATATTAACTTCAAAAAAGAGTTTTAACACACGAAAATATAAACAAAAGCTCCTAGGTACAATACGTTGCTATTATTGCTGACCAGAGTGTATGGAATAAAGAATAAATAAGGTAAAGTTTGTTACTCACCCATTGGCTGCAGTGATCCTACTAAAACATCTCTTTGTATTTTACCATCATCTTCATCCATGGCAAACCATCGATTAACAGGAAATTCATACACTTCTTTGTTTCCCATGTCATCAATGATCACCTGCAAATGAATACCATCATATAACAAGACTCCATTAACTATCATGGGTTTGCATGTACTAATATTGTATCTAGTGGTAATGGGTGTTCTAACTTTTGACAAAACCACTGAAAACATGGTATACTAAGTTACACAGACAATACCTTATCTAGAAACCATCCAGCTGAAGAACCTTTGTTGTTGTGTCCAATAGTTATCTTCCTCAGTCGTCCCAAGTTTGGAGCTTCAATAGTGAATTTGTCCTCAGAGCCACGTTCAAAATTGTCTTTGTCACTGTCCAGCCGTCTCTCTCCTTTTGTAACACAAATTGCATTCTTTTGAAAATGACAGCAGCCAGTTTCATGCATAATGTCTTATAATTTATTACCTGTGTCCCCATTTTCTCCAAAGATATTCAAGAAAACATCTGCGTCAGTCCCACTGCCTTTCATGTCAGGAGTGAACACGCTTACAATGTATTTATTTGCTGCAAAAAAATAAGAAAAACAAAAAAATAAATAAACATCCGTCATAATGTTATGCTAGTTTCTTATTTCTAAGTAACCTTATTAAATCCTGTAAAAAACATAAAACATCTCAGCTCATAAAAATGGGCTGCATCTCAACTGCTAACGTTACAGAAAATAAGAAAACATAATTTACACATATTGTAATTTGGAGAAAACTTTTCTAAAAATAAGTTAGCCGAATTAAGCAACGAGATTCACAGCTGCTCCAGTTTGAAATGAGTAAGTACAAGTTTTTTATAGAGGTTATGCAGGTGACATCAGAGCATTCTAACTGTGAGTGCTGAGTGGCAAGGATGCATTAGAGTTAATGGAGAGAAAGGACATTTTCTCTTGTAAGAGTTCAATAAACAGCTAAAACAGGAAAAATAAACTAGTTTGATAACAAATTCAACCCACAACAAGTCTACGAGCACTGGGTTTTGTAACTGACATGTAAAAGAGAAAATCAAGTCAACAGTTGTAGCAAAGTAGATAAATAACAAGACTTTAGCTTCTTTCACATTTATCAGACATTGAAATCACACACAGTTGAACTTATTACCTTTTTCTTCTTTAAAAAGATGTTTTTAAGTCCGTTTGTTGCCGTTGAAATGTCCTAAATCATCAACTGTTTTAGCAGACAAACTTGTAAGTAAGTAAGTAAGTAAGTAATCTTCTAAAATTACTAAGCATTTTTGGAATAAAATGATGTCACCTGCATAACCTCTATTACTATTATTTTTTATTATTATTTATTTGTTTGTTATTTTTAACAGCACACAGCGGCAACGATCCAGAACGTTACCATAGAAATAATGGAAAGTCCGCCATGTTTCTTTTCAGGTTGGCAGAACTTCATTAGCCAAAACAATATAAAAAAGTAAACAAAACAGCCGTCAAGCAACCCAAAAAACTGCTGGGTCACTCCGGTAAATTTATTTGTCATCTGTAGTGTCAGAATATGCTTTAATTAATGCTATTTCGGTTAGCTATTTAAAATCTCTTTAGTTTAACACCAGCCAACTGAACATTCATTGTTCATTCATTCAGGTTTGGATTTTTCAGTCGTGTGATGTGTCGCTGCTGTTATATTATTTATCAAAGTTAATTTATCTCTTTGATTAGACATGAAACTTGAGATTTGAACTTGACCGACTTCACGTTCGCAAAGAACACTTTGCTAACATTATTAGCTAGCTAACGTTGATTAGCTAACGCTACAGACGATGACACATGACGCAAGTGAAATTTATTTTTTTAAGTTTTATATGCCACATAGACCTTGCTAAGTGCAAAATGTAATACATAAGTTTTATTCTTGTATTGCAGACCTACATTTTGGGACGTCCATGGGGTTGAGGCTTCCAGCAGGTCTCTCACATAAAGATTGTCTCCTTCTTCCAGACTCAGCCAGTTGTTGCAGGCGAAGTAAAACCGTAGATGAGGCCGATTCATGTCTGTGACCACGACCCTGTCCAAAAACCAGCTGGCACTCATACCCGTGTTATCGTGCTCGATCCTGTGGAGGCACAAGTTACATTAGACAGACGGGACAGCTTTCAGGTAATTGTTCTACTCTTACTACAACTACACGGAGAACACTGACCTGTATATGAGATGGAGGAGAAACAGTAGATTTTAAGACTCTCAACTTTGCCCTGGCTCAGGTTGGTCAAACTTACAGTATAATACTATTACACTTGTGCCAGACTTAAAGACACATTTTCAAGTCTGTCCAATATTGTCTATAAATCAAAATGCCAATAAACCTATTATTTTCACTTATTAAAATTATTTTTTTTATATCTGTAGTTTACCAAATGTATGTAGCCATATAGTTTACTTACTAGGATACACATCTAGTGACTTTTTACTTTTACTTCTTACATTAAAAAAAAAAAAATGTCTGAACTTTCTGCTCCCTACATTTGAATTTTTTTTTTCTTATCTTAAAGCATGTGCACACCAGGTTATGCTGCATAAGTGCATATCATTGCTTTGTTCCAGTTAATACGTTTAAATATCTATTATAATATCTATTTATGTCATAAATAGTTATAGGGCCCATACCCTGTTGGGAAACACTGTCAGCAAACTTTGCTTTTACCATAGATTTGACAGTACCGTAGAGTTGTGAACTTAGTATTTTTGTCATCTTACCTTTGATGGGATTCAGAATAATAAACAATTTGCAGCATTCCCAGAGAAAATTCCTCCTATGGTACTTATAAAATAGTCTTTCTGTAAATCTATGATAATGAAAGTATGATGCATCTATTTCGTGCAGTGAATTTCTGTTGTTGTTCTGTACCTGAGTTTTGTTATTGGGCCAACATTGTGTGTCTTGATGCGAAAAACATCAGTTTTATTCTTCTCAAATGCTGAACGACTCCTGCAAATAGTAACAACAGGTGAAAAGAAGAACTAAAACATTTTGAGCAGAGGTTAGTAATTTTACCTATGGTAGAAAATACATTTGAATAGTGAGCAAAAAGTGAGTAAAGTTTCAACAAATGTCTAATTGTTTCTTTATGCAAACTTTGGAATTCATGCAAATTTGTGGATGTTTACAGTGAATGTCCAAAGACTTGCATTTCTTATCTGCCTCGACACAGATCGTCGGGGCAAATATGTTATGGTACCTGTATCATGTCGTAAAATTTTAATCAGTCATTACACAATACAGGCTTGACTGATGCATATCTGAGTAAGGCAAAACTTCTTTTTGATCAGAAACTACATATTTTTTAGGCAAAGCAACACTGTAGTGGCCACAGGGGATGAAGATTTATGGCTGATGTAGTCTCAAGTTTAGGTTTTGGTATCACTAAGGATTACAATAAGCTGAATGCTATACACTGCAGGTAACCTTATCTGTCAATCAATGAGTGCTGAGATAAAGGGAGCCTGCTGCTGCGAAGATCCCCTGAGAGACATTTGATCAGCCCCAGAAATGACATCGTGGTCTTCTTTCAATTCGTCCTAAATTAAAAGAAGACCTGCCATGTCAAGTAGTTTCTCCTTACTTCAGATATTCTCTGCTCATCACTATTTCTGTATGAGTACACATACAGAACACATTTTATATCATATGTGTATGTTTTGGCATTCTCCTTCACACAAATGTATTCATCCAAAGTTTTTCTCATACAGCAAAATTCACAACAGTGGTGCTCTCAAAACCATCTTTGAAATATACCTCTTTCTGTGCTGTAGTGCAACAGGACAAAATGAAACAAAAGGGTTATCTGTTAGTTTGCCATAGAATGAGAATGAAATGTGATAATTAGTCATCGTGGAAAGCAACATAAAACATTGGGTCAAATACTGTATTAACATGTATGTACCATTAACAAACAGTGTAAACATCAATATGATTAAAACTTACTTGCTGGCCAGATGAACTTTAGGTGTGACCCCAAACTCTCCAAACAGAGTAACAAAGACATTTGCATCAGTACCAGCTCCTTTCACATCCCCCGTCACAGTGACCACTTCATACACTGGAAAAACACACAACATGATGGGTTTTTGTGTGTTTCAATTGTATAGTCTTTAAAGGTACTTCCATGCCATGATAAGAATTAATTTGAGTAAAGTCATTGCTAGATGAGCGCTCTAATAATGTGTCGATTTTTATAGAACGGGTAAGAAAAGAATAGATCCTCATTTTCCATTTATTAATGCAGAAATTCTTCTTTGGCACATCAACCATAACAGCACAGAGCATAGAAACACTAATGATCTCGTCCTAGAAATAGCATAAAAGAAAGTACATTTTTAGCATCAATTAATTTATGTGCTTACATTTAGGATGGTACATCAGAGACATAATAAGTTTTTAAATAAACTTTCTTGTGGGACAGACACAAAGTTGTAAATCATATGAACCAAGCAGCACAACTATAAAACAGCCAGGGCAGAAGTGGCTCATGCTTTTTGTTTGTATGAACTTATACCACGTGGTAGAAAAATGCTTTAATGTTGTCATCTGGATGAAGTTTTGAAGATGGAGACATTTTGACTTTAATCCAAAAGTCATTTCATACTATAAAAGCCTTTTTCCACTGTTGTTCTCGGATTAATGAGGGATTACATTAGAAATATTAGAAACTGAATGCATTATATGAACGGCTCTTTGCCTCGCCTCTCAGTCACATTTAGATAATTAAAATAGCTGTGATTTTTTGACTCAGCTGGGTTGCCCTGGCTTAAAGCCCTGTGCTCTGCGCACTCGGACAGCACCCAGCACCTGTCTGCCCAGCTCTTCTGTTTAGCCTCATTCATGTGGAACATTGCTATGCTTTCAACCAATGAACAATAACACAGGATATCCCGGGCTGCCCCTCACTGAACAACTGCACTGTACTGAAACTATAACCTGCATTTCTCACAAATTCAGTAAAACAATATTGTGTTTTTGTACACAGCTTTTTGCACATGTGCCAGATCTAATTGAAAGAATAAATGTACCTTTTTTCTTGTAGTATTCGTCCTCGTAGCCGTCTTCAGAGTCAGTGTGGTAGTCCAGCAGTTCTTTCTGGTAGAGTGCAGCATAGTCCACCTGCTTACTTTTAGATTTCTTTCCTTTTTTCTTCTTGTCATCGTCGCTGTCCGCTGAGCCCTTTTTACCCTTCTTCTTTTTCTTCTTCTTGTTGTCTTCATCTTCCTCTTGTTCCTCGATCAGTGGCTCTTCATCATCGTTGCTGTGGGACTTTTTCTTCTTCTTGCCGTCTTTAGATTTCTTCTTTGAGCCCATTTCTTCTGCTTCCCCCGGATCCTCAGAGGAAGATTTCTTTTTTTTCTTCTTCTTCTCCTTGGCTTCGTCTGTCACTTCACTTTTGTGACTTTCAGACTTGTCCTTTTTGGAAGTAGGTTTGGGGTCATTATTGTTCTGCTCTTCATCCTCATTTTCAATCACAGCGTCACCATCATCCTGCGATACTTTTTTCTTCTTTTTCTTCTCTTTTTCCCGGTCTTTCTTCTTGTCTGGGACTGCGGCCTCCTGATTTTCACTTGGCTCGGGAGTCTTGTGTTTCTTGTGCGTCTTGTCTCTCTTGGTGGCGTCCTTGTCGTGTCGCTTTGGCACTGTCTCCTTCACATCGTCATCAAGATCTTCGGTTTCTTCTGAAGCTGTGGATTTTTTCTCTTTCGACGGCATCTTTTATTTATCCACTTCCCTGGTCTTTAGTTTCGTAATTGTGGCTTTGTGTTTCTAACGTGGTAAGACAATTCATTTGACCCTTGGAGACTGAGCGGCTCCTGGACCATGGGTTTGAGAAGAGCTTGGAGTAGATATTGATCACTGGACATGCCTCCCACCAATGCAAGCGCCGAAGCTGTACCATCCAGACAGTTCGGACATGCGACTAATAGACAGTACTCATGAAAAATTACTGTCACCTCTGTGGTCACGTGATGGTGGGGAGAAAGCCCTGTGAAAAAGGAGCCTTGCTTAGAGAACTTATCCACGCTGCCACAGCCCGCTCCATTATTCATAGTGTTAGGATCGCTTTACTGCAGGGGTGTCTCGCTTTTACCTAGACACACACCCAGACTGACCGAAACATGAGCACCAACATTTTCTGACAACTGCAAATTAACTGTGTCCTGATCCCAATTAAGAGTCATTTGGCGTCAGGCAATTGTCTTTCTGATATAAGCGTGTCTCTCTGTGTCTGAGCGGGCAATCCAGTCAAAGTATCTTTAATGAAACCACTAAGGCTTTAAGCATTTGCTCACTTAAAGTCAGTGAATTGGCCTTCGGTTGTTTTAGTCGATCAGTAATTTTATTGGGATTATGCTTAAAAGTAACAGTAGAAAGGAAAAGACAGATTGACTTTTTTATTTTACTGTTTGTAGTTTCTCCGTACTGAGTTGTTATTGAGTAAATAATACTATTTTCAGATTTTTTGAGTCATATGAAACTACTACATAATATTTCTAAAAGCTGCACTCTGCCCAGTTCCCATTTATTCAGCCAATTCATGCAAAAGAGTTTTTAAAAGATTTTTTTTAAGACCTATGAACCACACTGAATTTAGAAAACACGTTAATACTAATAATATTACACCCTTTTTACGCAGCATTATTTAACAAATCTAAAGAAGTTTTGAAGTTTGGAGACCAAAGGTTTTACAGTACATACTGTATTTGTGAACTTTATAAACATCTAATTTATTATAATATATCTTTGTTACAAAATGTTTAATGTTACTTGTATCTTTTGCAAAAACAAATTAGGGCAGCACGAGACATTTTTTATTGAAAAGTCATTGCATTTTTGAGTCAGTGGAATTATAATTTATCTCTATGGTCACAACTACTCTTTATAAAATAATAAAATCCTTTGCCAAAATTAAATATTTGTTTTACTTGTGACTTAAAACTGCTGTACACAAATTCTGATATGTCTTAAATCTTCAATAGTTTAGCAGTCTATCCTCAATTTAGAAAATTGTGCACTTAGAATAGAATCCTACATTTTTACATCTAATACTTAATAGAAAATACTAAAAATATTGTCAGAGTGGATTTCTTTCAAGTGTTATTTTTGTTAGTGCCGTGATGTGTGCAATCTTATTTTATTCTTATTGAAGCGCATCTCGCTGCAGACACAGTGAGGCCTGGCTCTGAGCCCAAAAATACCATTAGCTTTATTACAAGCCCTTAATAAAATCAGAGGGTAGCTCAGAGAAGAGGCATATCTATATTTCAGTGTCAAATTACGTCCAGATGACTGCGCCTGACCTCACGTTTAGGGTTATTCAAAGTCAATGTTAGAAATAACAAGGCATATTTACAATCATAACAAATGTAAAACAATCAGAGAAGAATATTTAACCCTCAAATGCCATTTCAAGAAAATAATAAGGCACAGATTTGTGTCAATATATCCTAAGAATTTTATTTACAAACATAAAGAAAGTTGAGAGTTTAAAAACACTTGATCCATCATGTAACATACACAAACCTGTTCTTTTTTCAGATGCTTCAGCATAAAGAAGTAACAGTGGATCTCAGATATACATACTGTCAGTAAAAAAGTAACGTCAAATAATGTTTAGAAACATCATTCATAAATTAAAAGCCAACAAAACAATGAAAGCATACATACATTAAATTATTAGCAGAATAGTTGTAAAATAAAGTGACTGTTAGAACATCAGGGCTCATAGGTGCAATGCTTTTTTACAGTGCAAAATCAGACTTGCAGTCATTAGGAACACAGCAATTGCAAATGGTCTGGTAAAAGCACTCGTTTTCAATCTGACATCAACATTGTTTATAAACGCATCATTACATTTTAATCTTTCATTAACAAACAAATTATCCAACAAAGTCTCTCAGTACAAACCAACGTGAGCTTCGGTAAAGGCTTGCAAAATGTAAACATATTGTAATGGGTACTAAAGCAGGCAGGCACAAAGCTACGGAGCAACGTCATGCAGAGCATCACATGTTGTGAAGGAAGTTCTCAGAAAACTATCCATACTGTTTGTTTAGATTGGGCCAAATGATTTTCATTTATCCATTGTAGAAGCAGTATACTCAGGTGAATTGCATCTTGTTTCTGTGGACGGCTTTTACAGCTTATAAGGCAGTATGGCTTAAGACATAGAGAGGCTGGGTCGCTCAACAGTGCTATGTTGCTTTCCTAAATAAACTGTAAATAACAGGAACAGTTTTATCAAATTTGTGCCATTGAAAACTATAAGCCAGGTTAAAACTACAAGACAGATAATGTTTCCAATTTTTCACCCAAAACACCAGTAAAAATAAAACATTCAAACAAAAGCAGCCTTTGAAAATAGGCAAGATTTAAAAATACTGTTATTATCTTACATTAAAAAGTATACTGTGTCTAGTCTACTGTAATTTCTTTTTAGCTTTTATGACTCGAGTTTGTCACAACATTTAAAGCTGCCACAGACAAAAGAAAGATAATAATGTGAGGAATGGGCTGTATACACCCACTACAACCCAAAAATCTGTGTAATTTTCTGTGCACCATAGTGTCAAACAATCTGTAGAGCAGAACCACAAGAAAACACAGAAACAACATCACTATGGAGAACACTAAAGGTAAGCCTCCTATGATCCAGAAGCTTGTTAAATATTATACAAAAGGTTGGAATAAGCAAGCAAGTTAGCATGAACAGTAGTTTTTTTTCATGAACTGATCAAAAATAAGGGCAAACAGTGTCAAACCAGTGTGGAGTCACATGCAGGACCCTGTGTGGAGGTTGATAATCCCACGAGTGTGCATGTGGATAAAATTGAAAATCTCATGAGGCATTGCGTGGAAGCCCGGCCGTGGCTTCACATTGTCGTAATAATGGTGCGTGATAAAGATGCCGGAGGGGTTCATAGGAAAAGCCCAGAACCCATAGAGATGCACCTCTTCACACATCTCCAAAGCAGCCGTAACCAGCATCAGACCACTGCTCAGCCTCTTGGCCCGGACGCCCTGCACGGCCCAAAACCGCTGCACGTTGAGCAGGTACTGTGGGTGGAAGAAAACACCCCCCTCTGCGAGTCGAAGTCGTCAGCATGTACTTGACCCGGAAAGATACATCGGTGTTGCGTGTGTTGTAGAAGGCCGGGAGAACGACTGAGGAGTTCTCGTAGTTTTGAAGAACTTGGAAAAACGGTCGACGCCATTTCTCCAGCTTTTGAAACCTGTAAAGAAGAAGGCAGCGTTCAGACTGAGCAGAGGTGGGATGAATGTAGATGAGTCATGTTTTGGAATACCTTTCTGTGATAATGCTCGGGTTTATGGTGACTAGGTCTGTTTTAGTTCCAACATCAGCTGAGTACTTGTCGTTAATTGGTGGAATATTACATCTGCAAGAAAACAAACAAACAATTAAGTAACGTTAAGGGTGCACCGCATAACAAAAGGAAAAGAGAGAAGAAAACATAGATTACATTTTTTTATATTATGTTCACATTAAATAGGAGTCATATGTTCTTGACTTAGATGTTTTTGATGCACTAAATAAATAATAAAAATAATTAATAAAGTTTTAGGACTATTATTTGACCTTGAGTGTGGCCTCCTCCTGTTTGCACAGCTCCAGTTCCCATTTGAGAAGAAATAATGATTTGGACAGGTCGTAGTTAATAACAAATTTTTTTTTCCTGTCAATTTCTGTTTTTGTGCATCACAGTTTCATGCACAGGTTTCTAACTCTTAGGAAAATGTAGATTTGAATCAGTCAATGAGACATGCTCCTCTCATGTCCTGTCAATGCAAACAAAGAAGGACTGATACTTTCTTGATACGTTCTTGATACTTTCATGTGAAGAAAACACCTGAGCTAAGTATACCCATCTTTAGTAACATAACATAACTGTGATATCGTTTTACCTAAAGACAAAATCAGCGGAGTCAATTTCCTTCCCACATTTGCTGTTCTTGATAATGCCACCGTTTCCTATGACAGCACATTTCTTATATTGTGATTTAGAATAAGGCATGTCCTGAAAGACAAAGACAAAACAAGTTCTGGTCAAATATAGTAGACATTAAAACAGTTTCTGGTTTATGTTTTTCCCAAAGAACTCACATCTGGAAACATCTTGAAGATTTCGGTGGTGATGGGCAGAATTCCACTGGTGTCCACCTCATACCTCAGTTTGGTCCCTGCTGGAGTGTTTCTCTTGTGGTGAACAGAAAGGCGGGTGCGTTGCAGCAGCGTGATAAGGACATTCTTTCAGAGACAAAGGCGAGTATAAATTAAAAATATTGTTGTTAAATATTACACCGCAAAAGGTGAATTTCAATACAAATTAAAGTGTCTTGATTCTAGGATTTAAGCCTCATTTCAAGAATTTTGACTAATTTTACCTTGATTTATTGTAGAAACCTAGAACATTTTTCTTGTTTCAAATTGTTTCAAACTGATTTCATGACATTGAATCTTATTTCGAGCCAAATTATTTGCCAATGGGTTAAGAAAACTTCTTACCCGTTGGCAAATTTTGGTTCTTGCTTTAAGCCAAATTCTCTTATAACCAGTTAAATGTTTTGAAACCAATGAAAGATTCTACATTACATAAGCAATTACATCTTATGCAGTTAAAACATTTCAAATCTGGAAAAAAATCATTCAAGTCATTTTGATCAAGTCTAGATATATAGTTTTTGCAATGTATGTATGGCAGTTGTTTTGGCTTACTTGAAGCTGTTTGCCTCCTCCTTGATCTGGTCCCATCTACACACCTGAAGGTTTCGCCACCTCTCAAACAGCTCTGAGGTTTTCACCCTGGCAAAAGACATAGACACTTGTCCAATAGAATTGGTTACCAGGAGCATGTTGAAAGTGCAATTCAGATTCATTTATAATATCACCAAACCATACATCGAAAACACAACTGGTGCAAGTAAATTCTCCATATTTCTGTTACTTAAATTTCACATCCACTTTTGCCTCAACCTTAATATCACCTTTTGCATCGTGTCAGTCCCTGCTCAGCCTCTCAAGTTAGAGTGTCCACCATAATAGCCTGAAATTGCCTGTGACTTTAACTAGCTTGTCTGTGAATACGGTAGCTGTCCTTGAAATGACAGTTTGAAGTGGAAGCTTCATAACTGATTGGTTTTCTGGCAGAGCGCTGTTTAGTCCCATTTACAGAGACACAAACGCTTCATCAAGTGCCAAGACTGACAAACACATCCTGAAGGTCAGCGGACATTGTTTATATTGTTCATATCACAAGTTTACAGTCAGTGTGCTCAGAACTACTGGCCGTTGGCAATCTAATCAAGTCTGGGTCAAAATGCAAAAGTGTATACTTTGTATATTTAGAGAGGTTACAAGCTCATGGTAATGTCAGATTCAAGCCGAAACAAATAGGGAGAAGACGGTTTCAAGGACAACAATAAAAACCTATTCAAGAGTCAGAAAATAATTTGTGATCACAGAAGAAAAGGATTATACAGTGTTTAAGATTTCAATTTCTATATTGTTTCTTTCACCTTATTTACATTACAAGTCTTTAAAAGTGCACGTTCAAGTAACATGCGTATTGCTATAATAAAAAACAAACCCAAATCTTCTTCTGAATTAACACTGTTTTACAAAGACTCACATTGTCAGGACTTTGACATCCATAATCTCTTGTCTAAGCTCCCTGCATGCAGTGGAGTTGTATTCGAAGGAGCCTTCATAATTCTCCAGATACCTGGTGAGATACATACAGTCATTGTCTGCACACGTCAGGCCAAAACAGCAGTAGCATTTGTAGACAACATAGATAACACTGAAAGGCACATTAAAGGAGAACATTAGAAAGCACTTCAAATGCTTGTGGTTTGACTTCATGAAATAATTATCAGGCTTCCCGTTTGTGGGATGGCAAATGGTGGAAGTGAGTTTGGCTGGTGCAAAGTAATGCATGTGGTGTATGTGGTACAGTTTAGTCTAGTGAGCAATGTCTGTTAAATTGTAGTTGTTTACAAAAAGCTCAACAATTAACTATTATGTTTGCTTAAATCTTGACTTAATAATATCTTAAAACCATCTATACTTTGCATTGTTTTGTTTACAAATTAACACTGAGCTTAATTCCCCAAAGACAAGGTAACTGGAGAAAAAACATTTACTTTTAGAAGTCAGAGTCATTCAGTCAGCATATTAAAGGAGACCTATTGTGATTTTTTTCATATATTAAAAAAATATGGCATATGCAGATCAATAACAATTTTCTCATTTAAGCACACAATCATGACCTAAAACGGCTTAGAAATAGAAACAGGTCTATTCACTTCCTGTTCAAAATGGCAGAACTGATAAGCCCCACTCTACATTTAAAATTTAACTTTAATAGACCACAGGTTTGAAATTACTTTGTTTATGTTGTTGGAAAGCAGCTACGTGACAATTTTAAACCCTACATGTTTTATTCACAATTTTTGGAGTAATTGCAAGTAATAAGACAAGTGGGCGGGGTCAGGCGGTAGGTTTAGACAAGTTTTGTAACATAGATCAGCGAAATACAAGATTACTCAAATATACATGAATCAATCCAAATACAACTGTGTGCAAACTAATGATGAGAGAACACAGCTGTAACATGTGTAAAGTAGATTTTACATCATAGGTCTCCTTTAAATACTGTGTGCGTGTGTAACATTTTGATAGTCAAGATTTCTGACAAAATAATTTGTTCTTAAACAACTCAAGTATTAGAAATAAAATGGTAAGATGAAATTGACATGTTTGCAGTTTTCAGATGAGGTAACATGAAGAAGTGCGTTTAAAATGATGAAAAAAGGAAGTAAAATGTTACATGTGGCTTAAAATTTCCATAACATTAACAAAAAATAATAATGATGAAAACACAACAAGCAAGTACAATGTAAGGATGCATAAAAGGGGATGCTGGGATGAAGCTGTACAAAGGATGAAACTGGTTGTCTACATCCACCTGATGATGCAGTGTATTTCTGGAAAAGGATCGTCTGTCTTGAACTTGTTTGTTTTAAAAAGGGCAACCAAGTCCGGATTTCTCGTTGAAATGTCTGTGAAGTATTATGCTAAATGTACAATGCAGGTTAAAATGACTGCACAGTAGCCATCGTTTGTTAAGTGTTGACATGCTCAGTGTTGACAGCGTTCGGAGATTTGTTGGGGCGACCCTGTCTCCTCAGTTTGAAAGTGAATCAAAAGTTTATCCGGGTCGCAGAGAGAGACAATGCAGATGTGAGAAGGGTAGGTAGGGTAAGCAGAGAGACGTGTCCACATTATGTACATGGCATACACACAGGCTGTGCGGAACATATGGAACACAGGCTGAGAACAAGGCATTTGGAGATGGTGCTGGATGGGACACAGGGGAGAAGCCAGTACAAAAGCAGCTTCTGAAAGAGGAAATGGGATTCAGGGGTATTTGAGGTCAAGGTGGACGGGATCGGACAACATGCAAGAGCAAATCTGAAGTACAACCACCACTGAAAAATATGAGAACTTACAACTTTCAGACTAATGAAAAGAAAGAGGCATTCTTGTTGTTTTTGTGTGAAAGTACTTAAAAAATGCCTTCAGGGAGGCCTACCTGGAAGAGCGTTTTTTTTCTTCTTAATATCAGCTAGGCAGGGTGTGACTATTACGGAGATCTGAGAATCTGGCTGAAAATTCTGACGGAAACATCTGTCAACATGCAGACAGGTAATATTAGAGTTAAAGTTAATGTGATGGAGTCCTGTGACAGTCACCACTAAAAAGAAACAATAATGAAAAATGCTTTGAAGCATTTGAAAAGCAGTAATTTATAATAAATGCCCAGTCCACACAACATGCAGGACTGGATGGTTTTCTCACTGATTATCTCCCTTTTCTCAGAGGTGTTGTGCAGTCAGTCACACTGGAAAGATACCTTTTCCTTCCATTTCTGGCCGGCTTCAGTGATCCATCGTCCGAGAAATTAACTGGACCCGTCCAATTTCCTGCCTCGTCCCCTTTGAGTCGGCTAAACTGTTGCGCACTAGTAAGAAAATGAGTCAGTTTATTTGGGTTTTATTGTTCTTTGTGTGCAATTGTCAAACAGCAGCTCACTCACACATGCATGCTTTATACATCAGGGGGACCGGCATTTTGGCTCAAGAAACACTCACAAATGTCAAGAAATTAATCATCTGCTTGTTACCATGGTTCAATTAGTTTAGTTGTATCTGTTAATTGTTTTTGTTTATGCAGGCTGGACTAGTGCCACCATCCCAAGTGAGATCCAAATATTTAGGCCTACACTGTGTTATATTGCGGAGGAGTGTTAGATTAATTGGACGTAATTAAATATTATTTATGGTCAGAAAGATTTACAGCTTTGATTAAAGGTTAATTTAGAGCATTTAAAGAATATAATTTTAAGGGCATAAAATATACATTAGATTAAGAAGAAATGACAATCAAAATTAGATTTTTATGTTATTTATGTTACAGTGTGACTTGCAGATACACAGCATACATATATTGGGGCTAAACCTGAATTAAACCTATAACGTAACCTGGACTAGACCAGGACAAAAGCAGGACTAAACAGAGCGTCAAAGAAAGTGTTTAATAGAACTCTTAAAATAATAAATCAATCTAATTGCAATCATACAAACTGAGGCGACATTGTAGAGCTCTACCACATAACAAGAGGTCCCAGGGCCTAAATAATAAAATATTGCAATTTTGTCAAATCGTGCAGCCATTGTCCACCTCAAGGCACATTTTGCCTTCCACATTTGATTGATTTATTTAATTAAGTGTCATAAACATATTTGCCCAGCCCGCATGGGCTACATGACACTAAAAACAAACAACAGATGGCTAACGTCATTTCCTATTATCTTGACAGAGAGCAGAGAGTGAAACTAACCTTGAGGGTAATATAAAATAAATGTCTTGGGAGGCACTAACGCACTTCTTTTTTCAGAAACCTTTTTAGAGTAAAAAGTGTTTCTCTGCCAAAGTGGGTCACGCAGATAGTTTTACATTTTTCCATTTGTCTTTGCCATTTTTTATGTAATTGTGGAAAACATTGTGATAAACTGCAGGCTTGTATGATTTGTTAAAATGCAGCAGAGCACAGTATAGAGCATTTGTGTTATGTGGCTGAATTTGATATCACATAGCCTGTTTTCTCATCTCTCATCTTTTTTCCCTCACTTTGTGCTGTGTGTGCCCACAGACTGTAGCAAAATGGCTGCCATAGAACTGCTGATCTGTCTCGTATGGCTTGTTCCCCCTTCGGTCCTAGGATGAGCGCCAGGAGGAGAAGCGCGAGCGGAGGTGTCTGAATTCATGCATCTCCTCTCCAGATGCCATGAATGTGTTGTCAGTATTAACCCCAGCGTAATGTCAAAGGTGAAGGCGTTATGAGGAATTCAACATTCCAGCACATATATGTCAGGTAACCATATATGTGCTGTTTGTAAATAATCTAATTGTGGGGGGAGGTCCTTCACAACTCCTTGGTTTTGTTGTTCATAAAAAACACAAAAAAATCAAATAAGAAATCCAGCTTCTCAACATCTGCTCGTCTCACACTGGAATTTGTCTCCAAGTGTAAAGGGAGGGGTCTGCAAATAAACATAGCCTAGTATATCAGCCATTTGTACAGTACTACTTGAGCTTATGTGTTTCCCTCAGGCTGTGCTATTATGAAAACAGACCTCTGCTTGTAGTAGTGTAGTGTAGCCTGTAGCATAAAACAAATTATGTTTTGTGAAGAAATACACATCATCTGACACATGTTATTGGAATAATGAGCTAGATTTTTGCCTATTTGTGGTGATTGGATGCCTTGTAAGATGTAGGCTAGGACCAGTCGAGAAGGCTGAAACATAAAATCAAATAAAGATCATAGGAGAAACAAAGGGAAATAATACCATACACAGCAAATGTACTGTGTATGGTGTGAATGTGATGCTTCATCTTTATAAAAATATCAGAAAATAAATCCAATGGAAACGGTCTCTGGAAAAATGGATGGTTAATTGCCGTTCTTTTCAGCCACTGAAGCTTTTTTAGCCATACATTCTGCTACATAAATCATTGGATAGAGATACTTGCTTAGCAGGTTTACAGATTCAAATTTACCATATTGTACTCCAAAGCACAGTCTGAATCCATCAAAACAAGTGAAGACTCCACACTTACCTTTTAATGTAGTTTTTTCCATAAAGTATCTGCTGCAATAGCGTGACGAGCCCAAATGCGCAAATAAATATAAAACAAAGAGACCTATTGCCGAGTAAGTCTTTACCCGACGATGGGTCGGCGTATCCCATTCTGCGGCGCAGCATCCACGGCTGACGATGACACCCTGCGGGGCGTCTCTCCGATGCATTCAGGAGCTGAAGACAATTTTTCTTCTAAACATTGGACGCGGCGTTGTTCGTCTACAACCGCTCAGTGTTCATAGACCACGGCATCTTTGTGGCAAAAAATAACCAAACATAAAATCGTGGTGAAGAAGCAACGAAATCCGCACTAATCGCGTCGACGCATGATAAAAAAAATCCAGCCAAAACAAGAACGAGCACTAACGGTTTTTTAGATCAATAATTACGCATCTAATCTGACGAAAAGGTGTAGAAATTATATACTGTTAAATCGTCTCTGCAAACTAGCACACATCATAATGGTCATCATCCCAAATCTGGTCGGAGCTGCGCCTGTATCACGGGAAGAGGAGGGGACGCGCCTTCCACAGTCTGGCGCCAGGGGCGCACAGTGTACCAAAGATGCTCATATCCTTACTCAGCCAAATGCAAGGTCAGGCTGTCCTTTTGAAAAGAAACAAGAAATTTAGAAATATTAAAGCCAAACTAGGCTGATGTGTCAAGTTTATAAATGTATTTGATATGCTATGTTTATGTTTTATCAATTAACTTTTTTTTTAAATTATGAGCAGGCTACAACGTCTTCAAGACGCTCAAATGCATTTACGTTTCTGTTTTGGTTGGAATGTTAGACTATTTTAACCTTCTAGACTTTTTTGTGAACTACGCGACGCCTGGTGGACAGTGTGCCTCAACGCGAGCGAGATCAGTTTATATAGTCCCACTTTTATATGAAAAGTATGTTTTGTGGCTAAACAACACAGGTATTTTTATATGAGCTACAGCTATTAAACGATTTACAAGCAATAACTTATTTCTTTTTGAGTTACTTTTAGTATGACATATATTTATGATAATTGACTATACAATTCTCTAAAACAAAAATTATATTGTTACGTATACTATCACTATTATATTATTATTACTATTATTTAAGATTTGCATTGATAAAGGCATGTTAAGGGCTTTTTGATAGGGACACAGGAACTGTTGAATGTTGCACGCACGGACTTTATTTGATGTGACACAGCCCTCTTCCGGTCTCTTTCCCCCTAGCCACAGGACAAGATGGTATGTTTGCTAAATGATCAGCGTAAATCTTAAAACATCAGCCAAATCCTTTATTTTCCCTACATAAAGTGTTAACCATTGCGATGCGGATATTCGTTTGTATTTGTTAGTTTTTATATGTGTGACAAAAATGTTCAGATTAAGTCTATATTAGCGCTTTTCCTACAGCTAGCCTGTGTCGCTGTCATGCTGTGATCTAATGTGACTCTTAACTAAATGTGAGAATTGTTTATCGGAATTGGATAACATTATTGCACGGTTTACATTCATTGCTAATTTTCAGTTTAGACCTTGTTGGACAGAATAAATTTGTAACTTGCATGTTTGGAGTGCGTTAGCTTTTAGCATTGCTGGTTTCTTCGAATGGTATCTTCAAGTCTTGTCGATGATGTCTGATTAATACAAATGTCTGAACATATGACATCTTTGTGATTCTGTTTATTTAGCTGAGACAAGACCTCTGACAAATTGCAGTATGTTCTGTTGTATGTCAAAATTCAAGCTCTGATGATTTTTTTTTTCGCCTTCTAGACTAAGGGAACCTCATCTTTTGGAAAGCGCCGGAACAAGACGCACACTTTGTGCCGTCGATGCGGTGCTAAAGCCTACCACCTGCAGAAGTCTTCATGTGGGAAGTGCGGCTACCCTGAGAAGCGCAAGAGAAAATGTAAGTCCAGCTCAATACCTGCCTTGTATCTTTTTAACCGGGGTGGGGGTCGCACTCATAAATCTGAAGAAGTCCTACTTTTTAGCAGCTTGTTTTTTTTTACATACAAGAGTGACAATATTCTCTGTCAGAAAAAAAAAAACATGGTGCACAATAGTCAAGTAGTTAGACCTCTGGCTTCCCAGCAAGGAGGTCGTGGGTTCGACTCCCGGGTTGGACCATATCAACATCTCACGAGCTCTCTGGGTGGAGTTTGCATGTTCTCCCTGTGTCACCGTGGGTTTTCTCCAGTTTCCTCCCACCTCCAAAAACATGCATGTTTAGGTTAATTGGGCATCACTGTAAATTTCCCTTAGTGAGTGAATAAGAGAGTGAATGTTTGTCTAACTCTGCGACGAGTTGGCCACTGTCCAGGGTGTTCCCCGTCTAAAGCCCAAAGTTACTAGGATAGGGTCCAGTCACCCACGACCCTTAATGGGATTGAGCGGTAGAAAAATGAAAGTAAAAAAAACAGAATAGCCACCCAGCTCAAAAACTGGCTGTCTGTATTTGTATGCTTTAAACTGCTTTTACTTGAATTCCTGAAAGCCCGGCGCAAGAATTCCAAAGTATATAGACTTCTGTATATGCACAAATGGCAAATACATTTCTTGAGTCTTTAAGTAACATTCCTCTTCCACTGTGGGTTTATTTAAAAGACAAACGTGTACATTATTAGCGTTTTATGATTCCAGAACAATTTCATTCTAAGAAATCTGATATGTTCAAAAAGTTACTTAAGCATTTTTCCCTAATTACTTAACACGCCTATTTGACTAAATTCTTGGACCCATTTATACTTTCACCAAATATTTAGAAGCAGCATTATTTGTATTCTCAGAAATTCAGTTTTTGCCTCTCTTTCCGCCTCTGGGTTTGATCATGTCTTTTTTAATTATTTTAAATTAACATGTTTAACATTTGCTCAAAAATTGTGCTTTCTTTTTAATAAACTAGATAACTGGAGCGCCAAGGCTAAGAGGAGGAATACCACTGGCACTGGCCGTCTGAGGCACATGAAGGTTGTCTACCGGAGATTCAGGTATCAATCACACACGTCAAATCTATGATGCTGTGACTGTTCTGTATAGAAGCTACAGTTTTCAGAAGTACTAATGTTTCAGGAGTTACATCTGTTGTAATTCACTAGCAATGCCAAAACTAGTACGGTCAATCTGCTTGTGTTTTGAAAATTTCAATTTAAAATTTCATACTTTAATTTAAAATTAATTTGCCACACAACATGTAAACAAACTGTTAAACTGTTTATATGTTGTGTGGCAAATTAAGCTAGCTTATCAATTAAAAATTCTGACTAGTATGATATAAACTGAAAAATTAGTTTATAGAATATGGTGGTACAGAGTTGAGTCTGTAATTTTCCAAGCTACTAAGACTTATCACATGTAGAACCTGGAAACAGCCTAGCTGGTCTAGTGTGTTATTTTGGATTCGGTATCAAGGCTCACACATTTCCTCAAGAAAACGGGCAGGGAGGAGTCTTGGACCCTGTTCTGTTCTCTTTGGAGTGAATGAGGCTGTATTATGGTAAAGGCTACCTCTAAAGTAAATCTTGAATCAAACTTTAAACCAAATTTTCTTTCATGATTAGATCTCTGAAAGTTGTAGGTATTTTATTTATGCATGTTTGTGTAATCTTGCTGATGCTTGAGTGCTCAAAAGTTGTATTTACATACCAATTGTTGCTATAGCATCAATAATCAACATCTCACTTTCTGATTTAGCAGTAACCTGGCCTAACACTGTCAAACTCGTGTGCTTTTTTAGAGTGGTGCTATAAGCTTATCTTAAGTACTGTGTAAATTAGGATTTTGTAATTCTGATAAAAACAGACACAAGGCTTGTTGTTTCTCATTCATTATCTATTCAATTGACGTTTGTGTCACTCAGAATATTTGATGTAAGAGCGATTGTCTGGTCTTGTCAATGATGCATTTTCATACAAATGTCTGAACTTATGACTTCATTATGATTCCATCTTTTGGCTGAGACGAGACTTGTGGCAGTCTGTTTTTACTTGTTTTAATGTATCGGGTGGATTAATTTCAGGAGTTCAAAGTAATTAAAAATCAAGTTAATATATGCTTTTAATGGAGTAAAATTCTGAGTTTCTGTGATGCAACCTTTTGTTTTGGAAGTCAATCCAATGCTGCATTCAGTTATTTAAGTGTTTTGTTTTCTCCACACAAAAAAATTGAGAAACTGCTTGTATTTATGAATTATATCTTCATTGAAAACTCAGATTTAAGTATTTTTCTGCTGATGTGTCTGAGCCATATAACACATTACTTTTGGAGTCTAGTTTAAATTACATTTCAATTACTAAATTGATTCTCATTGCAGTTCATCTAACTTTATTACTCTTGGGGGAGATTAGCTGTCAAAGTTGTAGTATAGGTTTCATTTGTCTTATTAGCTCAACTCTACAGTGGTTGCAAAAAATAAAGTTTCAATTCTCAAGGCTAATGTTTCAAGTATCTTATTTGCTGGCTTTATCATTAACCTGGCACCTAAAGGGTTAAGTATAGATGAAGGTGAAAAAAACTTTAAATTCTCCTTGGAATTCTTCGTAAAACTGGTTTGCCTTTTTCTACATCGTGACCTACACCTTTATTTTCTTGTCTTACAGGAATGGATTCAGAGAAGGCACTACTCCTAAACCCAGACGTGCCGCTGTGGCTGCTTCCAGTTCATCTTAAATAATTTTGTTAAAATAAAAGCTGGTCACAAATGATACCTGACTTGTTCTTGCGTGTTGTTTTGCTAACCTATCTGCTCATGTGATCCTCTTACCCAGAGTTTGAGGTATGACATGTTTATTACTAAGTTTATGTCTTGTTTAGAGGACCTGATAAATATTTGGTTAAAAATTCTTGCTCTCTGCTACACCCCTGTCTTTTTTAAACTGTTGCTGGCAGTCTCATTGAACTACTACATACCACGCTCTGCTGTCGGTGGTTCACATGTGAAATGTACCTACAGTCAATTGAAAGCCATACCATTGAGTGTAGTATGGCTACATTTTTAAATGTCTGTTCTTGAGAGTGGGTGGGTGTAGTGTAGGTGTCGAATAGCAGTCTCACGAGAGTAAAGAAATCTGTCTTAATCTGTCGCCTGCGAGTAAAAATGAGATGGATTGGCCAATTGTGGAGCAGGGCTGTGCAACTTTATTTTACAGTGACATTTTTCACCAAGCCCTTGGTTTCTGGGCTAGGAACCATCTCTTTAAGCACGATTCGGGTTGCAAAAACATGTTTTAGTGCTGTACAACATTTATCTGCATTTCTACATGGGCAAGACAAGACACTAGCCAGGTCTGAACAAAGACTACCAAATCTTCAAACCAGATCTAATTAGTCTAAAGAAAAATGAAAGACCACCAGGCATGCACCAAGCCTAATGTAGTGCTAACCTAAAAGGAAACTAGTAAATATGAATTTCTATTTTTTGGTAGAATATTAAGATGAGTCAGATTTAACTGGTTGGAGAGCCTGATCTGGCCCAAAGGTTTGATGTTGAATAGCCCTGAAATCGAGCAAGTACTAAAAAGAAAAACTTGCTTTAGACAGCTGTTATGAGGAATATGTTTTAGTTATCTGTACTCAAAACGAACTTAATAATTGTTTTACTGCTAAATTCACTTAAAATTATAGCAGATATGGGCTTATTGTATATTTCTGCAATAGAATTTTCTCTAAAGAAAATTAAGTTGACGTAGCAGTCTATTAAACTGAAATCACTTAGAGGTGCACTGTGTAACTTTCTGGATGTGAAAAATCATCTACACTATTCAGTAGAATTAGAAAGCTAAAATTATACTTTGGAACTTTCTGAATGGAAATGAAAACATTTTATGCCAAAATATGAAAAAAAAAAAAGCCCCATCCAAGCCAAATAATAAACTACTTTAGAAGCCCACTCAAAGAATCATTTTTTTTTTAATAATTATTTGGTGTAACAAATGCATCAAAATGAGAAAAAATATGCATTTATCCAAGTATTTTTATCCAAAAATTCGTTGTGCACTTTTAATTTGATGCACAATTTCTCAAAATGTGTCTCAACTATTAATCTTAAAGTACAATTATATTTCAACTAATATGGAAAATATCAATAGATTTGTTGTTATATTTTTTAACTTTTTTGCTCTTGTGGGCTGTCTTACCTTTTACTAGTACTTCATCCATCACTGACCATTTGTTAAATTGTTTCACATTAAGTTTTGGTTACATCAGTGATGCAAGATGGTTGTAAATTAATGAGTTGTAGCTGGAATAGAATTTCAAGTCTAATCATTCAAAATCACTTGATACTGTTATGAGAGACTTGATTGCCTGTTGACCAATATAGTATATACCTTGGCTTGTAGTTTATTGTAGTTTTTTAATAAATATGGCCTTGCATCTTAAATGTTTAGCACTGAAGTCTGACTTTTTACTCCTTAAAATCCATGAAAGGGTCTTAACCATAGTAGATATAACCCGTCTTAGGTTTCAGGATAACAAAAGAGAGGACAAGATCTTATCAAAATTCACACCAGTCTCATTGTTTACACTGCTAAAAGGTGTTATTTGGGTTTTCAGTGTCACTTTATCAGCCAATTGCAAAATGACCCAACTTGACAAGTAAAATGACTAGATTTGGTTTAGTTTACCTCAATGAAGTGTCCAAAGATAATGTTTAGAAAGTTTCACCAGCAGGGGGAGGGAGGACCGCACCGCTTTGGGTTTGTCCGTCCCATTTTCCCCAGTGTGAAGTGGAATCGCATCGCAGATCTGCCAAAAAAAGGCTTATTACGACGTGGTTACGCAGGATTTTTAAGTAAAACCAGTTGCGGCAGCTGTGTTTGTGTTCACTCTGCAAAATCTGCGCGCCCCATCAGCTGCTGAAATGAGATGTAAGTAGCGTTTTCTCCATGTACTAGCGCGCATTTGAGCTGTCACTTTACTAATCTGTCACTTTGGTTGTAGTTTTTACGCTTGGACCTGTTTGTGCCCTTATCTTTTTGTTGCGGGAACCTGCATGTGGAGAAGAAAAAGTTCCCTCAGACTCAGGTGCGTGATTGGTCAAAGGCTTGTAGTTTGCACGACTGGCTGCCAAGTGATTCCCCTGCATATGTCATGATAGTATTGAATGTTTACTAAGCAGGTTATTCATTCATTTACCCCCTTTTCCCATTTTTGAGATGGTACTAGTTCTTTTTATGACCCAAAGTCTCACATTCTTGAAGACCACGATAACAAAAACGTGTTCCTGCAAGCTTGCCCGGAGAATTACCTCATAAATGGGCTTTGTTTCCAGAAAAAAGGGGCAGCAGTTGTAAGATGAGAACCCAGAGTTCATTCATTTTTTTTGTGTGCTTTGCCTAAGCTTGGCTTTTAATTGCATAATCATTTAGTTTAGTTTAAAGCTTTTTCTTGCAGTGTAATGAAATTGTAGAAGGTCTTGCAGGTTTTTACACGTTTTCCTCTTTTTTGAGCTTGAGTGATACAATGAGTGCTCTGTCATCCAGATGTAAACAGAAATTGAAGATTGGTGTAATTTACTAGCTATTTATTTATTTAGGTAGGATTTATGGTACTTTTCTCCTGCCTGTGAGTACAACAAATTATATTGGCCAAAGCACTTTCCATCTTAGGGCTTTTGTTGAGAAAATGATTTACATCATGACACAATACTCAGATACAGATTCAGACAAGTCATTTCTGCAGTGCTGCAAGACAAAGTGGTCTAGCTTTACAAGACAGAGAAGCTGGACCAGTTCCCATAAAATGTTTCCTTTTCAATGTTTTTTTCCACAGTGAATCCATGCTGCTATCTGCCCTGCCAGAACCAGGGTGTGTGTGTGAGGTATGCTGAGGACAAGTATGAATGTGACTGCGTTCGCACTGGCTTTCACGGAGAAAACTGCACAGTTCGTGAGTCCCGCCTTCTCAAATACGGTTTTTATGATTGTACTGCTGAGAAACATTTCAGATATTTCCTGAAAAAGACTTGCTGTCTTCCAGCTTGTTGTTGTTATAAGATAAGGGCAACGTTGCCTGTGGCTCCAGCTTCAAAATGTTAGATCTGCTTGTCTAGACCTAAATATTTAAATTAAACAGGACTTGAGGAGACTGCCTCATCCAGCTGGATCAGTAGGACCATTCCGACTGGTTTTCTCCTCAAAATACCCTCACTTATCTTCTCAGAGGCTAATCAACTGTAACTAGAGGTAGTTACATCATACTTTGCATGTGAAAAACAATAGACTCATTTGGTGAATAAAGGGTCACTTGACCGTTTCAGAAAGGGTCCAGTGCTTCATTTGTCCGTCTGTAGTCACTGGAGCACTTTTGCATTGTTGTCGTTTTTGGGGATCAAGCCAACATAGTTGCTGCAACACAAAACATCATTATAATTCCTGGGATAATAGCAAGACTTTTAAACATTTCCTGTATTCTAAAAAGTATATGAAGGCAAAAAGGTACTGTATTCTCAAATGAAACTCTAGACTAGAGAAGGGCAAAAATATTTAGCAATATATTTTAGCACAACATTTTAATCTGACATCTAAAACATAATTTTCTTCTGATCTACAATTTCAGTTCATTTTAATGCACAGTTACACACTCACACATGCACTGTTTTTGTTTCATGTTCTGTCATTTATGAAATGGATTTGATAATACAAGTTATACATAGTTGATATCGGTCTTTTGTTTTTTATTTCACATGGTAGCTGAATTTTGGACCCGAGTGCGACTGTTCCTGCGACCCAGCCCGGAGCAGTCCATTTCATCCTTACACACTTCAGCTGGATCTGGGACATTGTCAATAGCACTTCTCTGAGGGACTTCCTGATGCGTATCGTCTTAAGAGGTTCAGAAACAGCACCTCAGTGAGACATTTTCTATCACTGCCACAGTCACTTATTCATATTTTGTCTTACCAGTCAGATCCAACTTTATACCCAGCCCACCGACATACAACTCCAAATACAGCTACCTTTCCTGGGAGTCCTACTACAATGTTAGCTACTACACTCGTCTTTTGCCTCCAGTTCCAAAGGATTGCCCGACACCTCTTGGGGTCAGAGGTGAGCTCATAAATACAATGCCTGCATTTAAAGTGACATTTTGTAGCTTTTTGGAGGTGAAAAGTTAACTACACAACTCAAAAAAACACAAAGTTTAAGACATACTGTAATTTGGAACATCCTTAGTTCAACTTTTAATGCCATAAAAGAAAAAAAAAAATAGATAAAGGAACAAACAGGAGGAGGGCTGTAACATTTCATTTTGTAGCCATGTCCTGTGCAAACTCACTTAATGTAAAGACTCAATGTAAAGAAAGTTTTATTCTTTACCAGTGCAACAAACATGTAAATTACAAAAAAAAAAAAAGCTTTTTGCAAGTTGTTTTTGTGTGTATATGTGGTAAAAAGTTAGACCTTCCCCTCTACTGTATTTTTTTTTTTCTAATTTCTCGCGCCAGTCTTTGGTAATTTCCAAAGAAAAGCTAATCGACTCCCGTTTTCCCCGCACCACACACAAATCATGTTCCCTATCAGTGAGACTGGGGGCAGAAGTTACCTTAACAAATGAGAAAAATGTCTAAAACGTATTATTCGTTTATAGTTTATCATTAAAATGAACCAAGAACTTTTCATCTTGTTCCAACTATATTCAGACCTGTGAAAATGGTTTTGCAATTTTGGGCATGCAACATTTACACTGAACATTTTCATGGGATTGCATCCAATTCTGAAACACATTCTTTCTTCTTTATGTGAGATTTTCCCTCCTTTTTTGCCTGTCTCACTTTTGCAACATTAACACTCACTGATGGAGTTTAGTATTGGCCTGAATGTATGTTTGTGTGTTCTTGTATCTATTTAGGTGCAGCTGGTTTGCCCGACTCAAGATGTTGGTTGAGAGATTATTTAAGAGGAAAACATTCAGAAAAGACCCCAAGGAGCTAATATGATGTTTGCTTTTTTTGCACAACACTTTACACACCAGTTCTTCAAGACATATAATAGCATGGGTCCAGGCTTTACAAAGGCGTTGGCGCATGGCGTAAGTCGCATTGTATAATATGTTATTCCAGACATTTTTTTTATGTCTTGATTGGTTACTTTTAATATTCCTCCAGGTAGATGCTGGACACATTTATGGTGACAATTTAAAACGTCAGCTGCAGCTTAGGCTTCTCAGGGATGGAAAACTGAAATACCAGGTACAAATAGTTTATTATTTATTTTTGTATTTTTTTATGCAAGATGTAGTTCAATAATTAGTTCTATATCATATCAGCTTGTGAATGGCGAAATGTACCCCCCTACAACTGTGGACGCTCCTGTGAAGATGAATTACCCTCCAAAGACTCCTCGGAGCCAGCAGCTGGTCTTTGGTCATGAGTTGTTTGGACTGCTTCCTGGTTTGGGGATGTATGCCACTATTTGGCTGAGGGAACATAACAGAGTGTGTGACATTTTGAAGACTCTGCATCCGCACTGGGATGACGAGCAGCTTTTTCAGACCGCAAGATTAATCATTATTGGTAAATTGAAAGCAATGCGTGTGAAAGCTTTTGTATCAGCTTGCTCTAACCGCTGTTTGTTTAAGGTGAGACGATTCGAATTGTTATAGAAGAATATGTTCAGCAGCTCAGTGGATACCACATGAAGCTGAAGTTTGATCCGACCATGCTGCACAACACTGATTTTCAATATGGCAACCGTATTGCGCTGGAGTTTGACCACTTGTACCACTGGCATCCTCTGATGCCTGATGTTCTCAATATCGATGGAGACACATTTACTTATGAACAGTTTATCTTTAATACCAGCATCCTTCCACGTTATGGCATCGAGAAGTTGGTGGATTCTTTTTCCAGACAGCCTGCAGGCCAGGTAAAGTGGTTCCGATAGGTTTCTTGTCTCACAACCCAAAATATTTCAGTGTTTTTATGTTTGCTCTTTTAGATCGGTGGTGGTTTTAACTTGCATCCTGTAGTGAGCCATGTTGCCGTGACAACAATTGAAGCATCCCGACTTCTGCGCATTCAACCCTTTAATGAGTACAGGAAGAGATTTCTGCTGAAGCCATATACATCGTTTAGAGAGTTTAGTGGTAAGAAAATGTGCTCTTTAGATAAGCTGTGCAAAATAGAGATTAATATATTTGGAGTATCCTAATGACAATAGTCAGACATGATGTCAATACAACAGAAATGTCTTAAGCATTCTGAGGTTTAGTTAACTTCACCCTGTGTAACTTTTTGGAAGTGAAAAGTTAACTTTATAATTCAGTAGAAAAAAAAAGTTAAAAGCAGACCTTGGTAAGTTAGGATCAATACGTTTTATGCCATAATGTGAAACAATATACAGTAGTTTAGGAAAGTAAGTTATGTTTATTTGTATAGCGCTTTTCACAGACAGAGTCACAAAGCACTTAACAGTGAGATGAACCCTCCCTTCCCACTCAGTGATAGTAAGCTGCACTGGGGCAACTCACCAGAGGCGAATCGCCTAAACACCTGGCGCCTCAACCTCCGACTATTAACAAAGTGGAGGAGTTCTTCTCCTTGTCCAAATAATCCATTTTGTGGTCCTGCAAGCTTGCTCACTGTAAACATAGATATGTATTATTTATTTGGTGCAACAAAGACAGAAAGTTATGTACATATGTATAAAACAAGGTTTTATTTAAGTCTGTTTTTAGATACACAGTGGGCCACAGAAATTAAAAATCATCATGAATTCATCCATACTTTTATTTTAAAGTTTTCAACATATTTTTATGGTTCATTTCAGGGCTATTAATTAAAATTGTTAATTTCTTTTAAACAACTGTCACAACATGATATATAATTTATATGCTTTTGGCCACCTGCTCACCTGTATCACCTGTAGTATTTATAATTTTTGTTTTGCAGATGATGAAGAAATAGCCCGTCAACTTGAAGAATTTTATCATGGTGACATAGACGCTCTTGAATTTTACCCTGGTCTCATGTTGGAGAAAACACGTCCAGGAGCCATATTCGGAGAGAGCATGGTAGAGATGGGAGCTCCCTTTTCCCTGAAAGGACTGTTGGGGAACCCTATATGTTCTCCTCTGTACTGGAAACCAAGCACGTTTGGAGGCAAAGTTGGATATGACATTGTGAATTCTGCAACACTGAAAAGGTTGGTGTGCCTAAACACCAAAACATGTCCCTATGTGGCATTCAAAGTACCAACTCAAGCCGAATTAGAAAAATCAAAAGAAGAGCTATGATGTAGGATTTTACAAAGTTTCATATTTCACATTGAAACATTCTGGATGGTTGGTGACTGTTTACACACTGGTGACACATACGCTAGTACAATCTTTGTCTGATGCCACGATGGACTGGAATCCCAAAGTACAAATGTAATCCAGTTTGGAGTTGTTTACAAAATATATTATTGACAATAATAAGACACCGTTTTGACATTCCAATGTGCTAAGGCGATGTTTAGGGCAAATGTGAAGGAACTGTAAAATTATTGACTTGGTTCTGTTGTTCCCAAAGTTTCTAGTGTCATGACTGATCCTTAGTCATATAAAGATTATCGGCCCCCCCATAGCAATTTACTGAAAAATATGTTTGGTCTTTCCAATAAAAGTTAAAGTTAAAATGGTAAATATCAAATTATTAAGTTGAGCTTTATTAGGTAGTATTTGTGTAATAATTCTAAAGAAATATATTTGCAATTGATTTTAAACTCAGTTGCTTGTTGTGTAGACCAGTGTTTCTCAACCTGGGGATCGCCGAATGATTTCTGGGTGTCTCCTGAGGATGTGTGAAGTTTAAAATGTATGTCTTAATCAAGGTTTGACACCATTCAACTGTAATGATAGATGCAGATTTCTATTTAAAGTCTATCAATGAATTTATCTAGGCTTATGGCTTCAAAATAATATCAAACTACTTTTATCACATTGTGGGTAGCCTACATTTTGTGTTTGGGGGTCGCGAATGCCTCTGTTTCTTATTTTAAGGGTCATCACGAGTCACGACAAAAAAAAAAAGGTTGAGAACCATGGTGTAGACAAGCTTTTTGGAGCCCCTACACTGCCTCTGAAGCTCCAAACCCCCATTTGGGAATCACTGCCTTACAATAACTTGATTTTTATTATATTTTTTATCAGATTTTTTCTTTTTTGGACATTTTCAAGGTAGTTTTTATTAAGTTCTTGGTATTAAGAATCGCTTGTTAATATTTCCCACCTCGTAATAGTTTTGTTAAGTAATATTTCAATAAATGTAATATTTTTGTTTACAAGATTGGGGAATTGCTGTTTTTGCCTTGAGCTAGAGGGAAAAAGAAAAAGAAAAGTTGAACCAGCTCGGTAGGGGGCGCTGATAATGTTTTCCAAACCGCTAGACAAACGAGAAGAAGCAGCAGCTCGTTAGCGGATTAGCTTCTGACGTCCAAAGTGGTCCATCGTAGCCTGAGCCCGGACAGGAGAGGGGAAGCACTTTGGGTACTTTAGACCTACTATCAGCCAGGGTAAGTACACTCAGTGATGTTCATATGGTCATGTATTTATAATGTTATACTGCATTAAATGAATATGAAGCGAGCAGAGCAGCTGTGAGCTAGCATGAGCTAAACTGTAGTTTATAGCTTAGCATTAGCTCAGAAAATACGAACTACAATTCATTTTGGTAATTTTTACTGCGTGTGATGGTTTTACAGTAACTTGTTAGTTATTTGGATGTGGGTAGCGTTAAGTATTGTGTAATTTGTAATGTAGTAACGTTGTTTAAACACTCTCACTGGATTAAGAGGTGCTGCGCAAAGAGATCCTGATTACAGATGGTCCAGTGCATCATAATGCGCCTAAAGTGTGTTTTTGTCCACAATGACACACTTTCTCTAATGCTTTGTGGTCTCTTTATGCTTTTCTGAGATTGTTGTTGTAGAAGACTAATGCAGTCTGGTCATCCTAAGCATCAGGGATGGTTTTATGTGCTTATAACCGATTAACAATATCCACAGTAAGGTCTTGAGATCTGTTTAAAGGTATTTTAAAGTTTACAATTTATTTTTAATTACATTAAGGCTGCAACTAACAATTATTTTGGTAGTCAATTAGTTGAGCGATTATTCTTTCGATCAATCGATTAGTTGCAACACAAAAGTCACTTGAATATTTTATTATTTTTATTTAACCAGTAAGTACCACTGAGATTAAAAACGTCATTTCCTGGCCAAGTGGCAGCAAATAACAGCAAGATGTTTGGTAATTTGAGCTGAGATGATATTGCTTGAGAACATTCTGGAGGTGTGGTTAAAGGTAAGCTAGTGTTTACATAAAAAAAAAAACCCACTAAAACTTCACAATATTTATATAATTGCTGTTCAATCTGAGGTTTTTCCACAGTTCAGTACATGTTTTGAAGCATATATAAAGACCAGTTAAGGATTATTTGATTACTAATTTAGTTGACGATTACTTCAAAATCAGTCTGTTCCAGTTAACTTTGAATAATTTTTTTGCAGCCCTAAAATAAATGATAAACATAAAAACCCCACATAGTAACGAAGTATCAGCAGATATTTTGATATCGACAAATGGCAATATTTGTTAAAATCTATGCTTCCTGGGATGGATGATATATTCATTGCAGTGTTGATCATTCATCCCTAGTTTCTTCTTTGGGCTTCAATAAAATTGTTAATAATTTGTGAGATAACAGTGTAAACAATCGACAAATTGTTTTTTTTGTTTGTTCTCAAGGACCTGCAGACATGACCACTTTGATGACAAGATTTTGGGGGAGAAGCTGCAGTACTACTACAGCAGCAGTGAAGATGAGGGAAGTGACAACGAGGATGACGATAGAGAAGAAAAGACCATTCGTGAAGCCAATGTGGCTGAGCCTGAGCTAGATTACAGTGCTGATGGACATCTGTGAACACAGGTCAGTTTGCATTTGTCATGTATTCAAGGTTTTAGAGACAAACTTTAAATATTTTTGTTTATTTATTTATTCATTCTCAGGACCAAAGGGTGTGATCAATGATTGGAGGAAGTACAAGCAGCTTGAGGTGGAGCAAAAACAGGAACAGAAAAAAGAATGGAGAGACTAATCAAAAAACTGTCAATGACCTGCCGCTCAGACCTAGATGAAGAAAAAGACAAACAGAACAAAAGGATTTACAAGACAAGATCAAAAGCAAGGTATAAGGAAATGCATTGTTTATTTAAGAGTAAAATCTAGAATTTCCAACTAGTACAAAAATGGTAAAAATGAATGTGGTCTATTTTTCAGATGACTATGCAGGAGTACAACATGCTTCAAGAAGAGCACGATGATGAAGACTTCCTTCAGCGATACCGTATGCAGCGTATTGAGGAGATGCGTCGTCAGCTTTGTCGAGGGAAGCGCTTTGCACAGGTGTATGAGCTCAAAAATGGAGAGGACTTTCTGGAGGCTTTGGACAAAGAGGACAAAAGCACTCTTGTCATGATCCACATTTATGAACCAGAAGTTCCAGGCTGTGAAGCCATGAGTGGCAGCCTCATGTGTCTGGCTCAGGAATACCCGTTGGTCAAGTTCTGCAGTGTTCGCAGCTCAGCCATCAGCACCAGCAGCATGTTCAGAGACAGTGCTCTCCCTGCCCTGCTTGTTTATAAAGGAGGGGACCTCATTGGCAACTTTGTGCGCCTCACGGACCAGCTTGGGGAAGACTTCTTTGCTGTGGACATAGAGGCTTTATTGCAGGAGTACGGCTTACTGCCAGAAAAGCCACCCTCTGTCTCAACAACCATCCGCAATGGAGCTATTGTGCAGACCACTCAGAGTGATGATGACTCTGACCTTGATATAGACTAGACATTAAATGAGGAAAAGGCAATACATTCAATGTCTGCATGCTGTGTTGATTTGTCTGTAGTATAAGGACTGCACTTATTATTATTAATAGTTTATTTAAAATGCTGGTTTGTTATGTGTGCATTAACTATTGGACAATGTAAAGAATTTCAGGACACTTGTAAATCTTCATGTATTATGTTATTTTTAACTTGAATAGACATGGACCAATAAAATTTCAGTTTTGTAAATTAGCTCTAAGTATGTTGTAATTTGTACATTAAAAAAAATCAATCTCAAAGTTTGATCTGTTAACTCCTATGTGCTCCATCAACTGCCTAGTTTCCAGTTCAGTAGATTCTCCACTAACTTGATTGTTCTGTCTGTGTTAGCCAATACAGGCATTAACACTGATTACTCTGGACGTTGGCGGAAGTTGACAACAATCAACTATTATTATTGATGAAACAATACACAATATTAACACAATACTTTTTATATGGTTCAACTACATTCACAGCTAACGTTACATATAAACAGTAGTATTAGAGTGGGCAGTGCAAAGAGAAAGACATGACAAGTTTTAATGAGCGATGCAGCGGAGCCATGCAGTTCATGTCCACAAAAAGCCTGCTCTATTAAGACACGCGTTTCTCGGCTGATCCCTGCCAATGAGACACAAAAAACAACTCTTTACATGCATTTATTGTTTGAAATGAAATAAAATGTGAAATTACTCACCATGTTGAGACCATTCATCCCACAAATGTTCAGTGTTTTCGTTGTGATGCATTTCATTGTCGTGGTGTCCAGGGTCTGCATCATAGTTCATTATGTTAATACTTGCATTTGCTTGAAAAAAACAAATTTTTATGCTAGACTTCAAAATAAGATGCTCTGTACTTAGAAAATATATAGTACAGTTTAGTTCATGCTATATCATAAATATTACCATTGGAGTGATGAATGAGCATCCATTTAAGTTCCTTAAGAGCTTGAGTGAGGTTCTCCAGTTGATCATGAAGATGGATGTTCTCCTCTATTAGTTTATGAATTGTGTCCTGGAGTTCAAAAGTCCTACTCTGCTGAACCAGCACAACTGCAAAGATCAGTTTAAGCAGGGCCATCTCAAAAAAACAAACCAAATATTCAAAATAAAATCACATTCTCTAACTAGAATGTATTGTCACGCAGTAAACATGGGGAAAAGCTCTCTGAGGCAGCAGAGGAAGTTGTGACAATTTGCTTCCAAAGCCCTGCTGGAAAACTGCCACTGGCCTTCTTTAAAATCAATGTTACATTTCTGCTTCAGTGGCCTATGACAACACAGCCATGGAAATGTACTGAGTATTTTACTGAACACTGAACATGTGGAAAAACTTACAAAAGAACCCACTCAGAACTTTTGCCTTTAGTACCACCTGCTTTATACCACGATGCTGGAGGTGCTGTCCAAAACATAGTCACAGGATGATTTAGGACAGGAGGAATGGGTGCGCTTGTCAGAAACAACTATCATTCATTTTTTTCAGAAATTACCTGCACCATTTGTTCAGTGAATGTTTTTCTGTCGGTCCTTAGCCATGTAAACTGTTCATTCCTAATCCCTTATTCATACCTCTCCAACTAGGCAAATTCTTTAGATTGGGTGTGAACCCAGCTCTTTTTAAATAGGTGTCATTGAAAGTTGAGTCAAATGGGATAATAAAGTGATAGTGTTCTTAACCCCTCATGAGGGGAGACATTTTTGTTAACACACTTGACTAAAATCATGAAATTCAAATTAAAACGGTTTCGGAACCATTTGGAGCACAAACATTTGTGGACTGGTATTAACCTAAAAAAGTTTAAATTTGTAATTTTAGAGTAAAACCTAATTCTGATCTATCCCAGTTGATTTGATGTAAAAAAGAGGGTTCAATTTTTTTATAACATGTCAGGGAGCTTGATAGTTGATTTTTATTAAGACAGTGGGCAAAAATGAATAAAAGTAATCTTCAAATTACTTTGATTAAATGACACTTCAGAAACAAACTTAATCTGAAATTATACTTCAGGACAGGGCCCTTTCGCTCAAATTATTCACTTACAGGCCAACAGGACCTCACTAACCTTATCCCATTTTTGTTCCTCTATACTTAAGTGAGTGTAGCATAAGAAAGTGTAGCTTTAAATATAATGCAACAGTGCTTGCACAAAGGCCAAATACTCCCCAGCCACCCATGCAAATCCTACTTTGCAACAGTAAAAAAAAAGTTTTTGACCAAGATCTGTACAAACGTTCAAGACAAGAGTTGAATGAATTCCAATTTTTTTATTTCAGATATACTGATACATTTATGCGGTCTTGGTAGCCCTGGTGCGCTTCTTTTTGACAACAACTGGCTTCTGACTTTTCAGAATGGCACTGGCACATCGCAGAGCAGCCTGTGAAACAATCCACGTTAGTTAGTTGTAACTTTACTTGATAGAAGTACTGACACAAGTTACAAAAACTTACCATGCGCAGGTCTTTCCTGTACTTGCTTTTGCGAATGATATGCCTCAGGCTGTTGAGAGTTGCACGAGAGTTCTTGTTGATTGTGATCTTCTCATAGGAGCTGGCAGGTTTGTGCTGACCTAAAAAGTAAAAAGTTTCATTAGTCAGTGTTGCCATAGAAATCACATTACATACAAAGAGGGCAGAGGTTAGACTAAATCAAGATCACACAAAATCAGACACCCAAGTTGCTCTTTAACTTAATTAGCATTTACAAAGCCTAAACATACCTGCGCGTTTCTTCAGCACAACCACGACTCCTTTGCCATCAGGTGCAGGCTGAACACCTACAGTTTTCTTGTGCACCAACCCATTGAAGCGGAAAGAGTTTCTGGACTTCAGGTTGTTGGGCTCCTGTAAATAGCACAGGTACAATTTATAGTTATCAACTTTACTTACATTTGTATAAACCATTTGTAAAAACGTTCTTACAGTGCTGTAGGTTTGTCCATTCCTCTTGATGAGGAAACTGGAGCAGTTTCTAATGACCATCCACTGCAAGTGGGACGACATGCTGAATCTACAATAAAGGACAATGTTAAACACGTGTTAAAAGGCAAGTCAGTAAACTTGTTTATACAGCTAAACAGCCCTATGCGATGTTAAGTGAATGAGGGTTAGCTACAGCTAGCTTCAGTTCATTTGGGCTACACGGCGAGGCCTACACTCCCAGGGTGTACAATGCTTATTTATACGCTTTGGGCAGAGCCAGTCACACGAACATAAGGTTTATTGGACATACAAAGACGCATACGATATAAAATAAGAATGTAAAACGGAATTAGATTGGTTAAAGACTACTTTTACATAGCTCTCAAAGCAAACGAGGCCACCACGTTACCTTGAAGCGGAGGAAAGGAAAGAAGAGACCGGAAACCGTTTTACAAATCCAGTGTTGAGGATCCTTCCGCGCCAGGAAGAGTGATCTTAAAATTTAACATAACAACACAACATCATAATCTAGTTATGTTCTGACTAGCAACAAATGTTAATAGTCGTGGATTCTGCTTTTTTACAACAACCATAAGACTTAAAATACTGTATTACTTTGCCGCACTACATGACCCAGCGGAGAAACACTTAACAATTACCGAAGGAGCACAGCCGACGTCATTCTTGTGCGCCTTTTGTTTATATCACAGATGTCATGATTAAAAATCCGCAAAATATTATTATTTTTTCCTTTATGGGACTATTTTTGATTTACCAGTTGCGTGCAGTTCGTATATTTACATAATCACAATTACCATAGTAACGACTAACACTAATGAGATGAAAGAAAACTTAAAACAATGTGAGGACTAAGATGACTTTTGCTATTTTATATTTTATTGGTGGCTGCATTTCTTGAAATATGTTTGACGAGGACGACATCGAAGGGCTTGGTGAGGAGTTGTACAATCGGATTTATGCCCAGCACAAAGAAACTGCAGGGAAACTGACTGGTAAGCCCTCTTTTAGGTCAGTATAAGTGGTTTTTTGTTTATTATCATGTATTAATGTGCTATGAATAAAGATTTTTCCATGACTATATCCAGTAAACACACAGCTTTCTTCTTTTGTAGGCATGCTATTAGAACTGCCCTTTGCTGTCCTGGTCCAGCTGCTCCAGGATGAAACTCAGCTGACTGCAGCAGTGAACAAGGCTCACAAAACCCTGCAGGAGGCACAAGAACCCAGGTATTTTAAGACATACTGTGTTTTACTTTGTTTGTGATCAATTATAGCATGTGCAGTTTAATCATTTATATTTTGTTTGCTGTTAAACACAAAAAAGCATCTAAAACGGCTTTATAAATATTAATATCTCTATTCACTCCATGTTTAAAACTGCAGAACTGATACACTTCATTCTTTGTAACTGTAGCAAGCAGCAGATTTTAACTAATTTTGTTTTTGGAAAGTGGCTACATGACAATACTGAAACCTACATCTGGTATTTGTTTATTATTTTTTTTAATAATTGCAAGTTAGGGCTGGGCGATATGGCAAAAAAATAATAACATCACAATTTTCTTGCAGCCAGATTTTTCAATTTTATCACAATTTTTGTAGACTGTTTACTTCCTAATGTCTTTGAGGTAAATGCAATTAATCAATATCTAAATCCAGCTGTCAAAAGCTGACCAGTGTTGCCAGATTTTCAGAGAAAAACAAGTAAAAACAGCCCTCCAATTAAAAGTCAATAAAATAATCGATTAATTAGAACATTGGGTACCACTTTATGATAACTACACCTTAATTGGCCTTAGTAAACCATAAATAAAGCATAAATAAAACCTTAATTACACATTAACAAATGGTGAATAAATGAATAAAAAAGTTTATTAATGCTTAGTAACTAATAAACTAAGGACCTAAGGTTAGGATTTAAGGTTGGGGCAGGATTCGGAGTAATTAAGTAGTTACTAAGCATTAATAAACTTTTCCATCTGTTAATTAATCATTTGTTCATGACAAATTCAGTTTTTATTAAGGTGTTATTAATGATTAATTAAGTCTAATTTTTTGTAATTATTCTAAAGTGTTACTGAACATTGTGTTTTACAGCAAAACAAGTGTTTATGTTTTTCTTACATTGATAGTGACTTTTAGACATTAAAAAAATGCTAAAAATCTACGCTTCAGCTAAATACATTGATATATTTTCATAAATCAAATCTAATATTCATTCCTTTTATGACTTAAAATGCACTCTAAAAGAGACTTCAAAAAAGAAGCCCAAAGTCGCTATAAAGACTTGGACTTGGCAATCTGAGACTAAAATAATAGGTTGTAAAATGAACTCACGATTTTTTTTATCACAATATTGCCCAGCCTTAATTGCAAGTCACACAAACAAGTTGGCAGAGATAGGAGTGGTGAAAACAGGAATTTTCTAAGCACTCGAGTATAAGTTGCACAGCAAAGAGGATAACTACTAAAATGGATTTTACATGTCTTTCTTAAAAGTAAACATTATGAAAAACAAATTGTGGATTAATTTTACCTATGTTTTAGCAAGGTAAAACTGATTCCTGAAGATAACGCGTCTACATCCTCTGATTCACTGGGAGAACAGCTGTTTGAGTTGGTGGAGCTTTACAACACAGGCCACTCACAGAAAATCACAGGTACAAAATATAACTTATATTTTTAAAACAAATCTTGCATTTTTTGTTTCATTCTAATTTACTTTTTTTTTATACAGGGATGCTTTTGGAACAGCAAAAAGATTCTGTGATAAACCTTCTTTCAGACTCAAAGCTACTTGACGAGCAGATTAATCAAGCACTGGAGACATTAAAAGAGTATGTTTGTTGTTGTTGTGTTGTTGTTGTTGTTGTTGTGAAACAGTGACTCTAAAATAAAGTCTGCTCCTTCTTCTTTATCCTCAGGCAGACAGTGGCAGATCTTAGCGACTCTTTGGATGTTGATGACCAGAAGATTTAGGCGAAAGACTATTTTCACTAGTAAAGCAAATTAATCAAGATCATGCCAATGACATAACAGGTAAGTGTGTGCAACCCGGTTATGATCAGGATTTTTAAATATCCTAAACATCATATTCTGATTTCAATAACCTGGTTATTGAAATATCTTGGTTATGAGAAACCAGGTTATTCTCACTGGAATATTCTGTTAATATCTAGAATATTGTGCCTCGTAAACACCATAACCTGATTTCTTGCCGCTGGAGCTAAACTGAGCAAACTCAAGAAACAGATCTGGTAGAAGCAGTAAATTTCACAAATTTCCTTTTCATATATTCATTTTTTAGTACTTATTCTCATTTAGGGTAACATGTCATCATTATAAAACTATAAAGTAACCTGTAACACAACACAGCTATACCTCTGAGCCGATTCTTTAGAATTTGGACATATTTTTCCACTGTTAAAATCACTTTTACCAAAGCTCTGTGTTCTACAGTCTGATGTTTTGTTTAGTTGTATTTTGTCAATTTGTTGCTGCAAACATGTTAAAAACCTGTAAGTTATCAAAGTTTCATACATGCTTAGTTCCTTGCCTTCATTGTTGCCATAGTTACCAGTCTAAATATCCAGGATATTCTCAGGGCACATGTGAACAGGAACATGAATATCCTGGTTTCTCTGAGCGCATGTAAACACCATAACCAGAATATTGTCATAACTAGAATACTGCTCATAACCAAGTTTTTGTGCACATGTAAATGCACATTGTTTATACTTATCTTCAACACTTTGACTTTCTGTTTTTAGGTATGCTGCTGGAGATGGATCAGACTGCTCTTAATCAAATTTTATGTGATCGTAGTATGCTGGAAGCTGCTGTTCAAAAAGCACTATCTGCACTGACATCTGACACAACTGCTAAGTGATGAACCAATTAACCTAGTACCTTAGATATTTTATGTTTGTTATTTTAATAAAGAAAATGACATAAGTCGAACTAATGACACTGACTTCAGTTTCATTGAAAGTGCTACAGAGCTTAAAAATACTTTTTATTTGCATTCATTTAGTCTGTTTTTATATAATATGTACACAAGTCATTTAAACATGGGTTAAAAATACAAATTTGGACAAAAAATGTGTAATTTAGAGTCTGTGTTTTTTTTACTTGCTCAAATTTATTAAAAACTAATTTGTGAACATTAAACTTTACTTTCACATTTTGTTCCACGGTGCATCTTTCTAGCCTAGAATGCAGCCGTGGTTTCTGTCATGGATACGATTTGATAAAGCTAATCACACACACGCACACAATAATGCCTGCTGATTATAAATACAATCTCATGTACACACATTTGGATACAGTTATGTTAAAATGCAGTTTTATCCTGATCTCTGGAATATAGAACACTCTTGCATCCTTTCACATTTCCGAGACAAAAGTGAAAGCTAACTTGGAACATTTAAATAAATATCTGGGGGGAATAAGTTCTTTGTCATCTTTCATCACTATTCTTCTTTTCATCCTTAATCCGCTGAAGTTGGACAAGAATTAAGACGGATCGACACTGGTACTGTGTGACCTCTCCATTATCAGTTAAGAAATCAACTGAAAATATATAGGTCGACATAAGACAATTAAAGCAATCGTTCCAACTGACGCACAGACACACAATCAAAGACTGTGAGGGCTAGTTACCTCACTAACCACTTTACATTTGATTATGACAGTACAACCGTCTCTGGATGTGAAGCCCTTCAAGGTAACACTATGCCAGTTAAAACACAGACAATAACAGGTTATTAAATGCAAATGGTTTGCATTGAGAAAATCATGATGTTACATTTATGCTTCTTCAATGCCAAAAAATGTTTTTAAACGAGAAAGCAGGCAAGTCCAAGTCTATGTGCTTCGTTACTTCAAGCTAAAGTTCACTGTCAACAGTTGAAGGTCTCAGTTGGAGAATTACTTCATCACTGGGTACTGGCGCTGGCCGCCCAAACGCCCAGATCGTAGTCCACCCCCAGATGGTGCACTTGGCTGCAAAAAAAAACAAAAAAACAAATCAATACTGCAATTTACAACTAACCATAATTTAGAAATATGTGACACTTAGGGATGGAAAATCGTTTGAAAACTTCAAATATTGTTGGTAGTATACAGTGATCAAATCGAAAGGCCAGAATCGATCGTTTTGCTCATGTAGCTACTGACTTACAAACACTCTGTAGTTGTACAATTCACACAATAATACAATAATTGTCTCGATGTCTGAAGACCTGACTGAATGTGCATTATTACAACTCATATTGGACTTTTATTTTTATTTATTTATCCTTTATTTAGCCAGGAAGGTCCATTGAGATACAATATCTCTTCTTCCAGGAGATATTGTATCTCAATATCTCCCTGATATGTGATTACTGTTTACTAGAGCTGTACTCAATGTATCGGTATCGGGAAAAATCGTGACAAACTTTGGCAATACGTGTATCGTTACAGGGAGGCGTACCGGGATATTTACACTCATATAATTACACTTATGAACCTGGACTGCTGCTTTAAGGCTGAATCTATTGAGCTGAAAAAAATACTTATTTATAGGACCTTGTATCTAACGTAAAAAACAGTGAAAATACATTTATTCTGCCTTTTCTTATTCTACATAATCAAAGTAAATTTTTACACAGATTTTAGAGGGTTATACTCAAAAACATGAAGACATTTTACAGCTAAAATACAATACTTTTAGTTATTTTTCTACATTGTGGATAAATAAAAAATATTAATGCACAGTATTTTTTCTGCATGGTTAAAATACCCATTTGGCAATTTTTTGCAATAATTTTTTCCACAAATATATTTTGATACGTGAAGTTTAGAGGAAATTGTATTGAGATAAATATATCGGGGAACACATCGTACCAGAAAGCTCTTGGCATACCAGCCTACTGTTTACTGTTCAAAATACAAGTTCTAAGCACTAACTAGGGGTGGAGACGATATTAGAATTTGCACTCACAATTATTGTGGCCAAAATAATCACGATTAACGATATTCTCACGATAATTTACTAAACGTATAGGTGTACAGTTTAAAAGTCTCTTAAACATTTATTATTGCACAATATGCATGTGTTTGTACAACTACTTATTGTATTTTGGTCTAAGAGGAATAAACAATGATTCAAAGTGAACAAATGTGAACACAATGTTGAGCAAAAATCATTTAACTTTGTCTCAGAGTCTGTAATTAACTCTGAATAGACTCATAATCGCGATTATCATCATCATGTGCAATTATCACGATTATGAAAAACTTCACAATTATTTAATTGCAGCCCTTAATTATCGCAATTAATGATATTATTGTATATAGTCCCATCCCTAGCACTAACAATATTTGTTTTAAATGTCATTAATTATGGTTTATTTTGTGTCTTAAAGTAAAAAAAAAATTTAAAGGTGGGGTAGCTGATTTTCACAATGCACCTCTCATAAATCTTTCCACACATGGTTAATATCGACATGTATTCATTTTTGATGCAGTTATAGCTTATAAATGTCTTTTAAACAATAAAGTGAAACTGGAGTAACCACCGCAAGCACAGCCAATCAGAGCGCTGCATTTGGATATGATGAGAACTAAATTCTTTATTATTCAATTCAGACAGTATACAGTGGTCTATTTTTTTCACAGAGGGTTGCATTTCTCATTTACTTTTTAGTGGAAAGCATAAAGTTGACTAATTTACAAGTAAAAAGTTACCTACCCCAACTTTTAATATAGATAAACTAACAAAATCGAGGCTGCAAAATCAAAAACTGAATCGAATAGTGACTTAAGTGAATCGCTCCATCCCTCGTGACACTGAAAACTTACTTGTGCAAACTGTGCAGGGTTATAAAAAGGGACCCCTCCTGTGGCCATAGGTCTGAAGGAGGATGACCCTGAGCAGAAAATATACGTTAATGTTGTCATTACCTGATTAACTGATGAATAAAAATGAAAAACAAAAGGTGAACGTTAATGAGACACGGTTAACTGAGGCAGAATTAAAAGACATTGTTGTCCAAGTTTAGTAACCATGCAAGAATTGTGAGGCAGTAAATGAAGCTGTGTGTTAGTCATACATGTAAGGCAGCCTTTTTTAACTCAAGAAGTTTCTAAAAATAAATAAATAATGCCTGCACTTTGCACATAGACAAACATCTGCTGGTGAGGGCAGGAGAGAGAGAGGGTCTGGTGTGGATGAGCTGCAAACTTGTAGGTGCAAATGACAAAACATGCTTTCATCCATGTGTTTGTTGTGGGTAATAAACATGGCGGTTCTATGTACAGCATGATGTACCTGGGTTAAATGCTGACTCACTTCACGCGATAAAGAACTCATTGAGCTAGAACGCGACAGCTAAAGAGATGAAGAAAGAAACAGCACACAAAACCAGTATTAACAATCTCTCATGCATGAACATCGCTCCTTCTCCCAGCCAGTTTAACACAATTGATTAGAAAGTGATACATTGAAAAAATAAAGTGTGTTGAATTAAAAAGTCAAGCATGCAATCCCATATTCTGTTGCTTATTTTACCACTTTATTCACAACAAAGCACACAACGTTACATGAAAAGCTGCATGTCTCATTAATGGCAGGATGAAACAGGCATGATACAGATGTGAACTTTTGGGCCTTACCTCTCCAGATGTGGAGCCATCAGGCACAGAAGGCATCTCTGGAGCGGGCGGTACCAGCGTGGGGTTGTACATCTAAACAATTTATATAAAAACAACAACAAAACATTGAAGTACATGCAGAACAACACATAGAATATACAACAACAAATTTAGACATTATTTAAAAGCAAAACCTGGGGAATAGAGCTGGCACTGGGTGAATTTTGTTCTTGATTTCCTCCTTCACTGCCTTCTAAGGGTTGTTGATCGTCAGGAGCTGCAAAATAAGAAACAACGTTGCTTTAGGCCAGGGCTGTTTAACTTTATTTTTCCAAGGGCCACATTTTCTTGCAAAGCTTGTCTTTGGGGACACCTTTAACACAATTTGGATTCGCGCAAAACATCGTAATGTGTATTAATAACACTAGAAAATAACATCTGCTGCATTTAAATTTGTGGAAAAATACAATATAAAGTACTAACATTATTCTACACTGCCATTTAATTTCGGAACCAAAACTAAATGAGCAAGACTAGACACAGTCTGAACAAAGACTAACCCAGAACCAAACTAGGTCTAAAGTAGAATTAGGATTAAACCAGGAACAAACCAGGTCTAAAGTAGTGCTACTAGCAAATTAAAGACGAAGAGATGTTTTTTTCGAAATTCCGATGTTTGGAAGGTGAATGGTGGCCCTGATTTGGCCCCGGCCTTATGTTGAATAGCCCTGCTTTAGGCCAACCAAGGAACAGACACAGCACTTGTGACAAAAACTTAAAGTGCATATGACAGGTTTTTACAATCTTCCATTTCATTTAATTTAGTAGATTGACACTAGTTGTAAATAATAAAATAAATGATAGTTTTACATAAATCAAGAACTATTTTGTGAAGAACTAGTTTGAAAATGTGTTGAAAATAACAAAGTAGAGCAAAGCAGAGACAGGGGACATGAACCATAATATTTTAATGACCCTATGAACATAAATTTAACAAAACAAGGGTGTTGTGGCGTATTTATATTTCTCAAGAAGTGAAAAATTGTTCCATTAGAAGAGTATTTGGTAAAATTTAATACTAATACTACTATTAATAATCATCTATGAGCAGGAAGTAAACGTCAATCCTGAAAAATGGCTAAATTAAGATGAGCTTTGTAAAACGTTAAACAAAATCTTAAATATAATGATCTTAACTTTGTTTTAGCGAAATGGGTAGTTCAACCTGTCAAAGGCACTTGAAGTAAAAGTACAGAATAAAGATATTGTAGCACACTGACCTGAACTAGGCACAAATAGATTAGCGGGCATGGTCATTGGAGCAAGTGGAGCAAAGATATCCGCAGGGGCCGGAGCTAGTCCACCAGGTTTGTTGGCAGTTCTGCTGGGATTCAAGACATCCACATATCTGCTCTTTGTACCTGACCAAAAACAACACAAAGTAGTGTAAACAAAGCTGTATGGATGGACTTAAACAAATGGCAGCGTATTTTTCAAACCTGCTTTCCGGGAGAACATGTTGACAGGTGGACCACCAGTGGGAGGAGAAAGAGTTGGACCAGGACCAGGCATTGAGGGCATACTTGGGAAGCCAGAAGGAGGAGGCGGAGGGGGTTTTGTCTAGCACAATATAAGCGTAAACATAAAAAATACATAAATCTGAACAGTTGTTTCACATAGAGCAGATTTATAAAACTGACCTCTTCTCAGGCTCGTTCATATCCACCCATTTCTGCTTCTGCTCGTCCCACACAATCTGAAAACACAAACGCATCAAGTTAATGATAGAAATCTAACTGAAACTGACTTTTTACCAGTTGTAACTTACAGATTTGTTTTGTCGTCTGGCAAATGTGCTTCATTTTCCCCTTCTTATAAAGCCAACTTAAGTCCAGCCAGCCGCGCCCACCACTCTATAAAAGAAAGTAATACATGCTTTAGTAACAGCACGTTGGATTATTGGAATGCCCTCTATGCCGGAATCAGTTCTTTCTGCAGGGATAGACTTTTAGGACTTTCATAAGACCACAAAACATACAAATTAAGACCTATTAGCGAGTCGTGACTTGTAGTATTTTACAAGGTGGTTATTTTTAAGAGGTTTTTAAAGACATAATTATATATTTTGCCACAGTTATGAAAAATCTAATGAATTAACAAAAAGAACACTCTCTATATAACAACTGAGGATTTCATCTATTTGATCAACCAAAAAATAAAAAATAAAACAGTTGGTGAAACATACCAGTCGTATGAGATTATTGAAAATAATATAATACGATTGAGAATTTTCTGACAAATCTGCAGAAGTGTGAAGTAGATCGAGAAATCTGACAGAGATTGCTTCATCAACAAATTTAAGGCCTGTGTAAACATTTTTAAGACCAGTCAATAACAGTCAATTTAAGACCTTTTAAGGCCTTAAATTCAAGCTTTTCTAAGACCCGGCAAAAACCAGCTAGTCTTCAATTGCACGACTAGTACACAAAATATGATCACGTTACTCCCATCTTGTCAGCTCTACATTGTGCCTGTAGAGGGAATTAAAACTTTGCGTTTGTATTTAAATGCCTAAATGGCCTTGCCCCATGTTACCTCTCCGACCTGTTGGCGTACTGGCCTCTGCGCTCTCTTAGATCAACTGACCAGGGTCTACTTGTTGTTCCTCAGTCCAGGAGAAAACTTGGAAGAGATAGAGCTTTGTGTTTTTTTTGTTGTTGGTCCCAGATTGTGGAACGAGCTTCCTCTGCACATTCGGCAAGCGGGTCACTTCTTGTTTTTAAATCACTTCTTAAAACGTATCTGTTTTCCTTGGTTTTAACTAGTTTATGGTTTTGACTTTTACTCATTCACTAATTGTATTTACTGTATTACTGTTGTATTTTATTCATCTTTATCTCTCTGTACGGAACCTTGGTCAACTTCAAAGTGCTTTACAACATTTAAAAGATCAGAATGCAACAATACAAAAACAAGCATAAAAAAACAAATCAAAGTATTTAAAACCATTTCAGTTAATAAACAACATGTAATATATATGAACACATACTTTTTTGGGTGAGTCTTTTTTAGCCTTCTTCTCTTCTTTTCGAGGCTGTTCTGGAATTGAAGGGGGTGGAGGGGAGGCCTGTTTTAGAGCCGAGTTGCTCCGGTCTCTTCCTCCTGAATGAGTGGATGATTCAGAAGTAGTGCGTGATCTCCGTCCTGTTGGCTAAAAAATACCAGAAAACCAACACTGCTTTATTATAATATTCATTTGAAGAACAATAATTTTTGTTGGTCAATTTGTGAAAAACTTTAAATAATTAATAGTAACGTAAAAAGTCGTAGAATAAATAAATACATATAATCACAGTTCAATGTGTATAATCCAGTGTTTCACAACCTTTTTAGAGCCATGGCACCTTTTCTTTGGTTGAAATTTTCCCCACGACACACCACCAACTCAAACAACGCCAAATAAAACTATTTTGTGAAACAACATGATTTAATTTGGTAAATACTGTCCATTACACTTTAAAGGGAAACGATGTCACTTTTCTAATTGCGTGCCAGTCAACTTTTTACATATTTGTGCTTGTGACACAACAAAACCAAGTAGTACATGTTGGATCTATGCAAAGGCAACCTTGCTGACAAGAAGAATGCATTTTAACCAAGCTATTTGGAATGATATTACCCTATAACCAATCAAACATTATACATTATACATATACATACATATACATTAAATATGTGTAATATTTTACTTTGGAACATTCCAAAGTAATTAGCTATTTGTAATGGCTGTATCTCCGTTAATTATTCTTTAAATTAGTCAATAGCGTTTGTTTTTATTGTCATTATGGCTGAAAAAGTAATTTCAAACACTCCAAAATGGTCGATGATTCAATTAAAGTTGAGGTAACTAACTTTTTTAGTTTTAATGTAGCAGCCTTTGTGTTTTCCATTAGGAAGTGTATGATAAATGCAGCACTTTGTGAATGAATGAATGAGACCTCTGAGTACTGTCTGAACAGAATAATAAAGAATTTTAGATCTCATCAGTAGAGTAAAAAGTAGAGCTCTGATTGGCTGAGCTTAGGTGGTCCTCTCCAGTTTCACTTTGCTGATTGTAAAAAAATGTTAAACCATATTTGCAACCAAATATGAATATATGTCAATATTAACTATGTCTCAAAGGATTTATGAGAGACGTTGCCAGATTTACAAGGCACACAGGCACACTGGTTGAAAATAACTGGTATTATCTACTCACCATGTGCATTGAAGACTGAGAAGTAGTTCTGGATCTTCTTCCAGGACCCTAAAGCGCAAGACAAAAAATGTCATCTATACAATCTTAAAACAAAATGTAACACCAGCAGTCGTTTTATTATAAATTTGACGTTAGAATATATGACAGATCAGTTAAAAACACAAACCATATTTGCCATTTGGTCGTAGAAGTCCATCTGAGGAGTGAACGCACTTCTGGGAGGAGAGGAGGAGATGGTTTGCCCTGGTTGAATCATCTGTGGCCCCTGCAGATGTTCGATATGAGGTGCGTGCGAAGGAGAGGGGGCATCTGTGCGTTGGGAGGGTTCATTTGTGCCGTTGGTGGTGGCATTGCTGCACTAATGTGAGGGGGCCCGGGGTTAACCTGTGTGGGGCTGCTTGGATACATGTTGACCTGCTCCGATTGAGGCTGATATTGTGTAGGGGCGTAGCCAGAGTCATGTGGAGGGTAGCCAGGGTAGGGCATCTGCCCCGGGGGTCCAGTCGGGGGTACAGGATAAAACTGGGGGACATCATTTGGTGGCAGGAGCTGTGGTGGTGCCATATTGTCTTGTAGAATAGAAGTTGGAGCTAAAACACAGCAGGGCATACACATTTATTTTTCCTTTTACTTAGGTCTTAGTCCTGTAGGTATTTGTGTTAGGCAGATGAAGTATGCTACTGACCTGGAGGCATAAGCTGAACTCCCTGAGCTGCAGGCCCAGGCAACAGTGAGCTCATGAGGGGATTGTCTGGTGTGGGCCCATCCAATTCCACTGCCATGTTGTAAGGTTCAGGAGGACTGGGCTCATCCAAGTCAGAGCTCGGCGTGCTGCACTCGTATTGCGCTGGTGTCGATCTGCTGCATTGTACGTTATCATTCCAGTCTAAAGAGTCATCAAAGAGAAAATTAGTCCATAAGCTACTAGTTTTTCCCTAACTGAAGAGTGTTTTCATTATATATGACCGTGTATTATTGTTCGTCTTCTAATGCTGATTGATTAAGTGAATCTTGTCGAACGTTCAAATTTGATAAAGTAGGGCTTTGATAAATCTCCATTTTCGAGTCAGTTTTCTCTCTCATATTGAAACAGCAGCTGACAACTTTAGAGGGCCCTACCACTTTTTCTAAACTAATTCCATTTTGTTCACCATTTGATAAAATAGGCTCATGGAATGTTAAAAGGAAATCATTATTATTGTTTATTTTTGTTACCCTCATCTGTCCATCGAGTTGCCGAAGATGGATGAGCCAGTCTGGCTCTTTGAATAGTTCCTGTTCTGGCTTCTCTTTCAATTGAGGATCAAAAAATCTTAGTTTTTCAGACATCTGTAAAAACAAACACACAAACACAAACAAGTAGATATATAAACGTTGATGATCGTTTGATGAGGTAAAAGCAGTTTTTTAGCACTGTAATATTACCTGAATGAGCTGACTGATGAATATGGGAGAGTAGTAGGAGGGCTGCATGAGGACTGTCTTTGAGATGACTTCACAGTAATGGAAAGCCTGTGCACTCAGACCTGCTTCAGCCAAGCGACATGCATAGATGAACTTGTACACCTAAAAGAATAATAATAAACAAATGAGTATTAAGAACATTTTTGTTCTGCATCTACCACCAACTCCACAACACATTTTACCCCAAAGTCCAAACCATCACAAAGTTAATACAATAGTATGAACCGAACACATTTAACAAAAGAAATACATTATCGGTGGAAAAATATTATTGAATCACCTGAAAATTGGGTAGTGAACAGGCATGAGAGCCCAGAGACTGGGCATACTCATAAGCTTCAGTCCTCTGAATAGCCTCATTGGACGCAAACAGGTAAAACGACAAGCTGTAAATAAATTATTATCTTATTATATAAATTATTGTCACTGTAAATTTCAAGTTCTTAGTGATGCTGCATGTTTCTTACCTGTGGTTAGAGCCAATGAGAACCATCTTGGTGCTCTTCTTGGTGTAAACTCCAGACCAACTTGTGCCATTAAATAGCAGAAATGAGCAGCATCTATAAGTCCTTTGGAAGCTGTTACAAGACAAAACCTGTGTAAGAAATTACACCAAAACTGACTTTCCATGTTTTAGTCCTACAGAGAGTGTCGCCCATTGTAGCAATAGTACGAGTGTCAAGGTCCAGTGTATGTGTAAGGTTTGATAAAACCATAGCCAGATGAGGGCGCCAGTCACCCCATTTTTCCTCTCCACAACACTACAAAAAAACACATATTTAAATGATCTAAATCTAAAAACACTTCAACATGAACATTGTGGAATAGATTGTGGATAATTACAGTTGCTGATGCTGGCATCCTTCCAGACATGAGTTGGTAAACAGTCTGAAGAGGGTCATTTATGGGCAAACTGTTGGCAAATCTAAATAAAATAAAATAATATATAACTGTTAGTAACATTTATTATGTCTTTACAAAAGATGTATGTTTATTTCATTTTACCGAGTCATGACACGTGCATGTGTCCTGCTGTCCATTTTACTTGCCAAAAGTAATGCATGGCCCCAAAGACCACTTTTCATTGCAGCTTCGAGAGCATCCTATAAAAAGGTTTTCTTAAATTATTATGTTTATATCATATTATTTAGTGTTAATAACAGTGAGTAAGTTTGTTTAAACCTTTTTACGGCCAAAGAGTAGGAGCTCTCTGAAGCGCTCCGTTTCTTTGCCCACGTTTTCTGGAACTGTCATGAAAGTGTCTGATAGGAGAGACAGTGGTCCTGCTCCCGGGTCTTCTTCAACTTGGGACAGAGGTTCATTATTGAAATCAATTAAATTGGCTTCATTTGGACTTTTTCCAGGAAGCCACACAGAACGATGCTCTTTCAACAATAAGTCTGCTATATCAGTGCCCACAACAGTCTGGAACAAAAGAGCATTCAACCGTGAGGATTTATATCATACAGTCATCTGTCGTGGTTAGTTAACATTTCTTACCCCATTCTGTCTACAAAGCAGGACAATAAAGTCCCACAGAAGTCGAGCCGAGTCTCTGTCTAAAAGGTTGTTATCACGTGAGCACTCCACAGCCTTGTTCTGGGAGAACTTTATCACATCCACTTTGTGTGTGTCCTCTCTGAAATATGAAAACAAACTCATAAAATGCCTGACCTTAAAAACCCAAGACATGTTCAGTATGTCTTCATTTGTTAATTCAGTGATGGGAAAAAAGAAGCAAGAGGTTACTTACTTAACAGAGGACCAGGGAAAGTTCTGAGCTCTGCTTGAGCTGATGTGTCCTGCAGCATAGTCTAAACATTCAGCAAGATATTAATAAAAAAATAACCTCAACGCTAACACACAACTGGATGCAACACAAATGTGGGAGGGGCCAACATTACCTCTAAGTTATGAATATCCACAAGTGCAGGCTGTCCCGCAGAAGGTAGATTGGGAAGCACTTGCACCATATGTCCACCAGGTCCAAAACGAGCGCAGCGGTGAGGCATGGTGAACTTTTCAGGGGTAGCTGGACGAGGCGGGGCTACTGGGAAATGTGCAAAGAAGTTAGGTGTATTAATTCTGACAATGACATGAATCTGACTGCACATACGTTGCTCAGGGGCCGTCCATGTGTTATCAGCAGCATACTCAGAGGTATAAGGATATTGGCTGTAATTCTGTGAAGCATCAATCTGGCTTGGATACTGTCCATAGGAATAATCAACAGCCAGCGTAGATGATGTCTGGTCATATGCAGCAGATACCAGGTCCGTCTGGCTTCTATACACCTGACTCTGACAAAATAATCAAAACACCAGTAAATTTAGAAATGTCCAAAATTATATATATATTTGTAACATGAAATTCCTTCTGGATTCAAAACCTGTTGTGAACGTGAACTGAAACTGCTCCTTCTGCTGTGATGGCTGTGAGCACTGTGCACACTGTGTGCAGACTGTTCACTATGGACACTGCGCCGGTCAAAGTCATCATTATAATTATCTGCACGCCATCGATAGTCATCGTCAAAACTGGGATCATAGCCAGGATAGTATCGCCACTGGTCATCATAACCGTTTTTTCTGTAAACACATAATATGTGAAATGCATAGACTAAGTTTATTGAGTGACAGTGCTACACTGCTCTACATACCTAGGAGGATACATTTGTTGGTTGTAGTAGGCGTCTCTGTTTCGGTAGCCCTCACCAGACCAGTAATATCCTCTATATCGAGGATCATAAGCTCCATAATTATATCCTTCAATCAAACAAAAAAAAGCAAACTTTAAATTTACTTAATCAACAGTAGTCATTGAGTGCATTACATTTTGTACTTATACCTGCATAATTGTATTGGTTTGAGTAATCCTGATAGTAATCATTATAGGCATTGCGGTTGGCTCTGTATTCTTCAGGATAACCTTGTCTTTAAAAGGGAGAGAGAAAGAATAGCTTGTTTACAACAGGAATGTGCCAGTGTGTGATCACAATCACAGTTTATTTTTCTGCTCTTTAGAATTATAAAAAAAAAGTCTAGGCCCATCAACAGACCTGGATGAAGGCCGGTCAGAGTACTGACTGGTCCTGGAGCTGGGTCTTTCTGGTTGAGGTTCTCTGTACTGGTAGTTCGGATCAGAATATGCTGCCTGAGTGGCTCCATCGTACCTACCATACCAAGGATCTGTCCTGTTGCGGTATGGATCTTCCTGAAATATGAATATCTAAGTTAGGGCTAATAATAAAACAACTTTATAAAGCTACAAATGAAGCACACATACAGTATAATATTGTGATCTAGAATCCCCGGCTGGAGGTGGGTATTGTCCAGAATGGTAAGCTCTGCCGTCCGAGTAGTCTCCATAAGTACCAGGATAATACCCCCTGTATCCTGGGCCTGGGACCCCTGGAGGAGGACCAGCAGTGGGTGGTCCGTAGCCCTGCTGGCTCCCTGCAGTGGAAGGGGGTCGTGGCGGCCCAGATACAGGCTGAGAACCCCCTGTTGGAACTGGACTCTGTGGAACTGACTCATGTGGGCCTGGAGGGTGAGCAGGAGCAGGCCCTTGTGTTGAAGCTGAGGGCTGTGCTTCAGTTTCAGCAACAAGAGGGCCACTGTTATGTCTCTGCAGTGCAGCTTGAGAGGCAGTTGATTCTGTAGGCTCGTGGGTCGGCTGTTGGGTGCTTACCACTTGATTACTGGGTGCAAATGGTCTGGAAGAGGGCAACATACCTGTTGGGCCAGATGAATTGCTCTCTGCTTTGACACTCTGTTGGGCGTCTTTGGTGACCTGTAGGTAAAACCCATTACTACACTGTTGAGAATCTTGTAAAGAGGATGAATGCCCAGAAGTCTGGTTTTGAGTCTGTGATTGATGCATAGAAAAATCAAGCAGTTCATAATTGTTTGAGGCATTATGATTAGAGACAGTAGCCACATGAGAAGCCTGTGAATTAACAACTGCAGACGGACTCTCTCCAACTACTGACTGTCCCCTTGAAAGCGGAGGGCGTACAGGTGGTGGCTGTGCTATCATTTCTGGAGTAGCAGGTTCTGTTTTCTCTCTAGTCAAATTGAGAGGACTGGGATAAAGAGATGAAGCAAAAAGTGGATTTTGATTTGAAGAGCTTGGAGATGGATGACTCCCTGCTTGTGTCTGAATACTTGGAGGAATTACAGTGTAATTAGACACTGGAGGTGCAATCAAAATAGGTTGCTGAAGCGAATCAGACACCAAGAGAGAAGCATAGCCGAGGTTTCCTTGACTGTCAGAGGGTTGTGCCTCACTCACCTTTGGAGGATTTTCCAGGTTTTCTGAGTGTTGATTTGAAGCTGACTGACTACTTTGTGTTGATCCATGGAGATCTAAAGGTCCATCTTCAGGAGGTTGAATAACATCGCCACTAGGCTCTCTTAAAGGGGCAAGAACTGTTGGTGCTGCAGGGGCAAGCACAATATTTGCACCCAAACTGCTTGGATCATTCTGAGCCCACAGAGTAGTGGCCGGACTCTCACAAGGCCGACTCACTCCATAGGCTCGAGATGAAGGTCTCGAGTGAGAGTGAACCACTGGATGTGTTGCATGAGGCAAACTTCCTGATGATTCTGCAGGCAGAGGCGGCCCTAAACAGTAAATATTTTCCATATTGTCTGGTGGCTGTTCTAAATTGCCAGGTGCTGAATCTGCTCCACCTTCAGCAACCATATTAGCCCTATCGACTTCAGCAGCACGCACACCTACGCTGTGTGAGCGCACTGGTTCAAATGAGCTGTTAGCACTAGCCTGAAATATGCCAACTGGCTTGGAGGACTAGGGGTGGGAGGCCAGTTATTTTCAGTGAAATTTTGTGCAATTGCATCACCAGTTGAAGTTGAATCAATCTGCTCAAAATAACCTCCCGTTGCAGATTGATTCACATCATCTGGGAGTCTTGGGCTTTCTTGTTGAATAAAGGTGCCCATTATTCCTTGGTGGCGGCGGCTACCAGTGCCACTGCCATGACTGAGATTGCTGTAGTTAGATGAGACACTTGCAGATCTCATTGGTCTGGGGGCAGAATCTGGGGTTTCAAGATTGGGCCCAGTTTCATATTGGTCTAATACAGGAAGTGCAGCAGCAGCGGGGCTGCTGTGCCTTTCAGTAGGCAACACTTCTTCATTAGGAACACACTCCAGGTTCTCCACATGGTCATAATGGGGCTCGGCGGGTTTCTGGTTATTGCCCTGTGCTGTAGATTCATCATTCATATAAGGCATCTGTGAAGGTGGCTGTAAAGGCGTGCCATGAAAATCAAAAACAACATCTGCAGAACCACTGTATAGCTGAGAGCCAGCTGGTTGGTTGCTATGGTGAAGAAAAGACCCAGCTATACCATTCACAGTCTTATTTGCCTCTCCTGTTAGTGTTTCTTCATTTTCAACATCGTCTTTGAAGAACATTGACAGTGTACTGGACTCTTGTGTCTGTACATGTGGAATATGGGCAGAAACAGGCCCTGGACCAGCACTGGAGGCACCGAGAGAGGCAGAATCAACAGGAGACTGAGCTTCACTTGGGACAGACCCCATTTGGTGGTAACCTGAATCCAACTGAGAGAGGTTGGCGCTCTGACTAAAGTAGTTTTGCATTGGGGGCTGCGTGTTCGGCTGCTGGGGTGTATTTGACTCAATGTATTGAGGCCTTCCAACATGTGGCAGAGGAGCTGAAACAGAAGGGGGTCCTGATAAAGCAGGGGGAGTGTGGGTGTTATGCTGTGGTGACTGTGTGGGTGGAGAAAACATCTGAGAATATGGCTGCATGTGCATAGGTTGTGTTGGTGGGTCACTAGTTGGTTGAAAATAGTTCTGAACGGATGGAGGACGACTTCCATGATCAGGTGCCCACTGAGATGAGGATGTAACTGGAGGCACTGGTTGAAAAGCTAAAGATAGAGGATGAGGGGGTCCTTGTAATTCTTGATTGCTATGAACTGGATTAGATGGAGGTAGCGACGCCTCATGTACTGGCTCACTGACCATGGATGGAGTCGGCTCTCTTGAATTAAAATAACTTTGTTCTGCATAAGCGGGAGTCGACACAGGAGGGCCTGTTGTAGGAAAAACCCCAGGAGGTCCTGTATTTGAAGGATTAAAAAGTGTTACTCCAGGCAGGGAGGGTGTTGTGGAACCTCTAGAAGTAGAAGGGATCTCTTGTAGTGGTTGTGGCTGTTGTGGTTGTCCAGATCCACTCTGAGAGTAGAAATTGCAAGGAGCAGGTTGCATTGGATGGGGATTGCTTATTGGGAACTGTGGGAAGACCACCAGTTGCCATAGGAGGTGGTGCTCTGACAAAAGCAAAAGGATCAGTCATAGGCTGGGTGGCTGGAGGGACAGCTGATGGATGCTTGTGAGGCCGGGTTCTGCGAAACATATTTTGGACCACCAGAAGGTGGCCCACTGGATGCTCCAGGTGGTCCGCTTCGAGGAGGGGGCTGCATCACGGTAACCAGTTAGGCTTTGGGACCACAATGTGATGAAACCAAAATCAGGCTCACCTGGACAAAAATAAATGGAGGATGTGATAGCCAAAAATACTGTACTCTACTGAGACCACTGCCACACCTATATTTGAGCTTTATCCAGTGTTTGCACTTAACTAAGCTGTAAAACGTGGCAATATTATACATGGAAAGCACTGTACAGACAATATTCTTTAACAATGCATTTTATACTGTAGATCTTTACATTGCTTTTAACTTTATCTTATATACACTTAACATCCTTTTATATATACCAAAAATTAAACAGGAGCATAGCATGGAAAAACTAAATTATGGTGCAAAAGACTATGCCTTCATTCATTGCCCAAACAACTACAACACACATCTTCACAAGCTGAATGTCACGACATTAAGAACGCACTCCTTTAACCTGAGACACACAAAACCCTTTTCTCATCTATTTAATGCTGTTAGCACAGCTCTTCCTTGTTTGTGAGCATTAGCATTACTGATGTGAACTAAACTGGCTCATCATTTGACACAGTTACATTATTCAGTGGGTGAAAATTACAGTACACACCAAGCGTTTACATATTTGACTCACTTCGGCGGATTTCAAATACTAAAGGTCGAACTAGGGGTGTTGGATTAGCGACATTAGTTAACGGGACAGAGTGCTGAGTGGTATTACGATACGCCAAAACTACCCCTAAGCAGCCTGTGGTGTCAGGCAAAAGTATTGGAAAAACTAAACAACAAAACACATTGTCACTTTTTGAAATTGGAAACTGGCAGGTGCGTGCCAAAGAATAGAGGCCTAATCGTCACAGTTTTAACTTTGGCCCGGTGCTTTATTTGACATGGTATTTACTTAGCATTAGCATTGTAGCGTTAGCGTCATGTAGCAACACTACTGCATCTTCTGGCTAAGTTGCGAAAGATAGCTTAGTGGCCGTCAGTTCGACACAATCAAATACTTTCACACTGTGCAGCTGATACCTATGTTAAATGTCCACTCTTACCAACTGAATGAAATGTGAAGATGTAATAAAAACGCTTACAACTGTCCAGGGCAATGACCTGACACACAGGAACCATCTTCAGTGAACACATCCTACGGCTACGTGTACAAGCTGCGTCACAGGCCAAACACCTTACGTCGGCAGGGGGCGGGGCACGACGCTTATCAAATTATTATTCAACTATAATGATAACGAGCTGATAATAACAAGTTAATGTCACATAAAATTGATGTCACTAATTCACCGATCTTCAACAATCTTCTAAGTTTACTCTTAGTTTACTCTTACTGCCAACAATTAAATAGATATCTCCTGAAACTGAAAGACAAAAAATATTGAATAAATAAATGAATGAATCAAACTTTGTTGCACTAAATAATAGACCAAGCGTTTTCCACCAACGTTGCCTGTAGGAGCCTCTTTTTCTCTCCCAAAGATCCACTAGATGGCGCAAATGTGACAGAATTAGCCTACAAGACCTTTTCTCGCGATAGGCTACTATTTCATTTTAAGCCTTCTAACTTACTCTTTTTTTTTTTTTTTTTTTTTTTGCAATTTCTGATCGTGTTATGGTTGGATTATAAAGCTTAAAGTGGCGTTTAAAGCAGCATTAAGATTTTTGTGACGATCATGTTGTCAGCTAAAGCATGTGGACAGATTAGTTGTATTTATTATTTAATTAATTTGTAACATTCTCTTTGGACAGTCTACAAAGATCAGTCTTCAAAAACAACACTTGTGAAGACAAGAAGCACTTCCAGCTGCACATCAAGTCGATGGAGAACAGTGGTAGAAAGTAAGTAACTATGCAAAAGTAAAAGTAAGATGTGGGCCTACTTAAAGTTGGGGTTGTAAAAAAGTAAAATTTGTGTTTTCCACTAAAAAGTATGAGCAGTGCAGCACTTCGTGAAAAAACGAGACCACTGAGTATTGTCTGACATGAAAAATGAAGGATTTTAGTTCTCATCAGGAGCCAGGAGAAGTTTTTGTGACTGATGGGGCTTTTTCATTTTTAATGTATCATTTTTTTCCCCTAAAAGTGTATGTTTCCCAAGGCAGTTTTTGTGAGCCAACTGTGTCTTGATTTTCAATTTAATACATTTTATTTTAGAACCTTCTAGAAAGAGCCAGGTGAGTTACCATAGACAAGTCACTATGGTTCTTGGAATAATTTGGGAAGGGAGCGAGCTCATTGGCTGTGCAGAAGGTTGTTGAGGGCCTCACTTTCACCAAACTGTTCTAATGCAAAAAATCCATGTTTGTGAAGAGAGGAAGTGCTGTAACCTGTAGCTGCAGTAGAGCACATGTTCTGTGGGATTAATTCCTAACCAAATGATCTGCTCTGTTCATTCTTGAATGCTTTTCCCACCAAATTTTATGAAAATAAACTAAATAATTATTTTGCAGATGTGATGCCTTTAACTGCTTTGAGTAACTAAGCAATTTCCTAAATATTGATTGTAACCATTGACATTGATTGCCATATTAGCAGAACCTAACAACCAAACAAAAATCATTGATTTCAACCATAGCATGTATATGCTGCCTGTATATATATATATATACATATATATATGTATATGTATATGCATATGTATATACGTACTGTATGTACTTGTATATGTATGTATTCAATTAAGAGGAAGCTGAATCATAATAATAATATTCATATTCAGTTTCCTCTTGAATAAAGAGTTTTTGGGCTAGAGAAAGCTGGATTGTTTTACAATCCATCTCCAGAGGGAGGGTCTGAGGGTGTCCAACAGGCAGGGGGAGTGTAGACGTCACATCTGTTGCTGCCACTCCCTTGGGACTCCAGAGCATGGGAACATTCAGAAGCTCCTGTAGTAGCAACAGGCTCTACAAAGTGCAGTTCATTTATCAATTTAAAGTTAAATGTAGTGAGCTAAAATTAATGAAGGACAAAATGAGAGTATGCTCTGCCACTCAGGCGCTCACAGTGCACATTGTGTGCCCCTTGGATGGTTAGAAGAAGGTTTTGTTTAGCCTATGGTGTGGAGGCCATGTAGACTTGACTAAGCCATTTAACCGAGGTCAGTCCTTCTTTCTCCATGGCGTCAGCTGGGTTGTCCAATTCACCCTTCTCACCCTTTTCTCACCCGTGCTCCCCCTTGGCATGTGTTCAAGCCAGCGTTGTTTACTGGACAGAGCATTTAGAGGGGTTAGCATTTCACCATGGCAGCTGTTGGCACCATGTGCCTCCCCCCAGGCGGCTGCCCGACAGCACGCAGGCCACCGCTTCACACACTCTATAGTATCCCCCAAAGGACCTTCCCCTCTGGTCTCATATCCTTCCACTGGCCTCGACCAAAGCTACCAGAAGTGTGAGCTATCAAATACCCACATTAATGTAAAGACATATTCAGACCATCATTAGGTTCTATAGGTCAGATAAGGTCAGCCACATTCTCTGCTCTGCTTAATTTTTGACTGTCTACATCGATATAAAGACTTTATTCATTCTTGAGTGCCAGTGTCTGTCATTGTGAGAATTAAAGGCTTCTGTCCAGCATTTCCCATGCCACCGCTCTAATGTGATTTGCCTGACAACTGTAACGACCACCCTGCTTGGGTTTCAGAGTCATGTCAAATATGACAGTTGTTAGAAACATACACTGATACAGTATTGTCATGTTGCAATGAAAAAAAAAATTATACATATAGATTAATGTACTCGTTACTGCCAAAAACACGCATCTGCCTTGTGCTTATTTGACATTTACAATACAGTATGTTGAAGAGTCAAGTCAAGCATTGTGGCAATCATCTGCAACTCCACCTATAGTGGCCCATCTGCGTGGGTTTAGGGAGAGTGCTGTGGACATGCAAGGTCATTATGACAGTTGTCCAAGCCCCATTCATTTAGATGGAAAGTAAAAAGTAATACCCCAACAGCTGAGGTCACTTCTGTCACTCCTGGGGTTAATGTGGGACATTATAGCATTCGCTTTGACCTGAAGTGATTAAAACTATGACATAGTGAACAAGCACTAACTTTAGTTCGTGCCTCACTCTTAAACCACTCACACACATTTGCACACAGACACGGGTTTTGGGGACCTTACATGGACTTACAGAGATTTCCAAGAACATAAACAGAGCATATTTGAATTCAATTTTCACCTTCAACCATGCTTTTGATCTAACGTTAAGGATTTACGTCATAAAGATTTGATTTTTGTCTTCATGAGGGCGGCAGATCCCATGACACGAGTGTATTCAGATTTTAGTCCCCACAGTGTAATAAACACCCATCCACACACACCTCTTTCAAGGCCACAGTCAGATTCCTTGGGCTGTCTTTTAACCACACAGTCATGCGGTGTCCATAACTTTTGCAATTATATTTGCAGTGAGGTCTGACACTCATTTGCATTTATCCTCACTACTCATCACTCTGAGCTGAGAAGTTCCTCCTGAATTGAATATTTACAATACACTTTTGTAATTCAAGTTTCATATATACAGTACTATAAAGAAAGATGCTTGGTTGAATAGTGACTGCTTTTTAAGTCATTTAGTGTAATGTTTAAAAGAGGTATAGAAAAGCATGTGTGTGGATAACAGCAGGTGTGACGGTATCTACTCTGCCTTCACGTTCTCAGGATGCTTCTTGTTTACATTCCTCCCCTCTCAAAACCCACACAACCACAGCTCAGGTACCTACTTTATCTGATCAGTAAGTTATTTGGTTAAGCAAATATTTCCCTTATAAATATTGACTCTCACTATCTCACATTCTGTTGAGACCAAAAATAAGATTGTCACCTCCGCAGAACACTTTGTCTGCATCGGCGATTTACCAGCACTGAGTGAAAAACAGGTTTTGTTATGGCTCCTCAGGGCTTACTGGACACAGTTCTTTTAGAAAATTTTTCTAACATCTGAAAAAATCAATTTCTTGACATAAAGATAAAAAGAAAGTTGTAACTCACTTTTTGTCAAATCATTTTGTCTGAATTAGATTTAGTTTATACTCTAAACCTTCAAAGAAACATTTTAGTTAAAAGTACTTTTAATTTTTGTAGATGATGAAGGTAGTGTCACACCTTCTTTACTCCTTATATTTATCAAAGGGGAAAATGGCAAACATTACATTCTGTTTTTCTTCTTGTTCTCACTTATGATAGTCAATTAATTTAATTATTTATTACCAGGAAGTCCATAGATTAAGAATCTTTTGCAGACCTGGGGAAGGTAGGGAGCATTATGAGATGTTTTTAGTTGTAGAAACGAGAACCGAGAAACAGAACAAAATAAATCACAAAAGCCTGGGTCGATGGGAATCGAACCAGAACTTTTGCATGAGGCAGAGTGCTAACTGGCCAGTGCTCAGTGGCTAAACTTCAACTCCTCAGCTTCACAAAGAGTCCAGAACCAAAAGGGTCAGTTTCTGTTTGGATTTCAACCATTTTAATCAGGCGTTTTAAGGAAACCACTGCAAACCAAATCTATAAAACCATTGGAGATATATACTGTGTGTATATTGTGCAGGAAAAGTTATGGGTCTGTCAACGATCCGCACCACAGGTCATTTATGAAAAGTCTACAGTGGAACAGGCTCTGAAAATAATAGCAGATCCTTCTCTTGTGTTCTCTTGAGCTCATGCAGTTGAGGAGAAGGAGGTATAGAGCTCCTTTGTGTAAGAGTCACAGATTAAAAAAATAGTTTATACCTCAATCGATTAATGATTTGATCTGACTGTGTAGAGTTGAGCCCAGGTGGCCATTAGTATTGTTTTGGTGTGTGTACTGTTGGTATGTGTGTTTGTCTTATTGTTTCATTTTATGTCATGTTTTGCTACTGACCCCCTGACTCAAATTCAGATCGCTCCTCAAGGAGACAATTTGAAAAGTTCAACCTTGAACCTTGAATGTTTTTTAATATAGAACTTTTTTTAGTACATATATAAGCCTCACTTTTTACACTAACTCTATGAGTATTTATAACTTAGTTGCACAACTGTATAAGCTGCAGAGGTCAAAGCATGTAAAAAAAAAGTAGCGGCTTATAGTCCAGAAATTACGGTAATATGTATGAATAATTTGCATTTTGTTCATTGTAATACACAAAATAGTTTTAAAGCACTGGTCACATTAGTTTGTAAAGACAAATAATAATAATCCAAGATTAGAACATGTGTGAATCAATCATTAGTTAGATTGAGTAAACTAATGATGAGAAAACACAGTTGGAACATGGCTAAAATCTTAGAAAAGTGGATTTTACATTTGTCCACTTTAAGGTAAATGTGATGAGTGTGTTGTTGGGGACAAGCAGTAAATTTAAACATTTGAAATGCAGAGGCAGTTTAACAGGGATGGCTAAGTCTGCTGAGAGAGTGCAGACATCCATGAGTTTGTCTGTGCAGTCTTTGTCTGGATCAGTGGGTCTGTAAAGGCCAAATGCCTGGCCTCCTGCACCACTCGGGTTGGCACCCGGACCTGCAGTGTCTCATTACTGGGGCCTTGAACGTTTGTTTAGTGGAGCAGAAAATATCTCAGATTTTTTTCCCCTCAAAGTATAAAAGTACCTTATTTTCTCTTGTGCAGTTTCAGTCATTGTTGTGTTAAGAGCTGCTCGTTTAGTTGGCCGATTATTCTTTCGATTAATCAATTAGTTGTTTAGAATGCAAAAGTCTCTTGAATACAATATCTTTGCAACTTTGAGCCAGAGAAACATCACTTAAAGGTGAGGTAGCTGGTTTTCACACTGCAAACAGGATTTAGGTTTTAAATCTGACGGCTTCCTCTCATAAATTCTTCAACATGTGGTTAATATTGACATGTATTCATTTTTATTATAATATGGTAAAAAAAAAAAAAAAAAAAAAAAAAAAAAAAAAAATGGTCACGTACCAAGTGGTTAAGCTCTGGCTTCCAATAAGATGTGGTTCGACTCCCGGTCGGACCATATCACATTCACATCTCTCTGGTATTTGCATTTTCCTGTCACGTGGTTTCTCCGGGTACTCCGGTTTCCTCCCACCTCAAAAACATGTATGTTTAGTTAATTGGCATCACTGTAAAATTTCCCTTAGTGAGTGAATGAGAGAGTGAATGTTTGTCTAATCCTGCGGCAGTTGGCCACTGTCCAGGTGTTCCCGCCTAAGCCCAAAGTCACTGGATAGGCTCCAGTCACCCGCGACCCCTAACGGATTAAGCGGTAGAAATGAATGAATGAATGAATGGCTTAAAAATCACTTCTTACAAACAGCAAAGTGAAACTGGAGAGGACCACCCTAAGCTCAGCCAATCAGAGTGCAGCATTCGGCTCCTGATAAGAACTAAAATTCTTTATTAATCAGTTCAGACAATACACAGTGGTCTAACTTTATACAATGTTCTGCACTTGACAGAGACTTTTTAATAGAAAACACAAAGTTCACACATTTACAACTGAAAAAGTTAGTCACCCCAACTTAAGAACATTCCAGGTGCAGGTTCACAGATAAACTTGTGTTTACGTCGAAAAACACTCAAAGAGCACAATTTTCACTGCTCATTATCATCATCACTGTTCAGTCTGAGCGTTTTCTCTAATGTTTTGTAACTTATGTAAAGTAGGATTGCATAAAAAATGGCATACTAATCAATTCTAAAGCTTGTATCTATTCTTTAGACTCTCAATTATCTTCACTAAAAATTTCTTTGAGAACACAATTTGGCATTTGCTGAACAGTTTTAAAATAGTTAACTATATAACAAGTAGAACAAAACCAAAAAACTATTCCTTGCAAAAGTCAATATACAGCACTTCTGAATTGTAGTAATGCAATGGCATCAAGAATCAAGTACATTCCTTGGTAGTGAAATTGTGTCTGAATAGTATACTAGTAACTAATTGTGAAAATAGCATAACAGGTAACAATTATTCAATTCATAAATTAGTTGATGATTATTTCAATAATCAATTAGTTGCAGTTAAACTAATTAACTTGTTGCAGCCCTTGTTGTGTTATTATTCAGTATATACAGGTATATCACTCTTGTGATATACCTGTATATATATATATATATATATATATATCACTCAAAGTACCGTTGTCTTGTAAGCACAAGTCAGCCAAGCAAAACCTCTACTGCCAGGACAAATAGTCTCCCAAATGTCTTTTTCATCACAGGGCTGTGAATTGGGGCCAATTTCCTGCTCTTCTCTCACCCCATGCTGCACAAAAGTGAAAGAACAACATAACTGTCAGTTTGGTTCTTCTTGCTCTGAAACTATATTTTGTAATGTACTAATAAGTTGAAGTTAAAAGCGTATCACGTAAGACAACATTTATCAGTAAAACAGTGAACGTGAATGATTATATTTAAGATTTCACCAAACACTTTGCTTGTTTTCTCCCAGTTTTGGTTGTTTTGATGAGGTTTATAATTGTCTTTTGTCCACAGATGGCAAAAGTACTGAAGTTCACTACTCAAGTAAAAGTACAGTTACTTGGGTAAAAAAACAACTCTGGTAAAAGTCAAAGTCCTGCGGAAACTCATTTACTTGAGCAAATTTTAATTGTACTTAAGTTAAAAAAGTAGAATCAGACTGCCAAAATGTATTATTTAGTGTCGGTTTAAACTACAAATGTGACCACTTGTTTTAAGACATTTCTGATGTTTTTAAGAGATTTGAACTTGACTCAATTTGCCAATGAGGAAAGTAAAAAAAACATAATTTGACTTAATGAGAACAAATGTATTGAAACAAGGCAGAAAACACATTGAATCAAGTCATATTAATCTAAATACATCAAGTAAAAACATTGTAAACAGAAAAAATAGCATAATAATGTTTCAATTCTAGGATTTTAAGACATTTTAACCAATCTAGAAAAAAATCCTAACAAATGTAAGAAGTAAAAGTAAAAACTCACAAGATTTTTTTAACCTAAATACAGTACTTGAGTAAAAAGACTTGACACAGAGGTGACACAGAAGGTATGATTTGACCAATGTTAAAACATTTTTGTTAAATGATTGTTTAAACCAGGGGTGGGCAATTATTTTTCCCCGAGTGCCGTATTCGAATCGACAGAAGTGACAAAGGGCCAGACCACAAGAGTTTATTATACATGCATCTATTAGTTGTGTCAATTCATTGTGTATTGTAAGAACACAAAGGCAAACAAGCTCTATAGCCAAGACTAGATATATTAAACAAAAACACTAAATAATTATTTAAAATTATTATTCGAGGTGTTTCTGTCTTGTTTAAACTGATTTGCAAATTTGATTCAAGATAAAATGTCTTGCAAAAGGTCAGAAATGTCTTGAAGCAAATGAAATGCTACCAGATATTAACTTTATTTTAGTCTGGCTTAAATAACACAATTAAGATAAATATTCTGAATTCTAGACATTTTAACCTAGACTAGATAAATGCTTGTTTTTGTTGCTTTTCTTGTTCTCAAAAACACGCTGGGGCCGGATTAAAACAGGTGGAGTTTGCCCAGGTCTGGTTTAAACTCTCAAGAAACTGTTGGTTTTGTATAAATCGTCTTGCCTTTGTTGCCTTTTGACAACATATAATTTGTTTATTAGTTGGATCCCATTAGCTGTCACCAAGTCGACAGCTACTCTTCCTGGGGTCCAATAATGAGAGATTCTGTGTTAAAACTCACTTTACTTCCTGTAATTTTTAGGGATGCACCGATCCGATACTGTGATCGGATATCAGTGTTGATACAGTTTGGCTGCATCGAGTATCGGCTCCATATCGGTTCAGCCGATATCCTGGTTGTGCCTTTAATTGGACATAATGAGACTAATTTACTGACTGTTGTTGATCCAGAACGTCTCATAATGTTTGGCATTTTATTCAGATTAAGTTGTTTATTTGTTTATTGCAGTAACAGTTGCATAACACTATTTGACAAAATGTCTTATGTTTTGATAAGAAAGAAAGGGTATTTCAGTCCTGACATTGTTATGGGTTGATACTGGGTATCGACAGATACTTAAGGATGAAATATCGGTATAGGAATTAAAAAAGCCGGATCGTTGCATCCTAAGTAATTTTCAACTTTTTTGTCATTTTCTTCATAAATTGCAGCTGAGTGGCTGTAAAACGATTATAACTATTTACCACAAAGTCTATCACACCAAACTAAGTAGAAAAATGTGTCTCTGAAGGGCTTTAACCTTCGAGAGAACCTCCTACTGGACCACATCAAAACAATTTGTGTAAGATCTAGGCTTATATTCTCTTCTATTAAAACTGCATTGTCTCCATTCTTGAAAAATAATTTAAACAAACACGGCATAAACGTATGTCCTCAAAGGAGACACGTTGAGAGACAAGCCATGACCGTGTTGCGATGCCCTTGATCCTCAGCTCATTAATGAATGTCTGGGCTTGTTTGATATTAGCATGCTTCGCTCACATATGGGAAGGCCGTCTCAAAGTGATGGGAGAGTGTCGGGAGAAAGGTGATAATTGAGACACCTGAGGACCTCTGTTCTTTTGGTCCCACAGAACAAACAAAGGCTTTCACACTGAACTAGTGTCAAGTAGCTGCAGATAACCTCGTGCATTTATCTTTCAAAAACATGGCAGAGGCTCCATTCTGCTCTGTCAGGCCATCAGATTAGCACAAAACAAAGGTGGGAAACCCTTTATCTGCAGATTAGACGCAAAGCTCTTAATTGATAGTTGACCAGGGATTGAGGATATTAACAATAAAGATTATCTCAATTGTTTAGGGGATATATCAATAACAAATCAAAGAAATGTCTGACTTATTATTTCAGGTTTACATAGGAAAAATAACCATCATAATAAAGAAATTAAATCAAAGAAAATGTTTTATTTTGCATAACATTTTTGACAAATCTTATAGTCAGAAAGTCATTGAATTTACTTCTATTTATTTTTTATATTGTAACTTCCTGAGGTCCACAGTCAGTCGATTGACCCTGTGCATAGAAGCTGTTTAGCTGTTAGCATTGACAGACAAACACATCTTTTTTAAACACACGAGGTACTTTGGTGAAATATTCTTCTCATTTGTAAAGTATTTAACATGTTTTCAGAGAAAACCACCAACAACTCACGGTTCACTGCTCAATCTTATTTTTTCATTTTAGACTGAGGCAGTGAAATTGAATAGAAATGAACTAAACAGGAAATGAACATGCCGGCAGGAAGTTAGCATTTTTGATTATAAATAAGACAACTGCTTAACGCACGGCTCCAAGTTGGGTTTTTTTGCGCAAATACCACGACTACGAACTGAAATAGAACACCTGTGAATCTAAAAATCTTGCTTACAGTCAGAAAAAGTGTAGGATAAAAGTTATTTTCTAAACAAAGCTAATGTTAGCTCCCTCACAGCAGTTAATAATTTGTTTACCCGTTAGGGTTAGGGTTAGGAGCAGTGATTTAAAATGGTTAGTGCTAGATAGTCAGGTCCGTAGGGACAGAAGTGAGCTGGGGTGCCATGGTAATGAGTATATTTCTGTTGGTAAACGCGCTTAAAAATGTTTTATTTTTTATCTTAACCTTTACCCAAACCTTTTCCTAACCTTAGACATCACCCTAACTCTTTTCCTAAACTTACCCGTTCTCCTAAACTTAATCTTCGTCCCTCCGGACCTGACTATCTAGCACTAAATGGTCAGTGCTAGGTGCTAGCTAGTCGGGTTCGGAGGGACGTTGATTGAGTTTTAGAGAACGGGTAAGTTTAGGAAAAGGGTTAGGGTAAAGGAGGAAGGTTTAGGTGAAGGTTAAGATTAAAATTACAACACTTTAGGCCATTTAACAACAGTAATATACTCATTACCATGGCAACTAGTTCACTTCTAGCACTAAAAAGGGATTTCATTGTTGCCGTAGCGACCTGTGCATTAGTTAGCATTGACATTCTCACTGACAGCCAAAAACATAATAAATACAACTTATTAAACACTTTTTAGTGTATTGGCTTATTTAGAATATTATAGTTCAGTCTAAGCTTTCCTAACCGAATCATATGATAAATAAAAAATATTAAGGACCTAAGACAATTACTTCACTTGTTTGTGGACCAAGCATTGCCTTTTCTTTCTCTAAAACAAACAAAGACTGATAGTGACATGACATCATTTGAGTCGGGGGAGCTACTGTTTATCTGCACCTCTGAACTCTGGGTTCCTGCTGGAAACAGAAGTGAGAAAAGGCAATGAGAACCCCCTTCATTATACATTTATTACACGTCTATAGCAATCTCCTTTGTTATGCGTTTCAGAACCAGAATAACTTGTATTTATTCCATGGAAGAAATTCTTTACACGTGCAACCGACCGACAGAAGAATTACAGAATAGACTTGTCAAAAAGAATAAATAAAATAAAATATGTAGGCCTACTTTTAAAATATTATTATTATTCATATCATTAGGTGTTTTATGTTGCACTTTTTCATTTAAGCGAGTTAAAAGTTTCTGCGTTTTGTTCACCGACAAAGGCATCAAAACTTTTTCTGATTCATTAGAAAAGGTAGCAATAAATCTGAGCCCTCAATGTAAACAAAAACATTAGCATTTGAAGGATCGTTTGGCCCCCATTTGAAGGGTGTTTACACAGACTTTCTTTTAGCTTCTGTTCAAAGAGTTCATTTGAGTCTATCCAAACATAAATTCTTATAAATAGATATTAAAATGAATAGAATAATGTTTCTTTTTAACTCCTTTGTTGTTTGAGCTTTTTGCGCAGCTTACATGTAAATAACTCAATTTTGTTACATTTAAATGTGTCACACTTTACAGATGCTAACTTTTGTGAATGCTGCACAGTAAAATTGCAGAAAGAAGAAAGTGTTGATTTAACACATCCTTTTCTCTAAAGGTTTGGTAACTCTTGAGATAGAATTAAATTAACTTAGCAAGTTTTGAATGAGGACTTTTCCCACTGTAGGAACAGCTTTTGTTAGTTCCAGTCCCCAATTTTAGATAATATCGTGAGTGTGGTTTTCAAGATATCCAATCCATCGAATATATCGTTTACAGTTAAAATTGCCACAAAAGGAACCCTGTAAGAATAGAAATAGAAAAAAATATGTTAGTAACTCTCAACTTAGGATATACTGTAAATGTAATATGTCTGCATTTCTGTGATTTATTTGCAAACATTTCACATTGTTCACGTGACATCAACATTTTCCAGACCAACAATACTTCACACAGATGTTTGCAGCACAAATAAATCTTATTCAAATTCAGTTTTTGTTGTAATACAAAAGTGATCGGGTCTAGTCACTAATGGAAATCACCAGATTGAAACTGTTAAAATATCTTTTAGATATTTCATGACAAAGTACAGTGTTCTTGTTCACATATAGATTCATGACATCATTGCATTCTACAACTTGATCACAGTTTATTGAGTAATAATTGTCTAAATATCGTTATCGAGATATGCCCAAAAAATATTGAGATATTAGTTTTTTGTCAATATCGCCCAGCCCTAGTTTTCACAGAAAACATGACTTGAAAACATGTTTTATACATTCTCACATGTAGACAAACTGAAAATTATTTTCTTAAGGATAAGAATCCTTAAGAAAAATAATTTCAAAGCATTAACTCTTAAAATTTAATCAATTAATTTGTTAGTAGCTTAAAAATTTTTAAGAATTACAGTGACTACCAGTAATTTTGTTTTATTTTTAATTTCAGTTGATGTTTTTAGGTTTTGTAGATCATAGTTTAATGTTAAATCGGAAAAGGCAACTTCAACAACACTTCATTATTTATTTAAATGTTCCAGACTTTACAGATGCTAATGTTAAAGCCACTTTTGGGAAGTGTTGCTGTGTGAACACAAACATGGGGACAGTTCTTCTGATGAACAGGGACTGGGGTAATGTTGGACTAGTTCTTGGTACTTAACACCTTTTAGACTCTAGCAAAATTATCTTAAGAGTTGACTTAATACTGCAGGGAACAGGACCGTAATGTCATGTGCCAAAACAACATGTGTGGAAGGGGTGAGACGTAAAGAGTAGTCCTGATTTTGGACATCTCTTCAACACTTAGACAGAGAACAAACTGCTGTCCCAACAAACCTCAGCGAACACGATAGTCCATAGACTTATAGAACACCCAGAACAGAATCCTGCAGACGTCACTTCAGCTGTGACGATACTCTTCCACCAGCTCAGTCTAATGTCCAAATAGTGACACCCCCAAGTTTGCAGTCCTCCACCACGTCTACACTGACTGACCCCCTGGATGGAGGTGGGGTCACAGCAACTTTGGTCCTCCTCATGTCCACCACCACTTCCTTAATTCCATCTAGGCTTTGCGGATTTGTTTTTCTAGCTTTGGATTTCCCCCTCTAACCTTGTGAATTCCCGGCAGGACATTTTCTCATGGTTATATTTTTGCCACAAACAAATAAGCTCAGAAATTGGGAGAAAGTGACACAAACATTAGCAAAGAAGTTTTCCAGAGTTATGCAGATGTGATCACAGCGTTCTAAATGTCAGCAGTGAGTGGTGAAAATGAATGAGTGTCATCATGTGAACAAAATGCAGTTTCTCTTGTAACATTACTTACATTGAAAAGAAGCAGCTACAGACTAATAATAAGTATAAACAACCACAAATAGTGCTAAATATTGAGTTTGTATCTACCATGTAAAAAGAGACAATCAGTTAAACAGTGGCAGAAAAGCAGATAAACCACCAACAACACTTCTGTTTGACTCATACTTCTCACTGACACAGACTTTAGAATCACACAGTTCAACTCATACTTTTCTATGCGTAAATAACGATAGTTTCTAGTATGTTTGATGAGGGATTTCTTTGTTGTGCAACAGAAACAGAGTCCTAAATGTTCAACTGTTGTTAACAAACAAGCTAGTAAACTTTGTACTGTTACTGCGACAACAGAAAAGCTAGATTATATACAAAAGACACATTTTATCAGGTGTTATTTTCAGGACTTTTGCCACTCTGTCCAAATGTTGAGGAGCATTTTCTGTCTGTCTGTGCATAATTCCCATTCACCTTATTCTGCCCCGCCCACTTTTTCTTGCAACACACTTCCTGTTTAGCTCTGTTTATGGTAACAGAGCTAAACTAACATGTTAGCTTCAATGTCTTGTTGTGTAATCTCAGATAAATAATTCCAAAATAAAATGTCTAAGTTAATAATTTAGACCAGGGGTGCCCAAACGTTTTTCCTCATGTGGGCCAAAATTAAGAATATTTTTCCTCGAAGGGGTCAATATGAGTGATTTTGCAGTGTGTCAAGGGCCAAACCTAATTTTATGTTGCATCTAAAAAGGTTATTTGCAATAAGAAAGTGTTGTATGTATGACAGACATTCTTAACAAATCTCAGCACCTCTTTCCTGGCCAAATTGAACCCCTTGGAAAGGTCGGTTTGGCCCATGCGGGCCCCACTTTTGGGCACCAACTGATTTAGACTAAAACTGTAGCTAAACTTGAAGTTCATTGCCAAGAAAGGTGAGCGGGACAGAATAAGATGAATATGCCGTTCACTCACATACAGAGTTCCAAGTCCGCTTCTTTATAGTGGGCTTCTTTTTATTGAAAGTCACTTATGATTTTGACAGTCGCTGGTTGAGGTTTTTTGGGCTTGTTCTCTGGAGAGGCACTTTGACATTACACAAACAAGAGGATTTTTGGCATTTTTTCCAAATTTGATTCCAGAAAATGTACTCACTAATGACCGAAATATAGACTTTCAGCATATTTTCACGCTTTAAATCCCTTATTAATGATCAAATACTATTTAAAATACGTCAAAACCATTTCTTCTGCTGTGACATACAATGTTTATTTCTTTGTTTATTTTAATTCTTTTTTATTGAGGGTCTGAAGTTGCCTGTTTTGGGCCTTTTTTCTCAACAGCTAGGTCGCTTGTTGCTCTCTGAAAATCTGGCAACCCTGCTCACAGTCCTTAATGCAGTTGCATCTGGGAGGGCACGTGCTGATATGAGTTGTGGTTAAGTGTGTGCCACAAGGATCCAGTGTTTCTCACGGCACATAAAGAGCTCCAGCAGCATAAAACATGTCAGTGCAGATTCCCTGATCTGCCGCATCCACCTCTGCACCAGGTCCTATTTGTTCATGTATTGTGCAATAAATTAATATTGCTCACACTCCCACTTTTCTCTGAGTTTCCCACACTTGACGCACCTCCAGAGACCTAGCCCCTTTTGGCACAGCTCCATTTGGCAGTCACACCAGCGTGCAGTCAGAGCAGCATATGCGTGGACTACATAATAAAATAATCTTTGCCCCGGGTGCTGAAACTGCACAGATCCCCAATGACAGTTTCATTGCCTCTAGAAAAGAAAAAATGAAAAAATGAGCTTGGAGTATCTGTGGTTTGGCCATTCACAGGTTTCCCAAATATTATACTTTACTGTCGTTTCTGACAGTTTGCACTTTGTTTTGTTAAGACAGTCTTTATATTTTTAAAAAAAAAAAAAAGGCCTGAGCAACTTTGATGGGAAAGATCCTTGCCTTGAAGAGAATATATGTTTGTGAGATTTTAATTTTAGGTCTCTGAATGTTTCCAAATGTAGATCTGAATTGGCAGAGCTGGCTTGATTAGTCAAAATGTGTAGTGAGAGTAAAGTTTCATTCAAGCACAGGTGTCAAGTTTATTTTGACCATGGTCCACATCGGCATAATTGTCCTCAAAGGACCAAATGCAAAGCTTTACTAAACCTTACCACTCTTTGATGTTTGTTATATTGAGTTACAACTCTGCTACACCTTTTTATCAGACTGAAAAAGAATACTATTTAACTTTTAGATGAATAATGTCTTAATGTTTAGACACACACATTACTCCCGGTAAGACACTGAAGGTTCTGGAGGGCCAGATTCGGCCCCCAGGCCGTGTGTTTTACAATGCCTTAAAGTGAAGTGTTCATAGAAAATAATACTCAAGAAAGAGTAATAGTAAAGCGTAACAATAACAGAAGTTGTTTATAAATAAGAGGAACAATTTGAACAGGGGACATAATAATGCAATAATATTGCATTTTTAACCTTGTTACAACAATGGTTCCTCATTAGTTTACTAAGAGTTGTATTTTGATTGATTCTCTTTTTTTTCTTTATTCTTGATGTTTTTGTAATCATGTTTTGTTCTGCAAATGAGACCCGAGTGCTGGAGAAAATCTTGTTTTAGCCTATCCTCTATTTACAACATCATTGTACTTAGTCTGATTATACACAATTTACACCTTCATGACGTGACGCATATTGAGCTAGAAAAAATTTTTATTGCCATAGAGACTTGGAAAACAAACTTTACAAAAATAACTATAACTGTGTTAGAGTGCTTGTTACAGTGACATATCACAAGAACGGGGTTAAAATGTTGAGATTTACAACCAGTGTTGGAGAGAAAAGTATTGAAAAGTAATTAGTTTCAAATTATAGATTACACTACTTTTTAAAAATGTAATCAGTGACACCACTTACCTATGGTCACAAGAAAGTAACTTAGTTACATTGCTTTGTGTGCAATATTGCACACATCAATCAAATGTATTTTTTATTGGCATTTTAACAGAGGCAATAAACAAATTAGTTGCTTAAAGTAGCTCTAATAAACTGAAATCAACAACAGACCAATTCGTGTTGCAGACCTGTGCCTCTGATCCTGTAGATGAAAAGTCATCTACACAATTCAGATTTAGTCACACTCTCACAGTGAGAAGAGACCAGCCCAATAAGGAGTTCTGTTCTTCAAACAAACAGCTTAAAGGTAATGCAAGTAAGAATCTTCACCTCTGCTAATTGGCGGTTGCACAGCAGCAGTAGCAGTAGTAGTTTGTAATAGGCTTGGCAGTAGTAGTAGTAGTAGTAGTATTGGGGGTGGGTGCTGGGGGGCTGAGAGGTGCTCGGGGGGAGGGAGTGGGAGGAACTTGTGCACTGCATCTACTTTCATTGAGGACGCGTAAGGCACCACGTTAACATCTATGAAGTGAATCTCTTCAATACGCCGCGTTCCTTTGGATTTTCCATTTAAAACACCTCGAGGATTCTTGTTTTAAAGCGCATTTTGGAGTCTACTCCACAGTGGATCTATGCCAGCCCCACGAGGCTTTCAACCACACTAGTGAAGTTGAAGAGGAGGAATGTATCGTTTCTTTGTGAAACTAACATTTCTGCTTTCAGCCGTCGTTTTATCAGAAGGTAAGTTGGACAAATGTGTTTGGTACTGCCACGTAAATTTTAAACCTCACAGCAGGACTTTTGTGAGGGCTTAAGTTTGAAATTATAAGGCTATTGAAAAACAAACTAACTCGAGTTTACTCTAATAAACTTGTCTCTCGGTTTTCTCAATTAAGTCAGTGATTCTTGATTAGTTTGTGTTATAAAACCGTAACTTTAAGTTAAATTAAGTTTTTGACGCTTCTCGAAACAAGTGCAGCTGTGGTGCGTGCGCTGTGCGGTAGAGTCGCAACTCCAACACAAATCTCATCCAAAGATACTCAAACACTTTAAATGCTCTCGTGTGTCTTTCTTTACTTGAATATACATGTATTTGAGGCTGTAAATATAACTTTTTGGAAACTCTAAAAGCAAAGTAGATTGTCTTGCACTTGTTTGTAAACTTTTTGTTTGTGAACTTTTCTCTGTTACTCGCTCTAGGTTAAAATGTTACTAAACTTCTAGCTAGTTTAGAATTTTAGAATTGGCGTCTGAAAGTGTGTGTGTGCGCGTGCGTGCGTACGTAGATTGGCCGGGGCACGCCGCGGGGGGATGCGGGCCACCTTTTGTCTCATGTGGGAGAGTGTCGCTGGTGGGGGTGGAGGAGCTGCTGCTGTTCCCGTCTGCCACAAACAATGCACGAGGAGAGTGTTTTATGGCTCGTGCTGGACTCTGATTCTTTTGTTCCGCCTCTGAGTCCAGCAGCTGCCGAGCTTTCCCCACAAAGCGTGTCCCCCCTCCCCACTGCCACAGACCCCCCTAAAGACTTGGACCACGCGCTGTGGCTTCACCGCTGTCCAGAACTAGATCCCAAAGACCAGTGTGGAAAAATCAATTAGAAATGCCAAGTGTTTTTGCATCAAGCTGTAGCCTGATCATAAAGACATAGTACCACACATAACACTGAACTTAACTGAGCGTTGGCCATTCCACACATTCACATTTGTGTTTTTGTATTCCACAGGTCTAAAATGCACCCTACCCACTGAGTCCTGTCTAAATGGAGGGAGATGTGAACCCTCCTCCGGCACAAATGGAGAGTGCAGGTAAAAGTTACTCTTTTTGTGTTTTTGTTGGTGATGTGATCATTGCAGTGTTTTGATGTTAGAGCACTTGCAGAGTTCTAAGACTAAATTGTTTTAAGGGGGCCGCACATTCCAGCTTTTCAGCGGGCCCCTGAGCCCAGCAACCAGGGGCCCTTGAGGTTCCTGTGAGATAGGACTGTGCCCATGTACCCCTCCTGGAGGAACTGTGCTTTCTGGGGCTACACATTCCTCCAACAGAAAGGAGTAGAAGAAAAGTTTTAAAAAGTCCAATTCCAGAGCAGTATGGTTTAGGACCGTAATGGAAGCTGGACAAAAGCCCAAACTCTCTCAAAAGGCCCCTTAATGAATGCAGGAGCCCTTCGCCAGGCGAAGTGAGAGGACGCGTCCAGTCTTAAATCTTGTTTTTCTGTTCTTTCATGGGTGACAGCTGGGGTTCGCCCGCCGCCCGTCATCCATTGTCCTGTAGTCAGAATAATGCTGTGTGACTAATCTGAGTGGGGCTTCTCATCATGCCACAGGCACCACAGAACACACCAAACTCACCCGCCAGAACACCCCCCTGAGCCTGCCCCAACTCTGACCCCCCTTTGGAGAGGCTTTGTCCCTTGATTTTGAATGGGCAAACCTTAACATACCCCCATACCTTATTTGCTTGTGATCTCCATTAGAAAGCCAGATGGCTGTAAAATGTAATTGGATTTGATGTTGACAGATTCAGATTAATTGCAATAAAGTAGAAAATTTTGGGGGTGAACAGGTGGGAACAGTCCAAGAGTCAGAGGGGTCAAAAGTTGTTCTCACTTGTTGAACTGGTTCATTTGCTCACATAGATGATATATCTGGTCTGTTATTATTACTTTACTGATTGTGAAAAAGTACCAAGCCATAGTTTACGAAGTTGGGTACAAATGTATTGATTGTTGCAACACAGGGTGGAAAATGGCATTGTGCATTCTGTTGAATCATTAACTTGCACTGTGTCATCCAAATAAATACATTTTAAAAACTGTGTTAAGGCCAGTAATCACTAGAAGATGCTTAAAGGTGGTCTGTCTAGCCTGGGGCCAGTGATATTAGTAGGCACTCTGCTGGTCTGTAAGAACAAAGGATGCCCATTGAGGAGACCTTAGCCCTGGGCTACTGCCACACCAGCACACGAGTGTCCTCTTGCACACGTGTGCACACACTGGCACAAACTCTTCCTCCACAAAGCTGTTATTGTGGCCTTCATCGCTGCTTAGCCCAATTAAAAACAGACAGGACCAGAGCATCACATCACTCTTTCAGCTATTCCTCATTAATCATTTAATCCTGCAAACTGTAGCAATGCTGTCAGAGTCCCAAGTGGACAAGTGTCCCAGTGTCGTGTCTAAGTCTGGTGTCTGTATGATTCTCATTCTTATTCCTTCACTTGGTACTTTTCTAGTTGACTTTTGACTGGACCGCTAAGTTTTTTATATTTAAATGACAAGAAACACAATTTCAGAAATAAATCATAAAAATCAAGTGACCATCTGTGGCTTTACAATTTGTGATAACATACGGTGACACAGATTTAGGTGGTCGATACACTTTAAATCCTCTCGAGTAGCACAGTTCCCACGAGTGGAAGGAGACAGTGAAATCACATGATCCCTTGCAAAATAAAGCTAAGCATAAACTGTCATAATCAGACGCCTTTTAAATGGGATTATGCAAGATTACGTGTCATCATTACTGTAGCTGCACCAATTCAATTAATGCAGCATATAATTTAACTATGCTGTCATGCAATCCTCCACTCCAATTACATTTTGTCTGTAACTCAATGATTGTTTTTTTTTTTGACTGATTGTTTTTGAGATTAGCCTAAAGCCTTAAGGACGCAAACATGTGAGTCAAAACAGGTCCTATTTGTGGGACTGTAATGAGGACATGATGGGGTTAAAAGGTTGCTACCCCCGGCCTTCCCCTGTCCACATGCCTCACCCGACTCTCTGCAAAAATAGATACTTTTGGTCTGAAGTGACTGGTAATAATAAACTCCTAAACATCTCAACTGTCCCGCAACATGTTTCAAATACTGCAAGATGTGTCCATAAATAAACCCAACAGAAAATGGGCAGAAACCTGTTGTGGCCTTGACCTTGCACAGAGTTGTCTGGTGTTGCATATTGATGATAAAATGTTTCACCCATGCAGCAGATGTGTGGTGTGTGTTCTTGTCTGTATGTGTGTGTGGAGGGAAAGCAGTGCCAGCCAGAAGATGTCCTACTCTCCTTGAAGGAATGCTGCTCTTCATTTGTCCTCCTATAGGATTACCGGGCCGATCCTCGTAGGCTTAAAAGAATCAAGCATATGCAAGTGCATGGTTGGGTCAAGTGTGTCTGTTGGTGTTAGTCTTTTATTGGAATCTTAAGCTGTAAGGTTGCCACTCCCCTGGTTAAATCCATTCCTAAAATGCCAGGCCCCTGGGGTCGAGCAAAGTAGAGATAGAAGTTGGTCATACAGTGGTTAATGTATATAAGGCTGAAATGTGCAGTGTGTTAGAATATGAGCCACCAATTAAAGCCCAAATGTTGTTTGGGCAGGTCAGGACACCTAATGGAAGCTAAGTGAGCATATCAGTATCACACATTTAACTTACTGTATGTTAAATGATGTTTTGCCTCATCAAAGAAACACCTGGAATTGTGTTTTATTTCATTCACAGATTTTCAAATCTCATTCACACACATCAACTATTTATGCACATAAAAAAAAATATATATTAAAAACTATATACATACTGTATATATATGTTGTATATATTGTGACTAAAACACGTTGATAAAGTGACATTGTGCAACTTGTTAGTGTTAAAAAAAACACATTATCTCTAAGAAAAAGAAAGTTAAAACATTAGCTTCTCTGATAAACATCAGTTTCATGTCATGTGTAAAATATTATTGCTTAAACAAAAAGATTTGCATAGAAACAAGCAATAGGAGGCTCCTATAAGACACTAAAGACTTAATTTTAAGGACATACAAGCATTTATCTATAGCCCAACAAAAACATCTATTAAAAAGAACAATGCTTGTTTGTTGGCTAAAAAGTCACGCTGTGTACTTTTAACTTCAAAATGGTCACTTCATATAGACAACTCAGAGCTTTAGAAACATATCGACAGTCTTAATGTTGTAAGATTCCTTAAATGAAGCAAACAGTAACTCCAGGTATGTTTTGGATTAGGTAACAATATTCCAACATGCGTCTTATAGGCTTAAAAAGTGGAAATCTGTAAGGAAATCTATGGATTATTGTAACTGTAAAAGCTTAACGAGGCGGCAAATCACAGTGTTGCAAGAACAATTGGAGAACAGCTGGAGAAAATCAATAAAAACAAGATGATGACTTTCATAATAAACTTAAACATCACAGTACTGACAGGGTTAAAAACTATCGACTTTGCTAAAACAGTGCAGCCTTGGTTTGAATAAATCAAACCATTTGCATAATAAATCAAACACAAACATGATACAAATGTCACAAAGACAGTAGAATACTTCAAAATCTGTCTTGTATATTTTCTCACAAAATACACCTCTTGTCATGGGGCAAAAATCCAGTTGACCTCCACTGGGTCACGCTCCTGTATCCAAATATTACAGGGTGGGTCAGAGCTGGCATTTGGAGATTCTGGGGCCGAAGGGGGGGGCAAGACGATCAAAGGTGTGTGAGGTCAGAGAGATAAGAAACTATTCTGCTGCAGTGGGTGCTGAAAGTTCCCATGGACACGGGCAGGTTGTCAAAAGTAGAAACACCAGCTCTCCTGACAGCTCGCCATTTCAGCTGAAGGAGCGCGGCGAGAGAATGCATAAATGCCTTCAGCCGGAGCATGTGTGATTTATCGTAGGCATCATCAGAATTATAGGCCGTCAAAAGGTACTAAATGATGACAAAAGTGGTATGGATTAGGGCTGATTTGAGAAAGTATTGATGATGATTGATCACTAATTAACATGACACAATTTGACTTTTTCTTGACCAGTTTTGTAACATTTAGAGCTTTATCAGAACTACTAAAAGGCACATAATAAAGAAAGAAAATACAGTTCAGGGTTTCTGTGTCGGTTGGAAAGAGACTTAAATAGAAAAGTTTTAATTTAAGGCTATGAAAATTCTTGAATTTGTTATTCTAGGTTTTAAAAATGTGTGCACAAGTCTTAATTTTTGTCAGATTTCCTAATTTATTTCACACTACCACAGCTTTGTTGGAAAATTCTTAATAATATTCTCAATAGTACAACATATAACTAGTGTGTTTCTTCTGTTATTTAGTTGTTTGAAAGCGCAGCTGCAGTCTTTTGTGATAATTCATTAGATTTGTCATAGTTGTAACAAATTATAAAACAATATTTTATGAAGCCTTCTGGGGAAAAAAGCAGCATTGTGAAATAATAAAAGTCAAGGTTTGCGAACAGGTCTTAATTTGTAAACCAATTATTTTTATGCTAAACATGTCAGTAAATGGCATTTTGCAAATGATGAAATCAGTATTGAGAGAAGACTACAATCCAACATTTTCTTAGTTACTGTAATTAAAAGCTGATTTGTTTGACTCACATTTTTTACAGACAAAACATTATTAACGAATTCGTATTCACAAATTGGCCTGGTGTACAAAGAGCACTCAGGATTCAAGTTAAAGTTGCATATGTATGTCACAGTTAGCACATTTAAAGCAATAGACACAAAGACAAGTGCCCAAAATAATATGTATGTAAACTTGTGGTCGTTTGTACATTTAGTTTTAACACATGTCTCATTTTTCCTCACTGAGAGCTTGGCTATTGATTATGTACGCAAAGAGACATGATCTTACTTGACAAAAAGAGAAAGAAGTCACTCTGTGTTAACCTTAAACAGAAGCACAGAGGAGGACATTACATACACTCACCACCATGACACTGAATATTAGCTCAACGCAACTGCACAAAGCATTTACAGTGGCGGCATTTTCATTTCACTAAGGAACATTTTATTTCCAGCGCGAGTCACCCTTGAAGTGGCAGATGGTAGGTCCGACTCAGCAGGGAGAATAAAAGAGGAGGGAGAGGAGGAGAAAAGGGTCGCCCCACAGTCTCAAAAGTGCTTAGGGTCAAGGGTCGGCGAAGCATCTGCTCTGGCTTGAGGGGACATTGCGTCGGTGGCCTGAGCGGGACCTGTTGCCGTGGTGTGTTTCAGTGCGTGGGTGGATCTTTATCTCAACTCGGGGACAAAGAGGATCCATTACAGTTAGCATGGGAGGGCTTTTCACACACAAGACTACCTTTTTAGTTTTGGTTTGAGGGGGAGAAAAACAGGGAAGACTTCAAAGGCGTCTTAAACTTTTACAATCTAATGCCAATTGCCACTGTCTGGGTTTCTCCGTCCGAGGGGCTGTTAAAATCTCCCTGATTAGTCTCACCCAACAAAAGTCAACAAGGAAGTTTTTAACACTTTGTGCGACATGCAAGCAATTCCAGTAAAAGTGATGTGCTGCTGGCTGCAAGAATGCTTGAAAAAGTAAACGGATTGTGAGTTATGTGTGTTTTTTTAGGGCTTAAAATGTCAGATTGTGTCAAAAAGGAAAAGAGGAAAGATGATTTAGGAAGTGGCTTGGTTGGGAGCGTAGTGAGAGAGTACAGAGGGATAGAAGTTGCAACAGCTGACTTCACATGAGTTCTTTATGTCCCAGGGGAAGAGATTGGCTTTTTAGCACCCCCCCATCTGACACGGGACAGAGGGACGGGGTATAAGGGGAGCTGAGGAGAGGAATAGGGGAGGGGAGGAGCCCTGTCCAACAGCTGCCCTCATTAACATGCGCACCTGCTCCCAGCGGAGATACTAGGAGAATAACAGATGCCCTCCCTGCTCGCACAAGCCCCTGATTCAAAAATAAACAACTTTTTCTTGTCATTGAAAAGCTTTATGTTTCACCGCACAGACACCAGCGAGATTAGATTTCAATATGTGTGCTATATTGGGAAATGGCTATGTGTATTTTAAGTTTAATTTCGTAACAATGCTGAATATTTAAACATGTTTTGATACAGAGAAAATAATACCCAATTCAGATTTATTGCAAAAGAAAGGACATACTTCTAACAAACTCAAAAATAGTTTACATAGGGCTGAGCGTTACTGATATTTTTTTAAGTACCTCGATAACAATATTCAGACGATTTTTTTATCAATCCAACTGAACTGTGGTAAAAAAAATCTTTAAACCAGGGGTGTTCAAATGTTTTTTCACAGTGGGACGCATTTTCAAACGCACATGATTATGAAGTGAATCATTCAAAATTTTGCATTTGACCTAATTTTAATGAACCACAACACTTTTAGTAAGACATTTAGCATTCATTTAAGTCTATGTAAATCAAAATGTTTGTTATTTTGACTATGAAAGAAGAATTGCTCAAATTTGACATTAGATAGATAGAACTTTATTGTCAGACCATACAGGTCCGCACTTGTATGTAAAACAGCAGCTTCGTCACAAAGACAATACAACACAAAGACATACAATATACGCAAAGACATACAAACTATACTTTTGTAGTTTGGGCCAATCTAGCAGGAAATGTGAGGGCAAAAAAATTTGTCCAAGGGTGCTTTGATATGCCTGCTTTTCACATTTTTGTTCATGTTAATAGGTTGTGTTCACATTGCAGAATTTCTGTCAATGTAAGATGGCTGTAATTATAATTTCACACATTTTGACCATTAACTATTTGTGTTATGACACATTTTTACTGCTCGATTCACATCTGTATTAAATATTATTGTTTTGTATAATGTATTAATGTCATGTGAATGCAGCCTCTTGCCAGATACATCTGAAAAGTGCAAAAATAATACATTAAGCATCAGGTTTTTTTTGGTTTGTTTTTTTTTTTTTTTTTTTTGGTTGCCTCTTTTTGTAGCATTTTTCCATAAACGCTATAATCAATATCTTAAAGACAACATTCACAATATAATTAAAATTTGATATATCGCTCAACTCTAAGTGTATGGTTAGTCCAGTACAGTGAACCCTTGTAAAAATATCGTTTTTTTTATATTACCATGTGATGAAGCCACTTCTGATAAGATCTAGGTTGTTCTGTACATTGATAAAACATTCATATTCATTCTTATTTGAGCAAGGACTACATATGTCAATATCAAAACATCTCTGTTTTAATACTGACTTCAGAATTTTAATCTGGATTTGAATTATTTTAACTGGATAATACTTATAGCTTATGTAATGTAGAATATTTCACTTGTTTCATGTGTTGCTGACTGTTATAAGAGAATTTGACTTAAAAAATTGCCAATGGTATAAGAACACTTTTCTTACTCATTGGTAAATAATTGGCTTCGAAATTTGTTCAAAACTGTTTAAAAAAGAAAAATGATCTAGGTCTCTACAATAAACAGAACTTAATTAGTCAAAATGCATTAAATTATGGTTCAAATCCTACAATAAGCAATTCAACTTGTCTTAAAATTCACTTTTTGCAGTGTAGTTGTTTTTTTACTACTAATTGACTTATTTGTATTATTGTCATATAGTTTTTACAACCTAAATTGTGAATGTGCATGACCAAAAACGCAGATGCTTCATCTGAAAACAGTCATTCAATACAAACTTCATATATGATGCTTTGGGACAAGAGCTGATTGGTTGTGCAAGTGTAGTCCATTCTGCTTTTGTCCACCAGACAAAAACATGTGTATGTGAATTGTAGCGATGTGCCGAGGTTTTCTGAGAGCTTGGAACAAGTTAGATTTATTTAAATACTTCCTCATATCACTGTCGGCACTGTACCCCTTGATCTCTAAAGCTGTCTGCGATGTGTGTGGACAGCCCAGGGCCGATGGTAGATGGGAACAGACTCAGATTGTCTATTTGGTGGCGTCTGTTGTCCTTGTAGATTGTGTTTTTAGGCTTCAGAGAGAGGCTAATCCAGGGGGACATCCTACAAAAACATACTCCCCTCCCTCACTGTACTGGGACTTTGCTGTGGGAGAAGTTCTCTTTCTCAGCTCCCAATTTTCACTGCTTGCATTTTTGATTCCCAGAAATAAAACCGCAACCTAAATTGCATTTTTATCTACTTCCAGGTGTCCAAGTGATTACGTAGGCAACAGGTGCCAGTTCCCAAGTCCTTGCAGCCCTTCACCATGCCGGAACGGAGGTGAATGCCGACCTGTGGCTCATGGCAATACCTTTGACTTCCGTTGCATTTGCCGACTGGGTTTCACTGACCGTCTTTGCCTGACGCCTACCAATCATGCCTGCATGAGTTCTCCATGTCGTAATGGAGGAACATGTGACCTCATCACCCTGTCGTCTTACCGATGCCGCTGTCCACCCGGCTGGTCTGGTAAGAGAATATTTGTGTTGAAGTGTTAACTCTAGCTTTCTTGTGCTCATTTTGATATTAAAACTATGCTCTCTTGTGCTATTTCCAGGTAAAATGTGCCACATTGCCAATCCATGTGCTTCCAACCCTTGTGCCAATGGTGGCCAGTGCTCTGCTTTCGACTCTACATTCATTTGCACTTGTCCACCGGCCTTCCATGGCAAAACCTGCAAACAGGATGTCAACGAATGTGCACAGATACCCTCGCCCTGTCAGAACGGTGGTGTGTGCGTGAACGAGGTCGGGTCCTACCACTGTCGCTGCCCTCAGCAGTACGCCGGACAGCACTGTGAGATTCTGTACATGCCATGCAGCCCCTCACCGTGCCAAAACGGAGGCACCTGTGTCCAGAAGGGAGATACGACTTATGACTGCAGCTGCCTGCCAGGTAACAGACACAAGTGCTTTAGAAAGTTTTTATTGAGTTTGGGTGTAGCCGTATGGCAGTCTGTGTTTTCTATTACATCAGTTGACTTGAAATGCAGTCTGTTGTTGGTGTGAAATCTGATGGGGTGGAAAAAGAAACCCCTGGTTACCCCCACCTTTTGTGTGCCAGCCCCTTTGGCAGGATGCAGTCGCACAGACGTTTCCTTCTGATAATCGCTGAGTTCGTCTCACCACAACAGGAATATATATGTATATACCACAAAAACATGGGCAGAACAAGCTGCTGTGTGATAGTACTGTGATACAGCTTGACTGACACTGCTCAGGCACCTGTCAATTTGAAAAGGTGGATGTTTAATCTGTGTGCTATAAAACAGCCACACCTGCTTTGTCTGTCTGAAAGATGAAACATTTACAGATCATTAAACAAACTGACACAAATGTCAACAATCTCACCTGTGTAGACAGACTAGAGAGGATGAGGGGAAAGGTTTAGTCATTAAAAAATTATTTAAAAAAAGTTACTTTTGTGTTTAAAATCCCTGCTCTTTCCTGCAGGCTTCACTGGCCCACACTGTGAACACAACATTGATGACTGCCCAGGCCACAACTGCCAAAATGGTGGCATCTGTGTGGATGGAGTAAACACCTACAACTGCCAGTGTCCACCACATTATACAGGTTGGTAAATAAAGGGTATTTAAGTATTGATGTCAAGACACATCACTCACTCAACTTGTGTTTTGCTGATTATTTCTTTAGGTCAATACTGCACTGAAAATGTGGATGAATGTGAGCTGATGCCTAATGCCTGTCAGAATGGAGGCACTTGCCATGACACTCATGGAAGTTACCACTGTGTTTGCGTGAACGGCTGGACTGGCGATGACTGCAGTGAGAACATCGATGACTGTGCCAGTGCTGCATGCTATCATGGTGCTACCTGCCATGACCGAGTGGCCTCTTTCTTCTGCGAATGCCCCCACGGACGCACAGGTTTGTCCTAGCATATCAAACTTTTATTCAAAACTATCAAAAGTGTTGCTTAACAGAAATAATAACATGTAATTTTGTTTCCAGGTTTGCTGTGCCACCTAGATGATGCCTGCATTAGTAATCCTTGCCAAAAGGGCTCCAACTGTGACACCAACCCAGTAAATGGCAAGGCTATATGCACTTGTCCACCAGGCTACACTGGATCTGCCTGCAATTTGGACATTGATGAATGTTCCCTTGGTAAATTTAAGATTTGACTGACACAAGACATTATGTTAGATATTTTAAAACAGTGTTTAAATGTTTATCCAAAATCATTTCAGGAGCAAACCCATGTGAACACGGTGGTCGATGTCTCAACACTAAAGGCTCTTTCCAGTGCAAATGTCTTCAAGGATATGAAGGACCCCGTTGTGAGATGGATGTCAATGAGTGCATGTCCAACCCTTGTCATAATGATGCAACATGTCTGGATCAGATTGGAGGCTTTCACTGTATCTGTATGCCAGGTACAATCTTTAACTTATTTTCAGATAATTCATTTCAGACCTGATCAAGTAAGTTAATCTTTGTCATTGTAAAATCTTGAGTTTTTTCTTTTATTATGTTATAGGATATGAAGGTGTGTTCTGTCACATTAACACTGATGAATGCGCCAGCCAACCTTGCCTTAACAACGGCAAATGTATCGACAAAATCAACTCGTTTCATTGCGAGTGCCTAAAAGGTGAGCAAATACCTCGTCATAATTTGGGTAAAGTTTTGGGGATTTTAGTTTTTGAGATATTTTATGTTTTTTTAAAGGACATAACTATTTAATAATTAACTATAGGCATGTCTTGGTCAAAGAATGGACGTAGATGATTTACTACTTCTAATGGTGTCATTTAGAGTTTAGGTCGCAACAAATCAGGCTGCAGTGACATTAGCATATTTGGCGGCAAGACGTTTTTTTTTTTCTGCAAAGATTTAAAGCAGGACAACTGGGGGCAGGGACCGGTTTATTGCCTGTTAAGCCCCAGCCAGCCTATTGTTTGGTTTGAAAGAAAAGTCCTCCCTGCACAGTCAGAGCAGAGGTGGGGGGAGGGTTGTGAAATGCTTCATTAGTCTCCTAGACCTTCCGTTACACACTTTACATAAATTCTCAACATGTTTTAAATGTTATTTTTGTGTTGGTTTAAAAATTTGGTTTATCTTTGTCTTTTGTCAGGTTTTTCTGGTAACCTTTGTCAAGTGGATATTGATGAATGTGCCAGTACACCTTGCAAGAATGGTGGAAAATGCACTGATGGTCCCAATAAATACACATGCGAGTGTGCAGAAGGTACAACATATTCATGAAGTATCTGTATATTTGTTTTCTGTAACTTTATTAACCAAGCATCATTTGGATCTGCGCAGGTTACACCGGGCAACATTGTGAGATTGACATAAACGAATGCTACTCTGACCCTTGCCACTATGGGACCTGTAAAGATGGACTGGCCTCCTTCACCTGCTACTGCCGACCTGGTTACACTGGCCGCTTGTGTGAGACCAACATCAACGAATGTCTCAGCCAGCCGTGCAAGAATGGGGAACTTGTCAGGACAGAGAGAACACATACATTTGCTCCTGCCCCAAAGGAACCACCGGTGTGTATTCAAAATGCAAACCCAAGCTTGCAAAGTGTAATTAATTTAAAGTTGGAATAAACAGAAAGAGATTTTTAAGTCTGTCCAACTACTTGACACATGGTTACTATCAATATCCATTCATTTTTGTCAGCAAATAAGGTTTAAGAACATTTTTTTTACAGACAGCAAGTCAAAACGTAATTGTTCTTTCAGGTGCAGCAATCAGAGCATTGACTTGCTTGAATTATTCTATTCAGGCAGATTTTTTCAAAGTGCTTTTTTTAATGTGTCTTTGGTGAAAAGCTTATAAATTCACTTAGCAAAAAAAATCAGGGACTACATCTTTAATAATTTACCTAGCATCATTAACTCACTTTGTTACTTTATTTTATAGGTTTCAACTGTGAAATAAACCTGGACGACTGCAAAAGCCAGCCTTGTGATTATGGAAGATGCATCGACAAAATCAATGGCTATGAATGTGCCTGCGAGCCCGGCTACACAGGTGAGCACTGGGTGGAGTTAACAGGTGCAGGGGGTGGTCTCAGGAGATTAGTGTGAGGCAGGTAGAACAGGTGGCTGGCGGATCTGCTCTTATTGAACAATGGTGTCAGATGGCTTGTGCGAGATTGAGTGCAGAACATAGAAAAGAACACAGTCCTCAACCTGATACACACAAAACATCCACACAAAGCACCAACTTTGTTTGCCATTTGAAAAGGCTGTGATGGGGACCTTGGAAAGCGTTTGTAAGTTGATACTTTTAAAGAAAGAAGGTTGCCTTTTAATGGCGTGACACCCAGTAAATGTTGCTGAGTGAATTCTTGGATTATTATCAATGACGGAGAGATTCGTCAACTTTGTTACTAACTTTGTGTATAAAATGTATCCAAAAGAAACTACTGTGAAGCTTCACTTTACTATTTTGCTCTGTTTCGTTTTTTAAGCTGAGTGTGAAGGAAAAACACAGAAGGACAAAGAACTATTGTAGCTTCAGATCAGACAGTTTAGCCCTGCCTCTTGATTGATTAAGATGAGTTGGGGGTTGAGATTGGTGATGGGGGGTTGGTTGTTACTCAAAGTTGTTTTAAATGGGTCTGTTGCTGTAAATGGCCCTCTGTGAGGTTGTCTTCCCCTGGATGGGGGGTGTAGGGTGGGATTGTGTGAGTATGTGGACACCTACTCCCGCCCCTTACTGGATCCAGCTGAGCCCTTCTTCTGGCCTCAAATGCCCCTTTTCAATAGAAAAAATACCCACGGGTCCTCAAGGGCTGCTCTCTTATGTCCGGTTAAAGCTTTAGCTGCATATATGAGGAGACGGACAGATTCTTTCATGTTAGACCCTTCCATTGTCTATTTGTAACTACAATCTAGTTACTAAATTAGCCAGAGTAAATTATACAAGAAAGTCTCAGAGCTTATTCTGGCTACTTTTCTAGCTGGACTACTTTGGTACAAGTATAAATCTTAACACCAATTATGTATTTGCAGGAACTATGTGCAACATCAACATTGATGACTGTGCCATCAATCCCTGCCACAATGGAGGCACCTGTATCGACGGCATCAACAGCTTCACCTGCCTCTGCCCTGAGGGCTACAATGATGTGACCTGTCTCTCTCAGGTGGATGAGTGCAGCAGCAACCCTTGCATCCATGGTCGGTGCCAGGATCTCATCAATGGGTAATTTGAGTTAATTAAAAGAATACTTACACAAACTGGGTCAGTTCAAATGAGTACTAATAATCATGTGTCCCAATTAAAGCTACAAATGTACTTGTGACTCTGGTTGGAGCGGACAAAACTGTGACATCAATAACAACGAGTGTGAGTCCAACCCGTGTATGAATGGAGGAAGCTGCAAGGACATGACCAGTGGCTATCACTGCACGTGCAGAGTAGGATTCACCGGTCAGTAATTCACTTCACCTCAGTGTTTTTTTCGTTTGTTTTTATTTGCTAGAAGACATGATTTCACTAATTTGTGTGTTTCTAATTTCACCATTTTAGGCCCTAACTGTCAAACTAACATCAATGAGTGTGCCTCCAACCCATGCCTCAACCAGGGCACCTGCATTGATGATGTGGCTGGATATAAGTGCAATTGTCTGCTTCCATATACTGGTATGATGTGTACCTGCTTTTGTTTGTGCTGTATTTGGCTTCACATAATTAGTGGTAGATTTATTCTATAATGTTTGGCGTTGTGATACTCATCTGTTCACTTTGAGTTCGTACTCTGAACTGTCTAATAACCCACTGTCTTGGAAGTACTGCATTTTGGTCATGTGGATCAAGAATAACATACCATAGTTGACAAAAGAATCTGGGAAAAAGTACCCCAATCCTCATTCCTACTTCCTCCATCTCCCGTTTCCTGTCTGTGAATTACAATTGCAGGAAAAGGGAAGGCTTTTCCTCTTTGCAAATGCTGTCATGGAAAATGAGGGGAAAACGTGCTGACAGCAGCATTTTGTGGAAATGTAAATAAGCTGATGTAGCCTAACGTTGTTTATGTTTTGCTAGGTGATAACTGTGAGATCCTGCTGGCTCCATGCAGTCCCAGACCTTGCAAAAATGGTGGAATATGTAAAGAGGCAGAAGATTATCAAAGCTTCTCCTGCATCTGCCCTGAAGGATGGCAAGGTACCCAGACATTCTTAAAATGTTTAGTCTTAATCGGAAGTTAGAAATAGTTATACTAACATTGTATTTATTTTCACAAGGTCAAACATGTGAAATTGATATTAACGAGTGTGTGAAGAACCCATGCCGCAATGGTGCTTTCTGCCAAAACACTATGGGTGGCTATCAGTGTAAATGTCAGCCAGGTTACACTGGGCAGAAGTGTGAAACTGACATAGACGACTGCAAGCCGAGTAAGTGAACTTGTCCCTTGTTAATCCGGTGATTAGTGCAAACTGTGTCTGATTGTTAACTCTTTGTTTTAGATCCCTGCAGTAATGGTGGCTGTGTCGGGATGGTATCAACACTTTCACTTGCACATGCCTGCCTGGCTTTAATGGGGGTCGCTGTGAGCAGGATATTAATGAATGTGAAAGTAACCCTTGTAAAAATGGGGCCAACTGCACTGACTGTGTCAACAGCTATACATGTACATGTCCACTAGGCTTAGTGCATTAACTGTGAGATCAACACTAATGATTGCACTGACAGGTAAAAAATATTTTTTATAATGCTAATTATATTTTATTGTCACAAGTGCATTATAAATATCCTTGTAATCTGTTTCAGCTCTTGTTTTAATGGGGGCACCTGCGTGGACGGCATCAACACTTTCACCTGTCTGTGTTTACCTGGATTTACTGGGAGCTACTGCCAGTATGACATCAATGAGTGCGACTCTAAGCCGTGCCTAAATGGTGGTACTTGCCTTGATAGCTATGGAACCTACAAGTGCACCTGCCCTCACGGATATACAGGAATTAACTGCCAGGTAACATTTAACAATGAAGTGTTAATGTGTTTCCCTCAAGCCATGTGCTTAACTTGTCCACTCTTATGTTAGAATCTGGTCCGATGGTGTGAATCATCGCCTTGTAAGAACGGAGGATCGTGCTGGCAAAAAGGTGCTTCGTACACCTGTCAATGTCAGACTGGATGGACTGGGCTCTACTGTGATGTCCCCAGTGTATCTTGTGATGTAGCTGCTAAACGACAAGGTATAGAATATTTATTTTGTGTTAAACTACATTATTCAAAATGGTTTTAACACAAATTTTTTTTCTGCAGGCATTGATGTGGCTCAGTTGTGCAGAAACTCAGGCCAGTGTCTAGATGCTGGTAACACACACTACTGTCGCTGCCAAGCCGGCTACACTGGAAGTTACTGCCAAGAACAAGTGGACGAGTGCTCCCCCAATCCATGCCAAAATGGGGCCACATGCACAGACTACCTAGGAGGCTATAGTTGTGAGGTATTAAAGCCGATTATCACTACAAATTAATGCTAATTATTTATGTGTTTTATTATGAAACATTTTATCAAAGATTGCTAATTGACTTTCTCTTAAATTTGTTTAGTGTCTTCCGGGTTTCCATGGTGTTAACTGTTCCAAAGAAATCAATGAATGTCAGTCACAGCCCTGTCAGAATGGGGGGACATGTATTGATCTGGTAAATACATACAAATGCTCCTGCCCAGAGGAACACAAGGTAAGTTTTCACATGTTAAACTTAACTGCTGTTAACAAATGAACAGTATATTAACCAATGCATTTTCCTTTGAAAGGTGTCCATTGTGAGATTAATTTGGATGATTGCAATCCTTCAACTGATCCGTTAACTAATGAGCCCAAGTGTTTCAACAATGGCAAGTGTGTGGACCGCATTGGAGGCTACCAGTGCGTATGCCCACCCGGTATGTGGGAGAGCGCTGTGAGGGGGATGTGAACGAGTGTTTGTCAGACCCCTGTGACCCAAGAGGTTCTTACAACTGCATACAGCTCACTAACAGTTACCGCTGTGAATGCCGCACTGGATACACAGGTACATTCAATCTCCAGCCACATTACCTTTTACAGTTACATTGTACATAAAATATTACATACAGTTGTTGTGGATTACATAGAAACTTTTTAACATTTGTATTTTATGAACTTCAGGTCAACGCTGTGACAAAGTATTTGATGGGTGTAAAGGGAGGCCTTGTAGAAATGGAGGCAGCTGTGCAGTTGCCAGCAACACTCCTCATGGATTTATCTGCAAATGTCCACCTGTAAGTGCAGCTCGGCTAGTTACTCTGTCATCGTACTATCATTTTGTTTCTCACATTATCATTGTGATCTCTTAGGGCTTTACTGGGTCTTCTTGTGAGTATGATTCTCGCTCTTGTGGAAGCCTGAATTGTCGAAATGGAGGCACATGTGTGTCTGGGCATTTAGGCCCACGCTGCCTTTGTCCTTCCACGTTCACTGGGCCAGAGTGCCAAACTCCCAGCGACAGCCTCTGCTTCTCAAATCCCTGCTACAACGGTGGAACCTGTCAGATCACACTGGAGGCTCCATTCTTCCAGTGCAGCTGCCCCAGCAATTTCAATGGCCTCCTGTGTCACATCCTCGATTACTCCTTCACTGGGGGTTTTGGCCGGGACATCACTCCTCCTCCGGAAGTGGAGGTGAGCTGTGAGATTCCACAGTGTGATGAGTGGCAGGCAACCACATCTGCGACTCGCTGTGCAACAACCATGCTTGTGGATGGGATGGAGGAGACTGCTCCCTCAATTTTGATGATCCTTGGCAAAACTGCTCTGCAGCTTTACAGTGCTGGAGATATTTTAATGATGGAAAGTGTGATGGTCAGTGTAACAGCCCTGGCTGCCTGTATGATGGGTTTGACTGCCAAGGACAGGAAGGGCAGTGCAAGTAAGTTGAAAAATGAATGAATTAATTTAATTTTTTTTTTTTTAGCAAATACCAAATCTAATAAATACTTTACCACTCCTACAGCCCTTTGTACGATCAGTACTGTAAAGATCACTACGCTGATGGTCATTGTGACCAAGGCTGCAACAATGCTGAGTGTGAATGGGACGGACTGGACTGTGCCAACAATATGCCGGAGAAACTTGCCGATGGCCACCTTGTTCTGGTTGTCCATATTCCCCCAGAGCAACTGAAGAATCGCTCCTCTGCTTTCCTCAGAGAGCTCAGCAGTGTTCTCCACACCAATGTCATTTTCCGCCGTGATGCTAAAGGGGAACCAATGATCTTTCCCTACTATGGCAACGAACAAGATCTGGTTAAACACAATGTACTGAAGCGATCTACTGAAGGTTGGCCTGAGTGGACATCGGTCCCTGCAAATGTTTTTGGAGAGGTGACGGATCGTTTGTCCTCCATGGTAACCTCAAGAAAGCGTAGAGAATTGGATCCTTTGCAAATCAAAGGGTAAATATGACTTTAAAAATATATATTAAAAATGCAGAATGTTTGTATGTTAAATGTTCTTCACTGTTATGTTATGTAATTAAATGTTATTTGTATTTATGTTTTATAGATCTGTGGTATACCTGGAGATAGACAACCGTCAGTGTTATCAGCAGTCTTCCGAATGCTTCCAGAGTGCCACTGATGTAGCTGCCTTTCTTGGTGCTTTGGCCTCCAGTGGAAATCTCAATGTTCCCTACATTGAAGCTGTTACAAGTGTGTATCTAATCTCCACCTTAAAGAGATACCAAGATTGTAAGATTGTATAAGATTAAAAAGTCAATGTACTTGTTTTTTTCCAGGTGTAAAACCATCTGCTCCCAATTCTGAGCTCTACCCCATGTATGTGGTGTTCCTGGGATTGGCTGCCTTGGGTTTTGTCTGCCTAGGTGTTTTGGTGTCTCGTAAACGGCGACGCGAACATGGCCAACTCTGGTTTCCAGAGGGATTCAAAGTTACTGAGCCCAGCAAAAAGAAACGAAGGGAGCCCGTTGGAGAAGATTCAGTTGGACTAAGGTAAGGACCATACATTACAAGTTATATTAGCCTCAGAAATCAGATTTTGTGTTTAACTTGTTTTTAATATACACATTTTCTACAGGCCAATGAAAATTGCTGATATAAACCTTATGGATGACAATCAAAATGAATGGGACGACGAGGATCCAGACTGTCGGCGATTTAAAGTAAGTATTGAATTTCACTGTGTCCCTAAAGTCTTTTAGTGAAGCCTGTTAGCATGCCAGATTTGTTCCCTGAATTAGAACTTGATTAATATCTTCATTGTGCATTCTTCCTTGTGTTTTGCAGTTTGAAGAACAAGCCATGTTAGATTTGAGCGACCACACAGATCAAAGGAAATGGACACAACAACACCTTGATGCTGCTGATCTGCGTATTGCATCCATCGCACCGACTCCTCCTCAGGGAGAGATTGAAAACGACTGCTTAGACGTCAATGTCAGAGGACCAGGTTTGTTTCTAAAAAACATCTGATCATGTGTTCTGTTTATTACAAAACATAATACTCACTTTATTGGCATTTTTAGATGGTTTCACCCCGCTGATGATTGCCTCATGTAGTGGTGGAGGACTTGAGACTGGAAACAGTGAAGAAGAGGAGGATCCTTCAGCTGAGATCATAACTGACTTCATATATCAGGGGGCAAACCTCCATAACCAGACCGACCGCACCGGTGAGACAGCACTCCACTTGGCTGCTCGCTACGCCCGCTCTGACGCTGCCAAACGCCTCCTCGAGTCCAGTGCTGATGCCAACGTTCAAGACAATATGGGCCGAACACCTCTTCACGCTGCTGTGGCTGCTGATGCACAGGGAGTCTTTCAGGTACACTTTTGTCTTTTTAAATGTTTCCGTGATCTGTAAATTCTCTTTACACTACTATTTACACTTTGATTCTTATTTGTAACAGATTTTAATCCGAAACCGTGCCACTGACCTTGATGCACGAATGAATGATGGAACAACGCCTCTGATTCTTGCTGCAAGATTGGCTGTTGAAGGCATGGTCGATGAACTAATCAACTGCCACGCTGATGCCAATGCCACAGATGATTCTGGTAACTTTTTCTCTAAATGTAATCCTTTTACTTTTGTATGTGGGCTTTGTTATTAATTATTTGCCTCTCTTGCAGGTAAATCTGCTCTTCACTGGGCTGCCGCTGTAAATAATGTTGAAGCTGCTGTGGTGCTGTTAAAAAATGGTGCCAACAAAGACATGCAAAACAACAAGGTTTGTGTGAAAGATAAAAATTGCTATTTTTTTAGCCAAATAAAAATCTCATTGTTTATCATTGTGTGTGAATTTTAGGAAGAAACACCATTGTTCTTGGCAGCCCGAGAAGGAAGCTATGAAACTGCAAAAGTACTTCTGGAACATTTCGCAAACCGTGAGATCACTGACCATCTTGACCAGCTGCCTAAAGACATTGCACAGGAACGAATGCACCATGATATTGTCCGCCTGCTGGACGAGTACAACGTGGTTAGGAGCCCAGGACTTCACAGCGCACCTTTGAGCAATGCCAGCCTGTCCCCACCCCTTTGTTCACCCAATGACTATTTAGGTAATCTTAAGCCAAATATTTCTGGCAAAAAAGTTCGTAAGGTCAACAATGGCAAAGGAGGCAAAGATGTAAATAAGGACAATAGACTAAAGAAGAAGAAATCTGTAGATGGTAAGGGTAATTTGCTCGATACGTCTGCAGTGCTGTCTCCAGTGGAATCTCTCGAGTCTCCAAATGCATACCTGTCTGATGTTGCATCCCCTCCCATGACGTCACCTTTCCAGCAGTCTCCTCCACTTTCACTCAATCAACTACAGGGCACTGGCGAGAGCAATCTCAGTCAGATGGGCTTATCCTTTGATGCTAACCCTCCACGTCTGTCTCATATGCCTGTGTCAAGCCCCAACAGTCAAGGTACGACGACCATTGTAGGCAGCAGAGGAGGGCAGTGTGACTGGCTCTCCAGGATGCATCCAGGCGTGGGTCAACAAGGCGGTTTCACTCAGTCCCCGCAAATGTCTCATAACCTGATGGGCGCAATGCATGGGATCAGCACGGCTACTCTGTCTCAAATTATGGGCTATCAGGGTCTGCAAAACACTCATCTCGGTTCCTCTGTTCACAACATGCACCCGGCTCAGCTACGCCAGCTTCAACATCAGAACAACTCAACCACGACTATTCAACCGCCCAGCCAGAACTTTCCTGGCCTGGAGTTGACAAGTCCTGATGTGCCGAACAATGCCCCAGGACGCTCCATGCCCGTCCATACTGTGATGCCCCAGGAGACACAGATTCTGGGCACACAGTTTCTCACCCCTCCCTCCCAGCACAGCTATTCTGGGCCCATGGACAACACGCCTAATCACCAACTACAGGTGCCTGATCACCCATTCCTAACCCCTTCCCCTGGTTCTCCTGACCAATGGTCCAGCTGCTCTCCACATTCCAACATGTCCGATTGGTCCGAGGGCATCTCTAGCCCACCCACAAGTATCCATTCACAAATTAACTTGATACCAGAACAGTTTAAATAGACTGAACTTTATATAGAGTGACTGTTTTCACAATTTGTACTATTTTCTTGCGTTGTTTTATGGTTAATGAGAAGAACTGTTTTAGTATTTGTATTTATTTATGTGGTTCTGGGATCTGGAATATAAAGAAGATGTTTTATATTTATGCTTTTTTTATATTTTCTTTTTGACTTGTTGTGTAAGACTGTAGAAGCAGAAAACAAAAAGCTTAATAGATGTGTACACACGCTATTTATTTGACCTGAGTGTGTTGCTTTGTATTCATTGGACTATTTTTTGACCGTCAGTCTTCACATGTTTCCTTTTTTTTTTTTTTGTACAAAGATTTTTTATATAATTATTTTTAAATTACAGTATTAATTCTATTTTGGCCTCATCTGTTAAGGAGAGACAGCCTTTGTTACTGCATTTCACTGAGTCTTATCACTGTCTGCATTCGTGTATTACAGTACATACACTATGCATAATACTATCTTTCTACTGGAGACCTGGGACCTTTTGTCAAGAAGCTGTGCACATAAAAGTAAAGAGTGGATGTGCGTTGCATTGTGTGTAATTTTGGTTCTGGGTTGAACCTGTTACAAAACTTCAGGCACATTGTTCTTAAAATTGTTACAGTTGCCACAGCCTAAGTAGTGCCAGTTTTGTTTTTCTTAAGAAAAGCAAAGTTACTTGTGAAATTTCATGTAAAATGTCTTCAAGATGAAGAATGTTTTGAGAAAAATAGGGACCTCTTTTGTCTTTAAATGGGATTGTCTGCACTTTGTAATGAGTGTATTTTAAGATGTATAAATGTCATGTTTTATAAACTATTTCAGAGCTGAGATTTTACAAAAAAGATGTAATTCAAAATCAATATTCATGCAAAGTTGTAGTTTGCAAAGAAGTATTTCCTGCTGAAGTGTCTTGTAAAATGTCTTCTTAAAGTTGACTTAATAAAGTCTTTTAATGTTATGTTGTGACATCAGTTGTGTCGGTCTATCTGTGCATGTTTACTAAAGTGAGAGATAAGTTGGCAGAATTTCCAATAGATCAGTTTATTTAACTAATATATATATACAGCAACTGCCAAACAGTGTTAGTGACCTGTATTATCGTCATAAATCCCAGTAAACAATGTCACTTTCACACATGTGCTTCTTGGTTGAGGGGGGTCAGACACCTACTTGTCCCCATGACGATGTCAGCTTTGGCTGAAATGACCCAAAATGACAGTAAACTCTTTTGTTTTCTTGTAGAATTAGTATTACTTTTACTGCTTTGCAAAAACAACTTTAGTGTCAACATTCGCTACTCCACAGATCGGACTTGGCATCACATGTTGGCTACTTTATTAATTGTTTTATGAAAATGAATAAGGTGAAATATTCAAGGCAAAGCAATAACATCCATGATGGTGAGAGGGATGTGAACTTACCAAAAAGTGTTGCATTGTGCAGCATTCAATCTACAAATATGATTATTTGATTTCAGATGAATCTTCATTCAATAGAGTGGGACAATTAAAATAAACGTTGATCAATGCAGATGTTTTTAATATTTGATAAGCTTTTATGTGTCAGTTTCAAGATTTAGGACAAATGTGATGTATCATTTGCATTGTTTTGACTTTTAAACATGCTCTTGGGAACATTTACTTTGGCAACATTTAATGAATATTAAAACATTTAATAAAGCCCACATGTGTTGGATTTGGCTATACAAAAAAAATTGATTATGACATGTAGGCCAGGAAAGTCCCGTCTACTGACTCGATGGTCCAAAACATTTCATACCCAGAACCACTTAAAATACTTTTTGACTCTCCCAAGTAGCAGCAGATAACTTTGACCATGCAGGCTTAAATTAGAGCTCAATATTGTTTATAATAAGGTTAAAGGTAGATGATTTTCATACACAAAACCTGAAGCAAGGTCCAACTAGTCCCTAGCTCTAACAAATCTACAGCACATGGTAATACCAATGTATGTCTTTTTTTGTCTGCAATTAAGTCTTAAAAACTATATTTACAGACATCAAACTGAGACTGGAGGTGACCACTCAAGAACAGCCAATAAGAGCACTGCATTTGACTCCTGAAGAGAAACAAAAGCTTTTTATTTTGATTCAGACGGTACCCTGAGGTCTTATGCATTATAGTTTTTGGTGGAAAAGACAAAGTTTACTAATTTACAACTAAGAAATGTCAGGTACCCCACCTTTAAATCAGGTAAACCATTGATCCCACAGGTAAGGCACTTCTAAATGATGGTTAGCCCAAAAGACTAAAACATGATTAAATTTATCTCTAAATAAAACAAACATTCAAACTGCTGAAGGCTCGAAGCACCGCCAGAACTACAAATACCACAATTTGAGAAACCTGTATGATGCATGAAATGAAAATACCAGTAGAAATGTACCTCTGTACCCTAAACAGCGCAAAAGATTTCAGGGATACAACAAAACAGTGGCCGCCCGGAGCCTTTCTATGTGGAGTTTGTGTCTGCGTAGGTTTCCTCCTATAACATGTCCAATGTGCCTTCCCTCTCCAGGACTACAGATGCAAATTAGCTGTAAAAGCTAGAATCTGGTATATGCATCCCTGCCATTGAGTTTAATATAATTCTACATTGTCCTCAAAAAACATTACCATTACCATTACTTTGATATTGAGAATTTTTTAAGTGTTTTTGAGGCTCAAAAAAGAAAAAATAGTATGTCATTGACAGAACTTTACCTCAAAGTTAATTATGTATATTTTATTATTATTTAGTGTAGTTATTATTAGAATGATGATAATTATGAGGATGATGATTTTTTAATTATTTATGTATTTATTTTCTTTTATTTATGTATTTATTCTTTTATTATTATTTACTATAATTTTATTTTTATTTCACATTTGAGAGCGTTTGTAAAACCTGACAGTGTAGAATCTGAATATTTGGCAGCAGCCTCATCTAGAGGACAGAGAGTGCACTACAGCGGTCTGCACAGGCGTCGCCATAGTGACAGGCTCCGGTAAAGTGCAGGAATAAGGCTTTACAAACCCACCGGAGCCAATCAATGACACCAGGCCGCGTCAGTAGCATCACCATTTTCCCTTCGTTCAGTTTTCCATCGAAAGCAGTCATTTGGACGGTTGCCAGGCGGACTGTGTGTGTTTTTTATCGGATTATGACCCGCGCGCCGCCGCTTTATCCTGGGAGGCCGAAGATTTGTGTTGTTGGACGAGGAGGAGTCTGCGCTGCACCGCTCGTGTGTGCCGAGGCTGTCAGGCCATGCACAATGCTGGCGAATTAACAAAACCACTCCCGAGGACGTGCAAAGACCCCACAGCAGAGGTAAGACAGCAAAGATTGTTTTACATTGAGCGTGCAAGCTGCAAATGAAGCTAATTTGATACAGGCTGCAGCGTGTGTAATCATGCATAGTGTCTGTCTGGCTGTAATCTTCATGTGTTTTTATTTTCTTCATTGTTTTTTCAGAAATCTTGGTCCCAAATAGCATTAAAATAGAATAGAGTAAATAAAAGTGCAGCCTAATTAAGATGACAGCAAACAAGCTCCAGATTTACCTACAGCCTAATTGAAACCAAATGCCTGTGTTGTTGTCAGTGAAGGCCTTGTCCTGTTTTGTGCTGATGTCATGTATTGGCTGCACCCTCCTTGTTCTTCCAGGATGAATGTGGACGTGCACGAGGGCAGGAGGGGTACAGATGATGATGATGCCCGAGGAGGAGGAAGAATGGACGATCAAGTGCTGCCCTTTGAGATGTACGACTCTGCCAGAGCCAAAGTAGCTGCAAATCTCCACTGGTTGATCGCCAAAGCTCTTGGTCCAGGTATGACTGCTGCTGGTCTGTCATTAACTCTATTATCTATGAAGGAAGGAATGGCACTGTATTATTAAACTGTAGGGATGTCACTATATCACATTTTAGTATGGTGGTTATTAGAGCGATTAATCACGATGACCTTCACCTTCGACCAAACAACAATTAATCTAATCTTAAATGCTACTTTTTTTAATTAAACTCTTAATGTGACAAAACATTCAGTTGCATTTAACAAGGCTCACAAAATCACAAATTTGCTTACTATAGCAAGGAAATGTATTTATCTGAAATAAAACACCTCTGCAGCAATAATAGCCTATAGCTTTTTCTCTAAAATTTTCTCTAATATTTTATCCATTACTACATTCAGAAGAGTTTTTTAAAATGAAGAATTTTGTTTATAAAAATGTCACAATTTTTATTCCTTTGTTCTTACAATTATATTGTGCTTGGAATAATCACGATTATTGGTAAAAAGTGACCAGACTTCCCTATTCTTCCTTCCATGTCCCAGCAAATGTATCTAAATCCACTTAATTGTCTATTTTTACTCAAGACATGTCCTAGTTGTTGATTTTTGACCACTCTTGACACTTTCCAACAGCAAAAAAAGCCATATATTGCTATTTATTTAGTCAAAATAGTGCTTGAAAATGACCAAAACATGAGGAAAAATGCATCAATTTGCACTGACAGAAGTTTCAGTGAATATAGATAAGTGTGAATGAGCCATGAATTGACTAAGTGCATAAGAAAATACTTATTTACCCTCTATTTTCACCGAATGTTCTTTACCCTCAGCAAAAACTTGGGTGTGTGAAAGTTTTTAATTTTGAATCATCCTAATTAAGATCCCGTTCAGTAATTAGAATATTTTATAACTCAAACTTAACTTATTTCCTGTCTTGAAATTAATTGTGCAATATGTTTTTGAACAAATAGGATATGCCAAACTAAGACTATTAATAATTAAAACTATTGTTCTACTTGCTTTCCCTTATGTGAGAGAAAACCAGCTTCATTCTACCCCTCTTGTTATTGTAATGTTACTAAGTAGTTGTTATTTTTCTCCAATTGCTTTTTACTTCTGAGTCATTTACTAATCTGCTGCACATATCTAGACAATAAAGAAGCCTAAAGTTGCACTGTGTGACTTTTTGACCAAAAACTGACTTAATAAAAGCATGTTTTTGTCTTTTTTTTTTTTTTTTTTTGCTGTACATAATTCAGTGTCATTACTTTGAGCAGACTTGGATGGCCACAAAATAAAATGTTTGGAGTATAGGAAAGCTTATTTTGTATGTATGGAACGGAATGCCAGACAATCTTAAGAATATGGCTGATTTTTATAGCTTCTCATGGGCTGTCAAAACTTGAGCACCAAACTTGCTCACATTAACAATACCAGACGGGTATTTTGCCATCAGATGTTACCCTCGTGGGTATCATCTGACAGCTACATTCTTGCACTTTAATTATAATTGTACTCTGCACTTTAAATACTATACAGGTATAAATGTATAACTTTGCACACAGTTGTTTTTTGCACTTTATTGTTACCATTTGCACTTATCTACTGTACTGTAGCTGACATTGCACACTGTATCTTTTGGTTTTGTTGTAAATATGTATTTTTATGTTTTATGTTGTCTGTCTGAAGGACTACAGATGGAAATTAGCTTGCTGCTAAATCTGGTGCAGCCAGACTGCACATTGTCCTTTAAATAAATAAAAAAAATACAATAAATAAGTATGTTTTATAGAAAAGATGTTCCATTAGCTATGGCTGTGCAATTAATCATATTTCAGTTAAGATTATTGTCGTATAATGTAATCGTAGTGTAATCAAGTAATTGTGATTATCAGCCGTAACTCATTGTGTGTTCATAAGCACTCAAATATTTAACTTAGTTGGAAAAGTAGCTTGTGAGTAGGGCTGGATGACATAGCAAAAAACGATCACGATTTTTCTTGTAGACAGTTTATTTTCCTATTGTCTTTGAGGTAAATACAATTCACTGTCTAGCGGTGAAAATCTGACCAGTGTTGCCAGATTTTTAGAGAGAAACAAGCAACCTCCGCCCTTTAATAAAAAGTTAATAAAAGAATCGATTAATTAGAACATTGTGTGTTGCTGCTACAAACAAGTGTATGTTTTTTTTGTTGTTGTTTTTTTTACATTAATATAAACTTTTAAAAAATGCCAAAAATCCATGTTTCAGACATATAAATTGATATATTCCCAGAAATCTAACTTGAAACATTGCTAAGATTCGTTCCTTTTATGGGACTTCAAAAAGAAGCCCAAAGTCAGTATAAAGACTTGTATTTGGCAACTCTGAGACTAAGAGTAATAGGCTGGGAAAAAATAGTCTATGTATATTTGAACAGACAGATGCAGCAAATAGAGAAAAGGAAAATTCACGATATGACGATTTAATCAAAAAAGCAGATTGTCACAGAGATGAGCCCACGATTTGATTTTTATCACGATATTGCCCCGCCCTACTTGTGAGATACGTCCCCTTTTACATTTTATATTGTCACTGTGATGGGCGCAAATGCTCTGCACTCTCTCTAAGCAAATAATCAATCAATCAATCAATCAAATTTATTTGAGCAGTCAATCAAATTAAAAACATCATACAGGTGAATATCTAGGCAATATCATTGAATAAATGCTCAAAAGGAGTAGGAAGAAGTATAAACTTATAAGCTCCTACCCTATTACATGTTAATTCTAAGTAAATGTTCGTTTGAATATCGTGATTATTTTCATAATCGAGCAGCCCTACCATTAGCTGTATTTTTTTTTACATTAGAAGTATAACATGTATTTATCCCCATTTACAATATCAAAGTATGATTATAGCTGCTTCTACTGAATTGTGTTTTCACTTCTAGAAAGTTACACAGTGCACATTTTAATCAGCAGTTTATACATAATACACTGGCATCTTTTATTGTATCCCAAAAACCCAAGTTCTGTCAATCGTGTTTAATTACTGGACCCACACAACCCAGACAAAAGTATCCGGCACTTCAGATACTGTGAGCGTGTCAGATTAAGATCAGAGTTTTGTCACAGGTCACTGAGCTCTGCAGCGCTGATCATGGCCTGTAAAATAATAACACGACTGTTCTACATAGGCTCCAGTGATCTCTGCGTGTCAGGTACTTTAAGAATCAAACTAAACCATCCATGACATCAGATTGTAATAGATTATTGTTATTATGTTATTATATCTTTATAGCTTTTTCACCTTCTGTTTGTGTTGTGAAAGTTAAGTTTGCACGGTTAAACTTTCTCAATGTAAATAAATAGATTTAACAGTTTTTTTACTAGTGTTTTGTCAATTTCAAACCTGATTTCAATACCAAAGAAAATACTCCATTCTCGATAAATGTCGATGCCACAAAAAATGTATTCTTCAGGTAAAAGTTTTACATAGTACAGAATTGCTCAATACAAATATTATTGAGCACTTAAATACTGTAAACATTGTGGTTTTTAAAGCACTAATTCTTTGATGTTTGTGATTCTAAAAACGTTACCCATTTCTAGAGCTGGTCAATATATCGAATTTTAGATCGTATTGCGATAGTTGTTTTGAAGATATGCAAAAAATATCGAGTATTTCATTTATTGTAAAAAAAAAAAAAAAACCCTTCAAAAATAGTTGTTTAAAGATGCAGTTGAACAAAGTTACATTATTGTAAATGTTCAAATAAGTGTAGAAAGTGATATTTTAGTCAATTCATCACTCATTGGTGTTTTTGGTTCCAATTTTTTTAGTGTAATGTAAAATTATTCCTAATTTACATGAAAATCTCGCTTAGCTGCATTTTTTTCTTAATGTATAGCATTTTATCCAGCAAAATTTTGAGTTTGTGGTTTTATGAGGGCAGTTTGGGTCGGTTATTTGGTCAGAACATTTAGACACTCAATTGTTTTGAGAACAATAGACCTTTTAGTCAACTAATTGATTAGTTAGCAAATGTTTTAAGTCGACCAAAAGTGTCTTGACCCTTAAACTAATACATTAAATATGTGTCTGAACATTTTCCAGTTGATTTGGGATAATATCGTCTGAATATTATTATCAATATAAGCCAAAAATGATTGAGATATTCACTTAATATCATCCAGCTCTACCCACTTCAAATACCTTTTTTAAACATGACAGTAGTTGAGATTTTCTGTTTATCATTTTATGTGTTTGTTTCTGAGAATACTCCCTTCTTCAAAGCAGTGAATAGTAGATATAAACTACTTGGCCACAGCTGGACATTATACTTATTATTAGCAACTTCAGTTCCAATCAGATACACTTCGTCAGTCTCTTTTTACAGTCATCAATCATTATTATTACAGAAGGAGTCCAATGTTGGGAGGAAGACTTTAAAAATGTATTTAGTTACAGAATACCAAATACTTATACTGAAATGTATTTTGTATTGTATTCTGTTATTTCATCAAACAGAACTGTACTCCAAATACTTCATAGACTTTTACACTGGATTGCATCATGTCGATAGTAAAAAAAACATGACTAAAGATTCAAACTGATTTTTGGCTCATGATTTACTTTGCCATTGTTAACAAGATAAGAAACGTGTATCATTAGTTAGAGAAGGAAATATTGCACATTCAGCTGTCTTATTTTTTCTAAAAGAAATGTTTAATTGTTCAGGTGCAAAAGTGTGCTGCTGACTATTGCTCTGGTCGAAATCTAAGCCTTTGTGGAGATTGACACAACACACTTCACCGTCATTGTGCTTTTTCTCTAGAGATAGATCGATATATCGACTATCGGCCTACATTTTGGCCGATATCTATCAGGCAGTTGTTTGGGCTTTTCTCTGTGGTGCAGTTGGTTTGGAGAGAAACGAAGACTTCTTTTATCTCTCTCCATTTCGAAGTTTGCAGTTTTGTTATTGTTATTAACATGTCTTTAAGTTTTATTCTTGTTCTATGACTTTAGGTGCAGCACAAGCTTTAATAAGTGTTTGTTTGTCAATGTGAACCATATGAATGTCTTTCATGAGGCTACGAAATGATTGTTTCTTGGGCCAAATACATGAGCATCAAATGCTGAAAGAGACGCACATGTACCGTGGTGAATAATAGTTTAAGTTGAAGGGTTTTTTGTTTATACTTACTCACCGCAGCTATACTTAATTAAAACTGGTGGAATACTTTCTCTGAATAACACGTTTGATTTACATGTGCAGAAATAGACTGTCTACCTGGTCCACAGTGAACACGAGCCTGTCTGCAGCATCAGCTTATCTCCTTCACTTTAAGCTTCTGACTGGTCTATTGGCTCTGGAGTTGCCTCTCAGGTTGTTTACCACAGCAGGCAGTCTCAATCCTTTACTCCTGCACGAGTTTCTTAGACACACTAATGCCACGGCAAGGACAGTGTCAAGGAAGCTGCTTATGTTATGCAACATTGACACATGTTTGCGGAAATCCCAAACAGGATGTCACAAAAACAGATTTTAGTGATTATGTCGGTTAAGCACAGACATAGACACTTTTATGTGAAAAATGCTCCTCATCATTCTCATATAAAAATGTGCTTGCTATAGAGAATTTGTTTCGCAAAAATGTAATAAAATAGCTTTTCTGGACTAAATGGACTAAAAACTTCTTATTTAAGCTTGGAAAGGTATGTGTGACTGTGTTGATCCTAAGTTTGTTTGGTGAAATGTGAGAAATGAGTTTGTTGTGGTTTTTCTGTTTTTCTACCACTGTTTACCTAATTTTCTCTTTTTATATGCACGTACAAACTCAGTGTTCATCAGTAGTTGAGATTGTTTATTATTGGTCTACAGCTGCCTTTTCTAATTCATTAGTGTTTTGAGCCTTTGTATGTGATTTTGTAATTAGTCTCCAGTGACTCTCATTCACTTTTGCCACTCACTGCTGACATTTAGAATAATGTAATGTATAATCTGTATAACCTCTATTGTGAAATAAATAGCACCATTCAGCGATTATTCACATTGCTATGACCAAACAACAGTGACATTTTCTTTCATTCTCATTGTCTAGCTCACATGTGTAAAACATATGGCCCAGGGGCTGAATTTTACAAGGTTTATTTTAATCTTATATTAGCACCAGAGGTAATGTGGACTGGGATTGGAAATCAAAGCTGATCCAGGGAATTTAACTGGACAGGTATCGGCTTCATGATATTGGTTCAGCTGATTTCATCATTTTTTTTTTATATATAATGAGACTAATTTACAGGCTGCTGTTCCAAAACATTTAATAATTTTTGACACTTTATTCAGAATAATTTGTTAAGTTGTGACTTGGACAATAAATAGCAGTTACAGAACACTAAAAAAAAACAAATTTCCTAGGTTTTAATAAGAAAAAATAGTCTATTCAGTCCTTACATTAGTATCGGTTGATATCAGGTATCAATCAAAGTCAAAGCATCGAAATCTGTATCAGAACAGAAAAAGCTGGGTTGGTGCTTCCCTAGTCCTAATCCAATATAATGATTTTACTGAGACTTAAAGAGTAATTCATATTTTAGACATATGGTAAAGGTATATGCAGTATTTGTAACCTAAGTTATAAACAAAATCAAATGCAGAAATGTGTACATGCTGTCTTATAGTTGGCGATTGCCATGATGCCAACGTGGTTCTTGACGAAAACTAGTTTGACACCCTGTAGCTGTTTATGTTTCCACCAGTTTATGACCACTTTTAAAAATATAATTTTTTTTGCATACCGGTAGATCCTATTTTAATACTTTATTTTGCTTTTAAAACTGTAATTTTCTATTGGTTGAAATAATAAAAAATTGCAGCTCATGTTTAGGGATGGGTTCATACCAATATCCATTATCAGACCTCCTGCTCTAGCAAACCGATATGATAGATTTTAGAGCTGTAGTCGACCAAAGAAATTCTTGGTCGACTACTAAAATATGCTGACAGATCTGACTATTTATCTGACCCAAACTGTTCTCAAAAAGACTAAAAGTGCAATGGAGTTCATGCAAAAACAACAACTTACACAGAAAATTAAGACATAGTATGTTTATATCAAAAAAGGCAGATTAGACCAATGACCTGATTTCAACTCTTCAGCTAATTCAATACTCTCTGTTGCTGTTCTATATAACTCATTATAATCTAAATAAAATAATCAGCTGACAAAAAATAATTTTGGTCGACTAAAATCCCATCGGCCGATTAGTCGACTAAAGGACTACGGCAATAATGGGATTGCAGGTTCATACCCATAATAAGTCTAATAAAATCTACTTTTCACTGTAATATATATTTATTTTTGAGGGTTTATAACACATCTGCACCAAATATTGTCTTTTTGTTCCTATAGAATATGCTAAAAAAATCTTTAGTTCATTGATTATATTGTGATGATTATTAACCTAACAATCTTGATACCCCTCACCCCAAAGCTTACTTGTTTATTTTCTGTGTCTTATGTTTTAGATGACATTCCTTCAGATCTTCAAGACCCTTTCTACACTGACCAGTATGAGCAGGAACATATTAAGCCTCCTGTCATCCACCTGCTTCTGTCGGCTGAGCTCTACTGCAGAGTGTCCGACGTCCCGTTTCACCCGGAGCAGCACAGCTTCCCCCAAAACCACACGTCAGTCATCCAGGCCTTGTCCAGAAAGGGCTTACACGTCCACGAAGACAACGGCTCTCTGATCTCTGAACGGGACCTTGCTTCGGCTCCAGTTAAAATGGTGAGTAGACGAATCAATACGAGCAGTAATTCAAGGCTGCTTTTACTGTCGCTGCACAAGTTCAAATACAGGAGATCATTACAAAAAGCTCAAATTGCCACTCAAGTAGATATATAAATATGTTTACTTTTCTCAGCCTTCGAGTTGCCAGGTTTTCTTCTTTATAGCAACATTGGGCTTTTTTTGTTTTATTTTGTTTTTCAAAGTCTTTTATGAATTTTGAAGGTTGTGTTTTTTGGGCTGCACTTTCATGTCATAAAAGAGGTGGATTTTAGCTATTTTTCAGGTGTGCTTTAAAATTATAATGGACTTTTAGCATATTTCCATGTCTAAATGTCGTTATTAATGTTAGAAATGGCTAGAAACGTGTTTTGTAGAGATACACAACGTTGTCTGATTGTTTTTATTTATTTTTTTATTGAAGGGTTGAGGTCGCTTGTTTTCTCTGAAATTTGGTATACTGTTCATGACGGCTGGATTCAGACCTGAAGAAGGAACTTTCTTTAAAAGCAAATGGTTGTATTTACCTAAAAAAAAAAAAAAATCTGAAAATTGAAAATAGACAGTTTACAAGAATCGTGATAAAATTGAAATTGTGATCTGGTCCCAAGAAAATTGTGATAGTTTAAATAATATAGAATTTTTTGCCATATCGCCCAGCCCTACTTAAAAGGGTAAATAGTAGAATAGCAATAATTATGCCATAATGTGACAAAATACAGCAACGGAACGGCTAACAGAAGGATGCCCATTTCTAGTCAAATAACAAACAATTTTGTCACCGTGCCAAACATTTTTAGTATTTCTTTAGTGCAACAAACACATCTAAATGACAAAAATTGCTTTCATTCTTGTCTATTTTGGCTTATCTCTTGATATTTGTATTATTTTGTTTGTTTGGTTGTCTTTTTTAGTCTTTTTTGATAATTCAGTTAAATACACAATTTCAAATATATTACATTTTTTAAATACCCAGACCCCCAAAACAATCCCTGTTACATAATAAAAATAGCAACAATATTACTACTCAGAAATAAGTGAGGGATCAATATCTTTGACACTGGGTGGTAAAAACTTGTTTAGGGCTTAACTATAAGGTTAATTGATTAATTGCAAATAATTTATTATTGAATTAATCATCAACTGATTTAATAATCAAATAATTGTTAACTGGTCATTATAGGTTTTCAAACATGCACGAACTGGAACAAAAAATTGTTTTATAACTCCAGCAATGGCATAGAAAATGTGTAAATTTGCTGCTTTTACTAAAAAAACAACAAACACAATCTTAAATAAGTCACTAGTAAACACAAATTTTATCTTGATTTGTAAATGTGAATAAAGTCGAGTGATGCTGAAAATTCTACAATTTGCAAAGAGAACTATATATTATATTCATGTGATTATTTCAAGAACAGCAGAATGTTTTGCTATTTTCAAATGAGAAAATGCTTATCTTTCTCTGTTTAGCAAAATTTTATTTTTTAATGATTGTTCCATTGACAAATCTGTTTTAAAGGGGCACTGTGTAAGAAAAATAAATAAATAAAGTGGTCCAAGTAATGTCCACTTTTGAACACCAGGGGGAGCATTTCCAGTGCATTTTGCCTATCTACCATGCTGACATCTAGTGTCAATATTCACATTCCGGCCCGTAATAAAACATTTCAAATACGTATAAATGTATCACAATTGATGTGATTGGTTAACAGTGATCTCTTAAGTATTCATGTTGTAAAGAATAAATATGATTTAAATGTTTGTGGACTATATGTGATAATTAAAATTCCTCTCAATCTTACACAGTGCCCCTTTAAATATCTTAATTCAGTCAGCTACGAACTCGTGGTCTAATTTAATTTTAGGCTTTGTCTGGATCGTGACTTTTGCGTTCTAAACAACTAATCGATTCATTGAAAGAATAATTGTCCAACTAATCAATTACCAAAATGATCGTTAGTTGCAGCTCTAAACTTGTTTGCACAGCTTTGTACAGAATACATATATTTTTTTCTAATGTTAAATGCTGCATAAGGTCAACAAGCCATAATTTAAAAGTAGAAAGTTGTTTGTCTTTCCACTTGAGCAGTCTTAGCCTTTAAACTAAAAGTGTTTGTCTTAATTATCGTTTTG